>JAYESA010000019.1:29252436-29820175 GCA_036927795.1 Iris macrosiphon
ATTTTTATTAGCTTTTAGCACCGGATTTGTCTCCGATTTTGGATTGAGACCTTGTATTATATTTGATTTTGGATGATGTATTATTATTATTGATGTTGTGGTTGTTGTAGTAGTTGTTGTTGGTTAGACTTTATAGTTGTTAGCCTTCTGTGTTATCTTATCGTGCTTAGATTCGTGATTGAGTACATTGTGATTATCATTATGATATTGCTCCTCCGTTTGGAGTTGAGATCTTAACAGGTTTATATATTGATTGCATGAGATTGTTATCTAGATAGTTGACCTAGACAACGTTCTACCGCTGATGCTGCGGCGTAGGCTGGACGTACCCACGACTCATGCCCAATTTTTCGGGTGCGGGTCGTGACACCAAATACTCCATATACAATCCATCTAATACTTATACCTTGATAACTATCTAACTACTATAACTACTAACCCAAAGCCAAGCTAAACCAATACCCCACCTGAAATACCCAATATGACTTGCCCCGACTGAACTGCTATTTGATACTGAAAAGATATAGTAGGGCTTGCTGATACTAACTACTGAAACCCAAACTATAACTCAAACCCTTAACTGATTACCCACAACCTTACAACAACTATCAGTTAACTGCTTCTACAAAGAAATACAATTCCTGAAAAACATAGTAGACTGGCACTGTGCTACAGAATATGATACTCTTTGACCTGTGCTTGGGCACAGTGCCATACTCCGTCTGATACTGTACAGTGAGAAACTGCACAGTGGACATCCGATAATGCTACTATCCTCTGCAATGGACTGCTCACCCGCTGAACAAACTGCCCGAGCCTCTCCCTGTGCACTGACTGAACCGAGCCTCGCTGCACATGTCTTTCAGTGCTTCACATGACCCCCAGTGCACAGGTCCTTAGATCATTCCCTACAGTTGCTGCCTCAGCTGACTGTGCACGAGCTGAACTGTCCCTGCTGAACAAACCTTGCTGATGGCTCCCCCTCTTCTTTACTTGCCAAGTTGTTCTTCCCTTCCCGCCACTGTGACTGAACTGAAAACTGCCTCACTGATACTGAACTATATACTGGCCCAAGAAACTCACTCACTCACACAAATGCCACTACACACCTATATATATATATATATATATATATATATATATATATATATATATATATATATATATATATATATATATATATATATATACATCACCAATATAGGTAGCTAGCTATATATATATGGGTACGTATACACATATAAATATATGATCAAAGTATCAAACCTACATATGCATATAGATACATATATATACACACTCTATTACATATATATATATATATATATATATATATATATATATATATATATATATATATATATATATATATATATATATATATATATATATATATATATATATACACACACACACAAACAAACATATGCATATATATACACATATAGACACACACCTATACGTAAATCCAAAATACACTATTACATACTCTATATATTATATAGATAGCATCTACATAGATAATTACACATGCACGTATAGTAAAATGAGCCAAACAACAAACACATGGAGTACATCGCACCCGTATCACACTTTTTCTATGATACGCTTGCGATACGGCTCCAACACACAACCAAACGTATCCCGGAGGACACGAACAACTCTAATATATAAATTATGAACAATATGTACAGTAATTAGAGTGTCTACGTGTCTGTATCATAATGTGATATGCACAAGGCCCCGTGTGGAGAAACCCCCCCAAAAATAACCTGTTTCGTCAAATTGACGAGATACAACCTACACGTATTCAATTGTGGACATGACACTAGTTATAAACAAGTAATCAAGTGTCAATTAGATCTATTAGATCAATTGACAAGCACTACATGTGCCAATCTCGGAATTCTCCTAAAATTGGCACTAAATTGGTCATAACTTCCATCGTAGGTCTCCGATTGACCCAAAACCAAATCCTATGGGTAGCCTATGCATGTGGGTTAGTTTTTTATGGTAAAAATATCAGATTTAGAGTCTATTAGGAGGGAAAAAAAACTGAATTATACCTATTGGAAGATAGATTCCCAATAAAAAGTCTCCAATTGCCAAGTAGCTCATCTCCTTGTAGATCTTGGCCTCCTCCTCCTTGCTTCTTGCTACCTTCTTGTAGATTCTTGGTATAGCAACCTCAATGATGAATTTAGAAAGAGATTGGTGGAGAAATGATGAGGGATGGAGGGAATTTGGAGAGGAAATAATATAGATCTAGAATTTGAGAATTGGAATGAAATAAAATAATTTTCTCTCTCCTCCTTGAGGTGGCCGGCCTATATACACTCCTCTAGAAATGTGAAATGATACAAATATCTCTTTGGGCCTCTCATGAAAAATTAATTAGAGAGGAAAGGTTCTAGTCTAATGGTTTCACTAATTAATTAAGCCTCATAATCCATGGGCCTAATTCATGGGCTCAAATTAGACTAGTCTAATTGTTTGTTTCATGCATTATAAATAAATGGGTTAGGTCCACTACACAAGTCCAAAGAAAATCTACAACTAGCAACAATAATAATGTAATAAATAATTAAATCATGCAATGCACAAATATTAATTATAAATAATCCTAAAATAATTAGTATCCATTGACAATTACCAAACTACCCTTGGATAAAAATGTGAGGGTGACAAAATACGTTATAAAGGTTTCGTGCACCATCTATTAAGTTATCTTTCTAGTCTTGCCTTAGGATCAGTTTCATGGCAATGATGAATAGACTAACTCGTGTGGCAGTGCGCCGTGAGATATGAGAGAAAATACGACGAGACTTACCAACTTACCATTTGTCCTTCCCTGTCCAAGGCAAACCAAGTTAAGAACAAGCACGAGATATATAATGAATCATGGGCAATAGCATATGAAAACACAAGTGTTGCAAGCGAGATTTTGTTTTGGTGCACGAGTATACATGTTATCAGGTGTGTTATAGAAGATGTTGAAGTGTTCCATATATACAAGTGTATTGTACTCATGATCGTTTGGGTGTTTCAGATATTCTCGATGCGATGCAATAACTCGCACGTGGATATCCGCTAAGCGAGGATGATCTTATCTATATGAACATGAGATCCCTGGAATATCCATTAAGGACGAGTTATAGTTTTGGGACAATATTAGATGCGTAAGGTACAGTAATCGCTATACGTTATCTCATCCGGGATGGTATGGAGTGCGATACGAAGCCAAGGGGGCGTTCACTCTATGCCGCCCACGAACAGGCGACTAACAGAAGGTTCCGTCCGGATCGGATCGGCCCCGGTGCCCCGGCGCCCCGGCGACCGTCCGCAGGAACTTGAACATGAATATCTTGTGCACAAGTTGTCTGCGACATGCAAGTCTTGGGTCATTCCAAATTTACATCTTGACACGATAATCCATGATCCTTGTTCTGAACGAGCATTGCTCCATGAGCTGTGATTCTTGACTTGCTTGATAGGATTCTTGTTCAGATGTAAACTTGATATGATTCTAGTTCAGTGTTCAACATGCCTTGATACATTCTCCTGGTGCGGGGGCTGCCTTGGCGACCTAACGGTCCCAGATACTTGTAGGTTCATATTGCACAGAAGGACTATTCGATAGTCTTCTGGCTGACTCGATGCATGTACGATACGAATAATTTTACTTAATTATATTAAGTATACATAACTAAAACAAATAACAAACTAATTATCATTCATATTAGTATAGATAATAAGAAATTAGTATAGATAATAAAAATATTAGAAAATAAAATTACCAAAAGTAAAATTTGGAGGTCGAAATATTATTTTTTTATAATTCTAAAATTTTTGGAAGTCCGTCAAACGGTAAAATCGTTTATCTCCTAGTACTTTTCGATACGGTCATTTTGGCACAAACTGGACCTTGTTTCGATCTCTCAGTCAAAAGTTATGATACTTTAAAGTTTTAAATTTTAAATTTTTGTCTGTAACATATGCGTCTTGTAACACCCTGTTCCGCTCAAGCGGACTGCCGTCTCAAACGGCAATCGTGCAGCTGTCCCGACCGGCTTTGCCTCGAACAAGAAGCAAAGGATATCCAGACTTGTCCCTACAGGAATCTGGCTTGGACTTTCAGAGGCTCGCTCAGACATATCGCTCTACCGAGGCGAATCATCGCTAAGGTGGGTGGCTACGGTGAACTTGTCTTTGCTTAGCCAGCACACATAAAATTTGGAATGTTTATGCTAGTCGCTAGGTGATTCACCCCCTGCATGCTAATAAATCCAACGCACCTAGCTAAGGGAATAATCCCAACTTGTATTGCTTGCTAGAACATGGAAATGAAATACTGCTTATACTCAGACCCTCGCATGCTAAGTCCCTTGACGGTTTCATCTCTCGGCTTACCTTCGGGTCCGAGCAACATGCCTGCTTATGTTCCTTAGAAACGCATGCTTGTCTGCTTGATTGTTACCGTATTTTCATCCAAACCCCGGGAGACTACTACGTAGCCGTTCCGTGCCTGAACGAACCCGCAAGTATTCGGGACCGATAGGTCACCAAGGCAGTTCCCGATCCAGGGGACTGCATCATGCCAAGTAAAAGAATCGTGCTCCTGTGACAAGACTCATTCAGGTATTTGGATCTCCCTGCAAGTCTCCCTCGTGTGCGGGCTTACAGCAGCCCAGGAGACTGTGCATATCCAATAGCTAAATGAATCTCGTGTGCTCGTGTGTAAATTTATAATCGTGTTCGATCATGGACAACTTGTGCACAAGGATATAAGTTCTGCGGACGGTGCTGGGGCACTGGCACCGATCCGATCCGGGAAGACTTCGTGTTTATAGTCAATCGTGTGCGGACTGGGTAACTTGCAACGCATCGTGTTTTATGAGCGCATCGTGTTTTCTCGTTGCATGTTATTCATGTCCTTGACTAGTCCATTATGGCATCAGCCAGTGATCATCGTGTGTATATGCTTGCAATGCCTCGTGTGATTATCGTATGAATATGGCTTGCAATGTATCGTGTGTTTATCGTGTGTATTTAACCTGTCGCATGCTTGCCTGTGAAACAAAAGATAACAAGTCATCCTCGCTTAGCGGCTATCCGCGTGCGAGTCATTGCATAGCATCAATGAATAACTTAACACCTGAACGATCATGTTATAAGAACCCTCGTGTTTGCATATGCTATGCCTCCTGAATGTTTATACTTGCCCGTGCTTGAATTAACAATGTTTGCCTTGGACAGGGAAGGAGAAATGGTAAGTTGGTAAGTCTCGCCGTATTTCCTCAAACATCGCACGGCGCACTGCCCGACACGTTAAGCTATTCAATATCTGCATGGAACTGATCCTAAGGCAACTAGAAAGACAACTTAATAGTTGTGCACGGAACCTGTATTACGTGTTTGGATTTGTCGAGCGGGCGAGTAGCTTCCCCACCAGTGCATTCAATGTACTGATAATCCACCAGTTTGATATGCAGGGTGCGGGAGAACCTCGTGCGGTGCGGACGCCTCCAACGTGCGTGCTAAGGCCAGGAGTTTCCTCTGAAGCCTTGCAACGGTGCGTCCGGGACTGAAGCACATATACAAGACATAAGTTGTGAACATCGCCTGACCATCGCCTGTACATTCATTCCACAGTTGTAGCCTTTTGGCACGCTTTTACTGTTTCAGAGAGAGAGGCTTGAGCGACTTGTAATCTCGGCTATACGCCGCCTGTAACACAAGTTCATATCAATAAAAGAGATTACTTTACTTGTTTCTATGCTTCCGCTATATTTGTCGACTCACTGAACCTGTTACCGATCGCCTATGCGTTCATGACTCCGCTGCACTCGGACAATCTGTGCGACTCTGTGGCTTAGAACTCTTGCCGCCAGCCAATGAACCATGGCCTTGCACGGGCGTGGATCACGCTCGTGCGGCATCACGCCCGGATGGGTTAAGCGATCGTTTCGCGGGAGCGCTGGCGAGGGTGATTCCCGCCTAGCGGGAACGGCCGATTGCCTGCGGGAGATCGGGGCGTGACACGTCTTGCTTCGGATAAAAATTATTTTTACACTAATTGTGTTACTCTCGTCGAAAACATACAAATCGACCTATTGTTTGACGAAAAATAATTTTAAAACAAATAGTTATGGCTGCTCGAAGTCTGCTCGACGGTAGACGTAATATTCTTACATCAGATTTTTTTAATTTTTTTTGGTTTTTCAATGATAAAATATTTTATTTAGATAAATTTTATTTTTTAATTTATTTAAAAAATTATTGCTACAATAACTTTTTTTAAAAAGTGTCGTTGTAAAAATATGAACGTGACAATATTAACGTACAATATGAGCATACCCAAAAAATAAACCAACAAAAAAGTAACAAAAAAAACCAACACAAATCAAACCAACAAAAAAATCAAACCAAATTAAACCCTAAACATAAAACCAAAAAACAAACAAAAAAAACCAACCCACCAAATTTTTGCCAACTCAGTTGGCGAAAATCCACCCATTCCCTCGGTTTTTTCTGATTTTTGCCAACTGGGTTGGCGAAAATCGAGCACTTCTAATTTTTGTCAACTCATTTGGCGATATGTATCAGAATTTTAAATTTTTTAAAACTTCTATCGTTATACTTAATTAATATAAAATTATTATCGGTCCAGAATTTTTTTGATAAATAAATACAAAAAGAATTGCGTATCCAGATATGAATACCGATACTGTGAGACGGGTCTCATAGAGCTTGTCTTAACAGCTCATTTTGTTTCCACTGAGCCTGTATCATAGTCTGCATGAACTGGGTCGAGGTAACATTCCTGTTAGTTGCGGGAATGGCTGCGGTGGTGGCACGAAGAGTATCTGCCAGGCGAACTGAGGCGAGAACTGGGTTGGTGATGGTGGCATACTCCCACCTTGGGGAATTGCAGTCCATTATGCCTGATGCCCCACCGGAGGCGTTGAAGTCTAAGGATCCTGCTGAACCGATGGTGGTGTCTGGCATGGCTGCGATGATGGTCCTTTCTGGAGTGGTATAGTAGGGGACATCATTGTAGAAGGCAGAACTCCCGTTCCTTCCGGAGTGGCTGAGTCACATGTAGCGATGGCGAGTGTAGCAACACATCCACTTCGGAGATTCATCTTGCTGGACACGAAGATAAGGATAATCGTTAGAATAAGTTCAAGGTAGATGCAAATCAAGCAGTCAAGAAGAGTTCGAAAATAGAATCAAGGAAGATGATTAAATATAAGTGGATGAGATCCTAGACTCTAATCCTATTCACAAGCTTGCTCGACACAATAATGTAACCAAAATAATATATCTCGACCTGCATGGGCCACCAGAAAAATATGTCATGTCTCAGTCCCAAATACGTAGGACTAGGAATACGTAAGCATGCCAGCCGTATGTATATGACAACTCCAATATATGGAACCTTAACACATACGTACGTTTTAGTATGAATAACAATTCACAAATGGTATATATATTGTCAACATAAGTCACATGCATACTATACCTCATCCACAGACACAAGTAATGAAGTACCAAAATAAATAAATAAAAGTCTCAAGCACAAAGTAGCAAAAGAAATAATAGTCGGGTGAAGACAAATCCACTACCAACGACTATAGCAAACCGAATAAGAGAGGAGGACAAAACTCCAATATAAGAATAAAGTGCTAAATAAATAGAGTATCAGCTAAAAGATCAAACAACTAAGAAATCAGCTACGTTCGAAAGATAAGACCTCCTCGACAGAAAATACAAAATCAGGTCCCTATCCGTCTTCCTGCGGATAGTCCTGATTGTCTACACTTGGGGAAAATTCAGATCCAGGTCCTCAAAGGGACGTAACAAGATACAATAAAAATATACCAATAATGTACTAAAATAAAACATCCAAACGGTCACCTAACCAGTCTATGTGATATGCAGTTTTAAGAAAAACTTTTTCGTGTATAGACAATCTCGCTAAAATATGGGATGGGCGTAGTTCTTTTGGAGATCCAGGGGCTACGTGCATAACGTCTTTCGATCGTCAGAGGCCGCCAAGTAAGTATAGGATCATCAACCTAGCGTCTCCAGTAGAGCGTATAGGTAAATAAGGAAAGTGTAAATGAGTCGTATACGCTTACTCATTGTTCTTTCCTCCCAATGCTACTAACATGTCACATCCATAACACGCAAACACCTCTAGTAACTGCTAAGTCTTCTAAAATAATATATTTCTATTAGTAGTTATTTCTTATCCGTCGTACGACAAATACGTAAAGGTGGCCAGCCTGTCACGCAAGTTCGTGTCCTACATGAGACTCACAACTCGTGTAACACATGGGTCATGGCCAAAGAGATATAAGAATATCTCTTAATCATGGAGTGGTCTCGTATAACTAGGTCAACATGCATAATAAAAGTAAATGACAAAATATGACGCCATCCATCTTTGCACCCAAGTCATTCTTGGACGCACAGTTTTATATAGCAAAATAAATAGGAAATAAACAACAGAAATTAAATATGCAGTAAATAAATGTACATAACAGTACAGTAGGGACTCTGAATGAACGTCTCCGGATGCTGAAATAAATATCACCAACATCTACATAATCAACGAGATAGTCATAAAATACTACCCTTTCGTCCAATTTGAACATAGGGACTAAAATGGTCATTTTGGGTGAAAGTTGGGTCCAAATGTGGCCCACCTTGTACCAAAAAATATGCTAAGACTAAAGGTCTCTAAGTAGGATAAATTATAGATCAAACGAATTCTAATCGATGATACAAACTCAATGGTATGTCCAATTTTGAATTTTGATGAGCCGATCATAAATTCGTTCGTAGTCGAATCGTGGGGCCAATGAAACGACGATTCGTCGACTGACTCAGAATCTGGCGAAACTCGGGTTACAGGACAAGTCAGAAGCTGTGAGTCCAGTGGCACAAGTTTTGTTGCGATCCGATGATCGTACACAAACTAGTAGGATAAGTTACAAAATGCCGATATTTGGGACTTTCGAATGATATGGTTGATTCCGGCGTGCACACACGTCCAAATCAACTTTCGTGAAATCTCACATGTCAGGATATATCATACGCGTATTTTGATGCAATTGGTAAATGAGGAGGCTTCCTACTTTCGCGGGATGCATCCCGTATCGCAAAGTTTTGACTTTGGAGAACATGGTTTTTTGTCAAGTTTAAGCAGAAATAACTCCATAAATACAATATGTTAATAAAAACTAAAAGAAAGGTTTTATTCGTGGATATGTTGTCTAAAACTCTCTTCAAATAAAATTTTAAAATACTATGTGGATTAGAGGAAAAAATGGGTGCAAAGTTGGGTAGTCGAACAATTTTTGTTGTGTCCGAAAACGTGATTTTTTTCGAGTTTTGGACTTAATTTTTTTTCCTGATTTAATGAAATTAAACGCTTCAAGTTATATATTTATAAACTAGGTTAAGTAAGATTTATATAGGATAAAGAAAATTGATTTTTCATTGTGTGTGCAAGAAGTTATGTGTGCATGAAAGGGGGTACCTGGGAGTCGGCTGCTGTTACGGGCGCGTACGGGTGCAGCTGGTTTGGCGGCGATCGACGGTTGGTGCGGCGGCGTATGATGGTCGGGGTCGGCGGCAGAGGGCAGTGGTAGGGTTAAGGTAGGGAGGAGATATTAGGGTTAGGGTTAAGGTCTCATAGTATATATATGTACTAGCCATCTAGCCTACCGGTTAAGACATGTGTCTCCTGTGGTGAAGGACACGGATCGAATCCCACCCCCCTGCCATGGGTGCCTAGGCACGGAGGGTAGGGCACACACACACACACACACACACACACACACACACACACACACACACATATATATATATATATATATATATATATATATATATATATATATATAAGAGGGGGTGTGTCGCGGGTCTACAGGGGGTCGCGGGTGTGTGTGAGGGTCGGGTAGGGTTAAGGATTTGCTTAGGGTTTGGGTTGGGGTTAATTATTACTATTATTATCTAGAAAATTCATAGAAGCTAATATAAATACCCAAAAATTCTAAAAAAATATATGGTTGTGTTCCTTTTGATTTCCTCTAGTTAACTACTATATATATATATATATATATATATATATATATATATATATATATATATATATATATATAAAAGAAGGGGGGGGGGGGCGTGTCGTGGGTCTACAGGGGGTCACGGGTGTGTGTGTGTGGGTCGGGTAGGGTTAAGGATTTGCTTAGGGTTTGGGTTAATTATTACTATTATTATCTAAAAAATTCATAGAAGCTAATTCTAAAAAATATATATGGTTGTGTTCCTTTTGATTTCCTCTAGTTAACATATATATATATATATATATATATATATATATATATATATATATATATATAATTTATTATTTGAGGGATTTTACAATTAGTTAAGGTAATACGTAATTAGACTAAGTTATTATATGACACACACACACACACACACACACACACACACACATATAAGGCATGACTTAGAAAATCTAGTTAGGGCTTGATATAGCTAGTATGCCTCAATCAGCCAATCTAGTAGACCAATTGAAACAAAAAATATGTATTAACTAGTTTAAACCTAATTGACCTAGAAACCTAAAATAATACTAGTTACGCTTATATTTGACCCAAAATACTCATTGACATTGATAATTCATGTTTAGGTCACTTTGACTCTACTTCGGACACCGACTTGTGTTCTTTACTCAGGACCACAAGCGAGTACATTTTTTTGTTAGTTTTTTATCTATTTGATAGTGTATATATCACTTGTTCTAGCGATGCTTTACTTGATTCCTGACACGATTGTACACGGATTGGTACTATGTAGATCTTAATCAGGAGATGTTACTTTCTTATATTATTAGACCGTGTGATCATCGTGCTCGTGTTTAGATCGTGTGCAATAATTTTCGTGTCGTGACGTTTCATAATTTAGATGTATTATTCGGGAATGGAGAGTATGTGTCACGCCCCAGTCCCAAAATATCTAGGGACTAGCCATGTGGCAATGGCCAGCAGCACACACCGATGGACAAACCCAATTTAATGGATCCATCAGGGCATACTTAAGCTGTATTACAACGACCAGGGTTTACTAATCTCATCCACAGAATAAATACAGCAATATCAACAAAAGTAAATAAACATCATCCAGTCACAAGAAAATAAAATCGGAGAACAACCCGATATTAAGTCTGTTATAATTGTTCATTTAAACAAGAATAAAAGAGTTTATTTGCCATTAAAAACTGAGCATAGAGAAGCAGATGTTCAGGAAAAATCCTCAGCGATCACCTCGTTCTCAGGGTCTGGTACTGTTCCGAGAAGTGCTCATGTTCCGTACACCTCAGGATAGATATCCTCTGCTAATCCTGGGGACATAATCCAGATCCAGGTCCTCAGGGGACATAGCAAGGTACAAGATAACTCATGCCAAAATAAATATAATAAATCAATAAATGAAATAATAGGGTAAATAAATAAACCAGCTAAGTGATATGCAAGTGAGAGTTTTAGTCATACTCGGGCTGAGACTACTACAGGATCAGTGTCGGAGAAACCCATAGCAGTATTTTCTCGAAGGGCCAACACGGTACCAAAGCTCTGTGTCAGAGTCTAAGACACATCCATTAAAGTATTATATATATATATATATTCAGCATTTTGTATGGTAAATCTCTCCCCACCCAATGTAATCTCACGTCACAGTTTCATAATGTCTCATGTCCATGTCACGCAAGATCAAACTAATGCAATAAGTCAGAATAAAAATCTAAGCATGATAATGTCTATGTCATGATTCCTGTATCCTATACAGAATCATCTTGAATATTTCAGGAAGATTCTGTTTCATGATTAGTGTCAGGTGTCCTGGGTATATTATACTTGATATGGCAAGTACGAGAATGTAAATGGTCACGATATCCATCCCTAGGTGACCTTACACAACCCCGCGTACGGTGTTGGCACCCGACTATTAATCAGACGCTAAGTAAGTTACACGGTCCTAGGTTTAAGCATGTACAAGATATAATAAGACAAAGAAATATGTAATAAGAACTGCAATGTTTTGGCAAGGTACACTTGCCTGTGGTTCTGTCTCCAAATGTAGCTCTGACCTCAGTGGGAATTACAGGAAGTTCTCCGGTTGCTGAAATAAATATAACCATCAGGTTCAGAAAATATCAATTGGCTAGAAACGCCTGTCCTTGAGTCCAATTTGGACACAGGGGCAAAAATGACATTTTCAGGTCCAAGCGGGGTCCACATGTGGGCCGCTTTGTACCGAAAAATATGCCAGAACCAAAGGTCTCCAAATATGTCAAACTTAGTGTCAACAGGTCTAGAACGATGATACAAACCCAACGAAACTTTCAGAATTGGATTCCGATAAGTCGATCACAAAATCGCCCGTCAAGTGGAGCCGCGGGAACCACGATACGCGATTTTGTCAACGTTCTCAGAATCGAACCAAACTTGGGTCACAGGACCAGCGTATTGCTACGAGTCCGATGGCGCAAGTTTCGTTTCGATCCGACGTGTGTACACTAAGTTACAGCGAGATTTAAAACAGGCGGATACGGGACGTTGTCGGCGGATACGGGTTGATTCCGGTGTGCACGCATATCCAAATCAACTTCTGCGATATCTCGCACGTCCGTATCGACGGCGCGTACGTTTCGGTGAAGACCGCAAGCGACCAAGTCGTCCCGTTTGGCGGGGCACACTCAGTTCTGGGGTAAAATATGGCATTGGTTTTCCTGTTTTTGGATCGCGGTTCGCGATCGCCACAGGACGCGACGCACCGAGCGGGTTGTACGGGCATCGAGGGGGTCACACAGCCTACGCGTCACAACTAACGGAACCAAAAATGGGTCAACGAGGAGAGAGAACGGGTTACCTGAACAGGGCTCCGGGAACCGAGGATTTCACGTGTCCGCGTGTCTCTCGACACGAGCTGTGTCCTGTGTCCGGGCTGTCGTGTCCGCGTGCTGCTGGGTTAGGGTTTCGGCGGCCAGCGGCTAGGGCTTTGCCGGGACTGGGCTTCGCCGGAGAAGACGAAGGAGATGGCGGAGGGAGGTCGTGGTCCGGCGAGGCGCTGCTGCGGGTCGGGAAATGGCGGGGGACGACAGATCTGGAGGAGGAGCAGCGGGGAGATGGCCGCCGGGTCTCGTCGGGGATGACAGGGAGGCAGGGGAGGAGGGAGAGGGCTGAGGGTGAGGCGGCTGTTGGGCTGGCTAGGGCGGAGGAGGTGGAGGCAGGGGGTTTTATTGAGGGTAAGAGGGAGAGGCTGGCAGTTAGGCGGCGGCCGGAGGCGAGCGGGCGTGCGTTGCGGGGAGAAGAAACGGAGCGGCTGGGAGGCGAGCGGGCGGCGGCGGCGGTTGCAGGAAGCCGGAGCGGCGGCGATTGCGGGGCTGAGCGGCTGGGGAAGGAGAGGGGTTTCGGTGGCGGGCCGGGTCGGTGACGGGTCAGGTCGGCGGATCCGGCCCGATCCGCTAAAGCTAGGGCACGGGTCGGGTTAGCGGGTTTCGGGTTGGCGGGTTAGACCCGAATCCGACCCGCAGGGTTCGGTTTGGTTTAATTGAACCGGGTCTGAGTTGGTTCGGGTTGGTTTATTTGAAATAAACCGGGTTCAATTCAGGATTTATTTTGGTTTAATTATAACTTGGTTTTTAGGGCTTTAAAAATATTTCTGGGGTCCAATAAATTCCCAGAAAATTACCCTATGTCCAATTTTTCATTTTACACCAGAAAATATTATTTCCATAATATTTTAATATTATTTAACATAATTTAAAAATCATTTAAATTCAAAATACCTTAGTTTTAATTACAGAAAAATCCCAGAAAAAAATACAAAAAATTGTAAAAAATCTATTTTAAAAATCCTGAAAAATCAGGGGGTTTACAATCTACCCTCCTTAAGAGGATTGCGTCCTCGCAATCAAAGAATAATCGGTCAACAGAGATGACACGGTTGCAAGCTTTGTTCGAAGCACATCACGATTAAGAAAAGTCAAGGTTGAGGGTTAAAACACATAGGAAAAATCATTTCCCTAAGCAAATGAAAGTTATAAAATTTCCCGAATGAAGAAAATCTAGAAAATTACAGTTTTTAGAAAACCAGTTTATCATTTATAAAAGTATACTAGATTATTACTTATTAAAACATATTAGGTTAACAATAATTAGCAAGTTAAAACTATCAGGTCAAGGCTAAGGTCACGAACCAGCAGGCACGAACTAAAGCAATACTAGAAACAGAAAACTACAAAAACTTACGCGCATTAGCTACTCCGTGATTCTGCGCGTCCTCTAAAGTCATAACAAAAGCTTGTCCACGTCCTTGAGGTGGTGCCCTCTGCTGTTGCTGAAGGGTGCTGCTTGAGGTGCCAAAGGTGTCCTTAGTTGATACCCTCCTGGTGCTGGTAGAGCTTGTTGGTTTGCTCTTCGTGCTCCTTCTCTACGCTCTGGGCAGTCCCTCACTGCATGCTGTCTGGATCCGCAACCTAAGCATAGTCCGAATTTACGTCTACACTCCTTCTCAACATGGCCTATCTTGCCGCAGTAGTGACAAGTAGGAAGAGTTAGGGATTTGGATGCAGCTCCCTGTGGTGCTTGATACAGAT
Source organism: Iris macrosiphon (assembly GCA_036927795.1). Lineage (NCBI taxonomy): Eukaryota > Viridiplantae > Streptophyta > Magnoliopsida > Asparagales > Iridaceae > Iris > Iris macrosiphon. Next base: position 29,267,114 of record JAYESA010000019.1, read on the forward strand.
GAGGTTTCTTGGCAGCTTCTCCATTCGGTGCTCTGGCTGGTGATGATGTGGAAGGCCTCTTCAGGTTGGATTCTCGTCTGATGACACGCTCCATACGTCGAGCTGCAACAAGGACGTCAGTGTACGAAGTAGGTGCGACGGATCCGATCATTCTTTGTAGCTCGAATTTTAGCCCATCAAAGAACTTCTCAGCCTTTTCTTCTTCTGTCGGGATCAAGGTAGGGCGAAGCGACTCAGACGAATGAATTCTACGTTGTACTCTTCCACCGTCATAGTATCCTGAATGAGGTGATTGAACTTATCCCGCAGTTCTGATCGAGCGATAACTGGAATGTACATCTCTTGAAAGAGTCTGGAGAACTCCTCCCAAGTGACTCGGTCTGGTCCTAGCCGTCTCTCCTTAGATAACCACCAGTGATGTGCATTGCCCGTCAATTGTATTCTGACGGCAGTCATCCAATGTTCCCGTGGAAGCTCAGCTGCTTCTAATTGATGTTGAGTATTGGTGAGCCATTCATGAACTTCTGTGGGCTCCTTCTTGCCTGAGAAGGTACGGGGCTTCAGCTGGCGAAAATCAGTGATAGAGCCCGTCGTTGGCCGTGGAGCTGGTAGGTTGGCCTGCTCCAGTGCAGTTACTATGCTGTTTCTCAAGTAATCCGCATCGCGACGCTGAGCATCGTGTTGGACTTGTTGCTGGGCTTGCATCATTGCGTAGATTATTTAAAATATCTGTTGCCCGTCAATAGGCTGCCCTTGTGGGAATACGGGCATCGGTGGAACGAACTGCGGCGGAGGTGGGATGTCATCACGCCGGAACCTTGAATTTTGCTGGGCTGGTTGATCGCTTTGAGAAGATTGTCCTCTATTCTCCGGTGTTACTCCTTCATCGTAGGTGACCACAACATCGTGTGGTGTACCTAAGGGATTCTCGTCGCTGGTTCTCGGATCCATTGCTCTGCATCAAAAATAAACTATAAGAGGTGCACAGGAATCAAGGCAAGATGCAAGTCAAAAATTAATTCGAATACGATATAGATATCAAGAACGTTTCAAGCAAGTGGATGAGATCCTAAAAACTTATCTTATTCTTATTGCAGGCCTGTTCGGTCCCTAAGTTGAAACCGAATAATTTAGTCGTTGACCTGCATGGGCCACCACAAAAACCATGTCACGCCCCAGTCCCAAAATATCTAGGGACTCGCCACGTGGCAATGGCCAGCAGCACACACCGATGGACAAACCCAATTTAATGGATCCATCGGGGCATACTTAAGCTGTATTACAATGATCAGGGTTTACTAATCTCATCCACAGAATAAATACAGCAATATCAACAAAAGTAAATAAACATCATCCAGTCACAAGAAAATAAAATCGGGGAACAACTCGATATTAAGTCTGTTACAATTGTTCATTTAAACAAGAAAAAAAGAGTTTATTTGCCATTAAAAACTGAGCATAGAGAAGCAGATGTTCAGAAAAAATCCTCAGCGATCACCTCGTCCTCAGGGTCTGGTACTGTTCCGAGAAGTGCTCATGTTCTGTACACCTCAGGATAGATATCCTCTGCTAATCCTGGGGACATAATCCAGATCAAGGTCCTCAGGGGACATAGCAAGGTACAAGATAACTCATGCCAAAATAAATACAATGCAGCAATAAATAAAACAATAGGGTAAATAAATAAACCGGCTAAGTGATATGCAAGTGAGAGTTTTAGTCATACTCGGGCTGAGACTACTACAGGATCGGTGTCGGAGAAACCCATAACAGTATTTTCTCGAAGGGCCAGTACGGTACCAAAGCTCTGTGTCAGTGTCAGAGTCTAAGGCACATCCATTAAAGTATTATATATATATATATATTCAGCCTTTTGTATGGTAAATCTCTCTCCACCCAATGTAATCTCACGTCACAGTTTTATAATGTCTCATGTCCATGTCACGCAAGATCAAACTAATGCAATAAGTCAGAATAAAAATCTAAGCATGATAATGTCTATGTCATGATTCCTGTATCCTATACAGAATCACCTTGAATATTTCAGGAAGATTCTGTTTCATGATTAGTGTCAGGTGTCCTGGGTATATTATACTTGATATGGCAAGTACGAGAATGTAAATAGTCACGATATCTATCTCTAGGTGACCTTACACAACCCCGCGTACGGTGTTGGCACCCGACTATTAATCGGACGCTAAGTAAGTCACACGGTCCTAGGTTTAAGCATGTACAAGATAATAATAAGACAAAAAAATATGTAATAAGAACTGCAATGTTTTGGCAAGGTACACTTGCCTGTGGTTCTGTCTCCAACTGTAGCTCTGACCTCAGTGGGAATTGCAAGCAGTTCTCTGGTTGCTGAAATAAATATCACCATCAGGTTCAAAAAATATCAATTAGCTAGAAACGCCTGTCCTTGAGTCCAATTTGGACACAGGGGCAAAAATAACATTTTCAGGTCCAAGCGGGGCCACATGTGGGCCGCTTTGTACCGAAAAATATGCCAGAACCAAAGGTCTCCAAATCTGTCAAACTTAGTGTCAACAGGTCCAGAATGATGATACGAACCCAACGGAACTTCCAGAATTGGATTTCGATGAGCCGATCACAAAATCGCCCGTCAAGTGGAGCCGCGGGGCCCACGATACGCGATTTTGTCAACGTTCTCAGAATCGAACCAAACTTGGGTCACAGGACCAGCGTATTACTACGAGTCCGATAGTGCAAGTTTCGTTTCGATCCGACATGTGTACACTAAGTTACAGCGAGATTCAGAACAGACGGATACATGGCGTTGTCGGCGGATACACGTTGATTCCGGTGTGCACGCACATCCAAATCAACTTCTGCGAAATCCCGCACGTCCGTATCGACGGCGCGTATGTTTCGGTGAAGACCGCACGTGACCAAGTCGTCCCGTTTGGCGGGGCGCACTCAATTCCAGGGTGAAACAGGGCGTTGGTTTTCCTGTTTTTGGATTGCGGTTCGCGATCGCCACAGGACGCGACGCACCGAGCGGGTTGCACGGGCATCGAGGGGGTCACACAGCCTATGCGTCACAACTGACGGAACCAAAAATGGGTCAACGAGGAGAGAGAACGGGTTACCTGAACAGGGCTCCGGGAACCAAGGATTTTACGTGTCCGCATGTCTCTCGACACGAGCTGTGTCCTGTGTCCGGGCTGTCGTGCCCGCGTGCTGCTGGGTTAGGGTTTCGGCGCCAGCGGCTAGGGCTTCGCCGGGGCTAGGCTTCGTCGGAAGGAGTCGACGTGTGCGGAGTCGGAGTGGGCTCGTGGGCGGCTGGGGCTGCTGCGGGAGGCGTCGGTGGTCGGGGTTGCCGGAGAAGACGAAGGAGATGGCGGAGGGAGGTCGTGGTCCGGTGAGGCGCTGCTGCGGGTCGGGAAACGGCGGGGGATGGCGGATCTGGAGGAGGAATAGCGGGGAGATGGCCGTCGGGTCTAGTCGGGGACGACGGGGAGGCATGGGAGGAGGGAGAGGGCTGAGGGTGAGGCGGCTGCTGGGCTGGCCAGGGCGGAGGAGGTGGAGGCATGGGGTTTTATAGAGGAGAAGAGGGAGAGGCTGGCAGTTAGGCGGCGACCGGAGGCGAGCGGGTGGGCGTTGCGGGGAGAAGAAACGGAGCGGTTGGGAGGCGAGCGGGCGGCGGCGGCGGTTGCAGGAAGCCGGAGCGGCGGCGGGTGCGGGGCTGAGCAGCTGGGGAAGGAGAGGGGTTTCGGTGGCGGGCCGGGTCAGGTCGGTGACGGGTCGGGTCGGCGGATCCGGCCCGATCCGCTAAAGCTAGGGCACGGGTCGGGTTAGCGGGTTTCGGGTCGGCAGGTTAGACCCGAATCCGACCCGCAGGGTTCGATTTGGTTTAATTGAACCGGGTCTGAGTTGGTTCGGATTGGTTTATTTGAAATAAACCGGGTTCAATTCAGGGTTTATTTTGGTTTAATTATAACTTGGTTTTTAGGGCTTTAAAAATATTTTCGGGGTCCAATAAATTCCCAAAAAATTACCCTATGTCTAATTTTTCATTTTACACCAGAAAATATTATTTTCATAATATTTTAATATTATTTAACATAATTTAAAAATTATTTAAATTTAAATTACCTTAGTTTTAATTACAAAAAATCCCAGAAAAATACATAAAATTGTGAAAAATCTATTTTAAAAATCCTGAAAAATCAGGGGGTTTACAGTATGAGTTGGTTATGTGATCAATACCTTTAGTATTAGCCCGTGTGCATGCCAATTATGCAACTCATGTATAATTGACATTAACTTAGTAGCTCGTGTGCTTTTTCAAATCGATCAAATAACGAACTTGTATTCCAAATCACTTATCTACTATTCCTACTTCATCTTGCTTACTGTCTCTTACCATGTCACCATGCTACTTGCTATTTCAGTTACTTTACCACGTTTACTTGTCCATTCTAGATGTATCAACATGTTTACTTCAGATACGTGTATATCATGTATTCATTACTATTACTTGCCATATATGCTCTATCATGTATTTGGAACTCTTTCGGAGTTATGTGCTTTGCTCCAATCTTTACTGGATAATATTTTAGGTATCGACATGGAGGAGTAGTGTCTCACTTACTATGGACCCCAGCAGGGTGACGTAGCTGATATTGACCATATTGCTCAGGAGAAGCATGTCCTACTTGCGGGAGATCCCATTCCTGAGACTGTTTAGCTAGTTAGTTAGCATTTCATATTTTGGTACCAGATTTATTTTCGGCAGCTACTTGATACATTTGATATGTTATATTGGATTAGACTTGATCTTTGTTGTTTAGACTATTAGACTTGGATTTCCTTTCTCCTTATATCATATCGTGCCTTATCTCTTTTAGCATTGTGATTGAGTATTATATATTGTCATCTTGTTCTCCTTATGAAGTTGAGATATATTGTGTTTAGATTGTGTGATACCTATTACAGCGTTCTACCGTCGACTCTGCAGCGTAGGCTGGACATACCCACATACTCGTACCCAAATATTCGGGTACGGGTCATGACACATAACCATCAAAAAAAATATTACTGAACATTGTAAGTCACGAGTAATTCTACTAATGGATAAGAGATTGAACGAATTGCCAGGTGTGTGTAAAACTGATCTGAGTGGCAGACCAGGAAAAGACAGGTGCTTCCTTTTCCACGAACCCTCAGGGAACTGCCATTTGCAACAGTAATATCTGATACATAACTGACAGATATATAATTACACATCATACTTGCTTCACCTGTCATATGATCAGATACACCTGAGTCGATAACCCACTGCTTTGAGCTGATCACACACGCCGTTGAGTACCAGACTGTGGATCCAGATATGGAGGTTTCATCACGACGCTAAGCTTAGAAGTCAGCAAATTTGGCATAGACCTATGCCGTCATCTTTACTGATACCCCATAATTGTCAGGGTTATCTGATTCAATATTGGCGGCATGAGCTTTAGGACACTGCCACTAGAAATGATCTTATTGACCATAGTTGAATCACGTGCACAGTCTTCTACCATCATGACCGATATTACCTCGTCCACCATCACGGCCAGCATTTCGGCCACCACGTCGACCACCACGACCTCCACGAAATCCACCATGAGCAGCACCCAAGCCAGAACGATTAGCAGGGGCATCACCCGAAGAAGTCTCAACGACTTTCGCTGCCCGTAGGACACAAAAGTGGGCTTCCATCAAAGATGGAACCTTAGCCCCAACAATGATCTGAGACCGTGCAGAGTCTGCATCAGGGCGAAGGGAGGCAAGATATGCCATGACGTAGAGCTGCTGGCGTTGAGTCCTTTCCTCATTGATATTTGTCGTCAAGGGTAGCACCCGATCCACCTCATCAGTTAGTGACTTGAAGGCACGAAAATGGTCCTTATATGACTTGTCTCCGTGATCATCTTGTTAGACACCAACGACTGAGTTATAGATGCGAGATAAATCGTGTTTGCCATCAAGCGCCGTTGCAAGGACCTCCCACAACTCCTTCACCAAGTCCGTTTTCTGAACCATGTCCTCCACTGATGGTTCCATCAAATTCATCAACTGTGTGAATAATCGACTGTCATCAGTCTCCCACTGCTCGTATGTGGGATCACTCACTGCTGGAGGATTGTTGGTCAGATGTTTTGACAACTACATTCCCCAAAGCCTCTTTTCGACCTTCTTGCACCATGTTGAGTAACCATCTGATCCATCCAACCATCTATCAACAAGTCGAATCGATGAAACCGTCTTGCCAGTGCCCGATGTTCCCGCCACTGTCTTTTCGGTACTAGTGTTTGTAGCATTGTTATTCGTCTCAGTGTTCATCATTTTGTTCTCGATTCGACTGTCGTTTGGTCATCCTGACCCAATAATCACATCAACTCTGACAATTTACAATCAACGTAGCCAAAACCGGCATGCACAAGAATAACAAATATTGAAGGTGGATCACACAAGCCAGGATAGAGAAGCAATCCATGTTACTTTCTGTTAGATCCTGATGTGGATACAGAGTCAGGAACAGAGATTCATGCAAATCCAGTTATGCTCTTGTTAACTCCTGATACCCTCATCAAGAGTCAGAGGTTCATGCAAACAAACCATTGTCTACCCTCTGAAGATTTCAACGCTGGGGAGGGGGGGTTGCCACTCGAGCAGGGGGTGGAGGTGTGGGGTGGGGGGGGGGGGGTACTGCCACTCGGGCAAAGGGGAGGCAGGGGAGATTAGAATTTTTTTTATGTGGAGAAAGGGATTCAGAGTTTTGGATCTGATACCATATAGAAAAAAAAAATTTGGTTGATTCACTATCAATAAAGGAGTATATATATATATATATATATATATATATATATATATATATATATATATATATATATATATACCGATGTGGGACTATATAAAGTCTACTTGACTAATTCACTAATACTTAACAAGGCATAACCTTAGATTTGGAACAACAAGAGGAAGACTATGCAAAAAGGGTCGGATAAGTTTATGGTGACTGATGAAATGAAGGTCACACCACTCTTACCTATTTATGGTGTTAACATCGTGAAGAAGTTGATACTACCCATCAACTTTTTAAAGTAGCGGAGCTAGGATTTAAATCTTTGGAAGGTCGTGCTACTACATATATAAATTCTTAAAGTCGTCATGTTAATTAAACTTAATAACAAAAAAAAAAATGATAAAATTCAAACAAGAATGAGCAAAATTGTAAAATCAATAATTCCAACGTGTTATTCAAAATATGTAAAATATTTTAGGAGATATGAGTTTCGAAGTCATTCCTTTCATTTAAAACCCACAGCACTATGAGTTGGCGAGGCCAAATTAATATATATTTTAAATCTGCCCCTGAGGCCTGTTTAGAGGAGACACATGCTTGCTTGGGAGAAGCAGATGTAAGGTTTAATTGTGAAATTGTGTGTTTCCTAAGTGTAAATATAGTGTAAATTAATAGTGATACTTGTGGCTGATCGAGTGAAATTGGACAGTAGGCATTTCTTGTCGAAAATTGATCCGAGGTGGTCCTAATCTTTTTAAGTGATGTTGTTCATCATTCCACTCAACAATGGTTGTTACGTATAAACCTAAAAATTATTTTTTCGTTATTATGAAGTGAGCAAAATTAAATTAAAAATAAAAAATAGTTTTAGGTTAACACATAACAACCCTTAGGTACTGTTTGGAAATGAAAAAAAAATAAGAGAAATGAAAATGTTGAGAAAAAAATTAAAAGCGATGGCATTTGAAAAGAGGGAAGAAAAATTTGAAGAAATTTTTTTATGTGAGTACCACTAAAAACATTTTCTCTCAAAAGTGGGAGGAAAGTGGAGAGAGATGATAGAATTTTGGAAAGATTTAACCAACTACCCCTAAAAGGGATAACCATAAATTATAATTGAGAAAAATTTGAGTTGCAGTCCACTTTATTTATCGTAATTCAATGTACATCCCATCCGATTACCATAACGTACAATTTTTTTCACTTTTGACAGAAATCGTCCCTGACTGACGATCAACTCGTTTGACCATTTTTTCGGACAAAAATAACCCCGAACGAGCAGCCCCATGCCCTCCGTCCCCTCGCGAGTAGTCCTCCAGCTCCCGCATGAGCAGCCCCCACCCCCACTATGGAGGAGAGGAAGATGAGGAGGCAATGGAGGAGAGGAAAATGAGGAGGCTATGGAGGAAAGGAAGAGGAGGAGGAGGAGGCTATGGGGGAGGAGGAGGTTGCTATGGAGGAGAGGAAGAGGAAGAGGAAGAGGAGGAGGAGGAGAGGAGGGCTGAGGAGGAGGCTATGGAGGAGGAGGAGGAGGGCGGATAAGGAGGAGGACTTTATGGACAAGGAGGAGGAGGAGGAGGAGGAGGAGGGTATATTTTCGTCAAAAAAGTTCAGTCAAGGGGAGTTGATCGTGAGTGTAGAACAATTTCTGTCAAAAGTAAAAAAATTTGTGCATTATGGTAATCGAGTGGGGTGCACATTGAATTGTGGTAAATAAAGTGAAGTGCGACTCAAATTTTCTCATTATAATTTGAGACCAAGGACTAGATAGTAATTATATATCTATCCACAAAATAAAAGAAAATTTAAACTTTTTCTTTTCCACTTTTTTGTTTATCCAAATAAGGAAAGCAAAAATTAACTCTACTTTCATTTTACTCCCCCCTCCACTTTCTTTTCTTTCAGATTTTCCTTCGCCTCCCCACAAAAAGTTTTCAAACACGGTGTTATTGAGTGAAATAGTGAACATCACCCAAGATGGGACTCAAGAATGAGTTCATTTATGTGGTCGATATCTTTCCTGCATCAACTGGGGCTACGTATTTTGTATCTAACATATCAGGTAGTAGAATTGTGGATATGATAAAATGGCTAATTAGAGTTTGGACCCTGAATTTTATTCTAGTTTTGAGTTTAGACCCTGACTTGTCCAATTAGAAAGTTTAGACCCTGAATTTTTATTATTTATTTTATTTTTCAATTATATCCTCCCTAGTCTATATAGAAATGTTTCATTATCAAGCATGGGGGAGAGGGTATAATTGAAAGAATAAAACAAATAATAAAATTTCAGGGTCTAAACTTTCTAATTGGACAAGTCATGGCTTAAACTCTATGCTGTTATAAAATTAAGGGTCCAAATTCTAATTAGCCCTATGATAAAAATGCCCAGAAAAAAAAAAGGTTCTCTAAAGGAAGTTCGGCAATTTGTCAAATGAATGATTGGAAAAGCTTTAACGATGATCTTACTTCCTATATAATTCAAAACTCAAGCTGGAATTTGAAATGAGCTGCTTTTTAAATTTTGCAGGCTTTGGATCTCCTGCAGGCAACATATGCTTCAAGAAAACTGGTTTGGCAAATTTCTTAGTATAGGCCTGTGAAAGGAAGCTGAGCAGCAGTTTCTAGTCCATATCATGTCGACGACAATGTCAACAACAATAGTTAATTTGTCTATCGTCTAATTTTGTCATGTGATAGTTAATCAAGTACACAGAGATTGAACAGAATGTCACACGTGATCTTCTGCTCTAGAAACTAATCATCACTGATTACCTATAGTATGACTTGTTCTGATCCGTCATTTCTTACAAAACCTCTTAATGATGAAAGCAGCAAAGTTAAGGTAATCTTTGATTGGTGCCGCGGTTCCCAGTACTGGCAGTAAACACCATTCAAAACAAACGCCACCAATGCATACACAAATGCATACACAAAAAGGAATTATAATCAAGAGCATTGCTGCTAGGTTGACATCTCAAGTGCGGGCAATGTAGGGAATAGCTGAAAAGCTGTCAAATTAGAGCCACGACACAACTCAGCTACTTCGTAAACATTTATATATGAAGGAAAACAAGGTTGTTGCAAACATATAACACCAGTTCTGGATTAGTGGCCTTCAAATGTTTGTTATCCACAAGTACCTCTCTCCCGTCGGACCTGAAAGCGATACTGTAGTTATTTGATTGTGGTACATACAGCAAAATACCTATAGACAAGTACATAAAAACAAGCGGAGGAACCTTTAGAAATGGAAGCAGCATAGTAACAAAATAACTCCTCAAATAGATTTCGGGAGAAAGCAGACTAAGGATACTATTAAAATATGCAATGTGACAACGGACACATCTTCTAATGAGAAGTGAGACCTGACCTTTTTGAGACCTATTCACCAAGGATGAATTTTAGTGCACAGAACATGGTGCAGTAAGAGGTCTGTTTTCAGTAGCCAGCTTCAAAGCAGTAACAGCCATTGCTGACCCATGTTTAGGAGTAGGGTATATAAATTTATGACTATAGCTTACAACACACAGCAAGCAGGCAAAGATGAAATACTCCTATTGCGGTAATATCACCGGAAAAGCTTAGATAATTCTAAAATCCTAAAAGTCTGCCAATGTGAACTTCCACATAAGACGACATACAGTTCCTAACCCTGATTCCAAGGGTTCCTATGATGACATTAAATCCTGGAAGATGCTTTTCGAACCATCAGCCAATGAACATCATACTATGCAGACAGTTAGATACGTTACTTCTGTACTGGATGAACCAGGAGCACATTCTAATTTGAAATTCAATAATGAGAGCTACATCATATCAAGCAAATTTGAGTTATATCACAGCAAGCTATTCACAAAAAAGACTTGATAAACATACAATTCCCTGAACCATGTGATTTCATGCTTCATAAGCCACAGTCACATTATGTATAGTATATAGAATTAGTTTTATCTCAAAAGCCAGATAAAATATATAGATCCTAGAATATAATATATATCAATAAGTTAAGTGGCAAGACCCAGAATAAAATGTGTAAATATTAAATTAGTGGCAAATAGAAGAGATAACAAGGCCGAGATCCCAGAAATTCAGAAAAGAGAAGTAATTAGTCTTGGTAAGTGATAATCATGTTTAGGCAAGAGCTCTATCACCGCATTCTATCTTCTGCATCAAACATAAAAGTGGAAATAAAACTGCAAATAATAACTGAGAAAATATTGGTGGCATTTATCAACTTAAGCTTATATCGTGAAAGCATTTTCATTATTATAAGGAGTCCACCTTTCCCCAAAAAGAGGGTAAAGGCTTAACCGTGATGAAGAGAGACCTTTTGCTTGGTCCAGAAACCCTCTAATTTATCACTCACAGATACTTCTGTTAATTTCAAGGTATCCCTGTCACCGTTAACAAAATATTACAAAGATTAATAGAGAAAACACTTTTCTTCTATGTGATAAGTGAGAGATGGAAAGAAAGATGAATTTACATTTTGACAGCTTAAGGTCTAGATAAATCAATGTATTTTAAGCATAAGCATCTCACAGTTCTGGAAGTATACAAATTTGCATGGACTACCTCTAATTTTTGGCTTCCCCAAATATCCCTATCATTTCAATTTTTAATAAATTTCTGACCTAACTCTCAAAGATAATAACTACCAACAAAGTAGAACTAATTGAGTGATTTATCGGAGAACAGTCAAAAGATTAACATCTAAAAAATTGAGAAGAAACATACATAGAAGTCATTAATGCTTTACCAAACAGATAATCAAATGAGTGAGTTGTCGCTATATAATCCACAATTTCAACATTATGATCATAAAATAAATAACAAAACTCGTTTCAATGCATGCTTGATCACAAGATCTGCTCTAACTATATTTCCCTTGTAATAATTCCGACCTTCAAAGTAGAAAACTTATCAACGAGTGATATAAAAACATACAATACACAGAAGAGAAGGCCACGGATTTTATATCTCATACTTTTACTTCCATCGAAGGAGAAATATCCATTATTTGAGACCTTTTTCTGTGTCAAATCTTGTATAACTTAGAATGCTGAAAGTACAACCAGCAATTATACTTGAAAAAGAAAGACGACAAGTAATCACCTTATCAACTACCATCAATGCTTCCTACAAGTTATGAATGTCTCTCAAGAAATAAAATCTATGTTGGTAATTGAAATAAGCCATTGGTAATTGAAAAAATTGGGACGAGAATGGTGTTCTTATTCAAATTACAGACAATACTCGTAATCCTGAAGCAAAGATCTCAAGAATCAAATCAGTTACGCATATCTAATTATCTAGAAAATTTTACTTTGGAACAATAAGTCGAAATCAAGCATATGCATATACCTTAATCTCTGGATCAATTGAATAAAAGCACTTGTATATGTTTTCTGTCAGCCGGCCCAACCAGCTAACAAGTTGCTCCATTGATTATTGACACTAAGAAATCCAACAGATGATGATCCGACACGAAGAGCCAACTGTTCAGTCAAAAAAAATGACAAACTATTGAAGGGAAACTATTCCAAATATTTGAGCTGGAAACAGAAAGAAAGCCTCATGCTCAGTTCATACAAAAGCTGGCATAACAAATGCATTAAATTATATATAAATTAAATAAGTCCATCAAAAGAAAAAGAAACAAAAGCAATAAAACAATTGTGAGACCATTAGCCCTAAATTTTCTGAATGCAGGAGGATACTGATAACCCATGGTAAGGATGTCCTAGTTTTGTGTGGGAATGAAAAGGTTACGGTATCTTTTGCCAGTTTTTTTTTCCTGTAGCAGCTTACCTTGTACTATCACTGGTGTAGCTGCGTATCCTTGCTAATTATATCCCTACGATTGATCGCTGTCCAGAGAAGTGATACAGAAAATTTTATTACATTGTATTGTGAGTAAAAACCAATTGGAATGATTCATTTGGACCGACGATTGGAATTGTTGGTTATTAATCATGCTACTCTAAAATGGAGTGGGAAAAATGTACACAAACCAATGAAATATTAGAAATTATATGGTTAAACATCTCAAACTCATCAAATTTCATAATCAAGTATTAGTGTTAAGAAAATATGATAACATAGATGCCTATTTTGTGAACTCATCTATGAAGTTATAGAACAGGCTCTGAAGACTGAAACTAACCCAAGTAGATAAAATCCATTGGGCTAGATGGCTTATCTACTACTCTCTATAGAAGATCTTGCCTAATAGATCAATCCAAAAATTTAGTCTCTTACACAACCACGGTGAGTACTTGTTTCTGTAGGCTAATTTCAGACAATGCATGAAAGCTTGGAAGTGTGTTCCCAGCGACAAATTCAATTCCAGATGTTTGCTATAAGACGCTCACACAAAAGTATCTGAATTGGATCAAGAATTTCGTCTGGTATTTCCCCAAGGTTAGCTTCAGTATCCATTGCTTCAGAAACTGCAGTTTTGGCTTTAACTCCAAGCTGAACAAACTCCTGAATAACCATTCCATCTTCACCAATTTTACACAAGATGTCAGCTGCAGCAGTAAACAACTGGAGCCAACTCATACTTTTTTCCTCAACCACTCTCTATAGAAGATCTTGCCTAGTAGATCAATTCAATATTTTTTCCACAACCACGATCAATACATGTTTCTTTATGCCAATTTGACTTTAAATACTAGAAACTTTCAGTTGATACCATAAATTTTGGTACCAATAACCTTGAACAATTTGAACTAATTTCTAAAATAAAAAAAAAGTGCCACGATCCGTACCCGAAAATTCGGACATAAGTCATATGGGCATGAGTATTTCCACTCAGAGAAACAATAAAGTCACAAATATCCAAATACTAAAATACTAAGCAAGTAATACTGACTTAAACAAAATCCAAAATCCAAACATTTTAATTTGTTGGTCTGAATGACACGAGACTTTCCCTATACAGAGAAGGAAGTAGAAATGTTGGTGGGATTAATATAGTCTTGCGCTCTTTGCTCACGATATCATACCGTTGAAATTTTTCTGGATGGCATAGTAAGATAAGCCTTCCATCGCCAATCACCAACGTCGGGATAGCCATTGTTGAGTTATGAAAGCCAATTCTATGGATAATTTTCCATGAATGTGTAGATTCATTTAACTCCCATATATCATATGTAAAGGTAACCCGATTAATTTTGACAAACCAAAGTCTCTCTGCTCTCTGTCCCTGTCCCTGTCCTCCGTTCATGATAAAATATTCCCATTTCTTTGCTGTGGAGGGAGGTGGAAGTACTCTAAAATCTTCATTCCTGAGATCAAAAGAAAGAAGAATGCAATCGGTGGATAAGGTCCTCCAGTATATTCTGCCATTTACGGATGCAGAATCTGATATAGGTATGGCACCATAAGGAGGGTCATCAACTTGCCGCCAAGATTGAAACTCGCTTCCCAGAGTAAATACCTCACATCTTGTTTGGAATTGGAATGCTAACGGACGTAAGTCGTCGTCGTCATCATCATCGACTAATTTGTGGAAGAAAAAGCGGACCACTTTGTATAGGTTAGTTGATGGGTCAAGGCCAAATCCAATAGATTGTACTCTTCTTTCGTTGTGACTAAAACCAGCCAAATGTATCGTCTCTCTAGTGCTAGGATTGCAAACGCAAATGTCTTCTCTTGAGTGTATCAAGACCAAACCATCACAATCATATCGGGTGGTCACTATTTTACTTGAATAGTTAATAGGGAGTTGGAACAAGAAATCAGGTGAACCTCCATCTTCGTCTAAGACATGGAAATATAAACCAATGTCAATGTTGTTGAAATCGAAATCGAAATTAGGAATACCGAGATTAGGATCACTACTGAGAAGAAGAATACGAGGCTTCCTGCTGAGACTGCTGACACTTCTATGCAACTTGATGAAAGTAGGATCGCATATAAGTTGCTTCCATAACTTACAGACCGACCGAAATCTTAAGATAGATTTTATCGGAAGTTTTGCAAGTATTGAACCGATCACGTCCAGGTGCAGGCAACAAGACGACTTAACCTCCTCCTCCTTCTCGGTAGCGGGATGCGGGTCTCCGGTAGAGTTAACCTCCGGGGCTCTTTCCCGTTTTAAGGAGCGGCGGCGGCCTGGCGTCGGGGTCGTGCGGCGGATCTGCATGGCAAGGGCGAGGGCGAGGGCGTGCGGGAAGCCGGTCGCAGAGATCAGGTTGGAAATACGGGAGGAGAAGGTGAGAGACAGAGATTAGGTTAGGTTGGAAAGAGGAGGGGGCTGAGGAGCAGGTAGAAGATTAGGAACAGGAGCGCTTAAGGGATATCAGACCCAAACAATTAGAATAAATTGGATATCCCGAAATCTTTCATATATATATATATAGAATCCCGGAATCTTATATATATATATATAGAAAAAAGGGTCATGGTCTCATATTCCTATATGAGCCACATGTACATGACTGACTCATATAAGAATATGAACATATATGTCATATCTTGTTTACCATATATATATATATATATATATATATATATATATATATAATGATCCAAAACCAATGGTTTTATATTATGAAATTCCCTTATGTTATATGGATTTGATTTGTATTTGGTGGTTGACATTAAAAGGTGGTAGGGTTATGTAACACCATTTTTTTTTTTATCTTTTAAAAATAAATTTCCTTTATTTTTTCGACAATTTTTAATTAATTATTAAAAATGTCCTTCAGGGATTAATATTTAATGTATTAAATTAAGTATTAAAATATTAAAAAAATTATATTTTTAAGTGTATATTTAATTATTAGATGTTGTGTAATTTTTCTGGAATTTATTGGACTCAAAAAAAATTTTATTTAGCTAAAAATCCCTAATTTAATTAAACCGGACCTAATTGAACAGAACCGAACCGGGCTAAACCCTACTGAATCGGACCCTAACCTATTGGGTCGGATCCTACCCGACCCGACCCGACCTTCTCCCCCACGACCCCCGCACCCCGCTCCACCGGCCACGACCCGCCCCCGACTCTGTCGGCACGACCCGTCAACTCCGCCCCGCCTCCGCCCACGACCCCCGACTCCCCCGCTCCAGCCTCCCCGCTCCGCCACCCTATAAAAACCCTCGCGGATCTTCACCGTCGCCGCCATCACCATCAATGCCACCCCCTTCATCCACCACCGCCACCACTCCTCCGCTGCTTCTCCCTCCGTCACGGCCTCCGACGAACCCCGCTGCCACGACCACCGATCACCACCATCACCGCCATCCTCCGTCGTCCCTCTTCTTCCCCGGCGAGAACCCAGCCGACCCATCGAGCCCCTGCCTCCACCACATCTCCCCGTCCTCCGGCCACCGCCATCACACAGAACTTCAGCCGACGATCCGCCTCTGCGAGCTCGAGCCTCCGGCAACCCTCCGCCATGACCCCGCCGTCGACCAACAGCCAGAGCAGCCGCAACAGTGCCGCCGTGCCGCGCCGCATCATGCATGCGCAATTTCAGTCGTTACCTACCCCTGTTCAGGTGAGATTTTCTCTCTCCTTGTCACCTCATTTTTTGAACTGTCTACTGTGACGCGTAGACCGCATGACCCCCTCGAAATCCGTGCAATTCGTTCGAGGTATTGCGTCCTGTGTCGGTCGCAAACCGCGACGCAAAAACAGGGAAAACAACTTATTTCTGAAAATTCAGAAATAGTCCCGAACTAGCAAGTTCACGACCGTTTTGCGTGCAATCTGTTAACTATTTCTCAAATCCACTTGAACAGTAATTTAGATCTCATAACCTAGTTTTAAACCCTGTAATTAGTTTAATTTATGGTGTTGTAGATTGTGATTTATTCGTGGGTGAAAATGACCAAAAACTTGGTCTTTAAAAACCTATTTTTTCCCGGAATTGGGTGCGTCCCGCTAAACGAGGCGACTTGGTCGCGTGCGAATTATACCAAAAGGTGTGCACCGTTAATACGGACGTGTGGGATTTCGCAAAAATTGATTTGGATGTGCGTGCACACCGGAATCAACGCGTATCCGTCGGCAACACCCCGTATTGGCCCCGTTCTGAAACTCGTTGTAACTTTGTATACACTTATCGTTTCGAAACGAAACTTGTGCTATTAGACTCGTAGCGATACGCTGGTCCTGTGACCCAAGTTTGGTTCGATCCTGAGAACGTTGACAAAATCCCGTATTGTGGACCCCACGGCTCATTTGACGGGCAATTTTGTGATCGGCTCATCGGAATCCAGTTCTGGATATTCCGTTGGGTTCGTATCGTCGATCTGGAATTGTAGACACTAAGTTTGACAAATTTTGAGAACATTATCTCTGGCACATTTTTTGGTGCAAAGTGGGCCACATGTGGACCCCACTTTGACAAAAAACTGTCCATTTTGCCCCTGTGTCCAAATTGGACTCATGGACAGGCAATTCTAGCTATTTCATATCTTCTGAACATGATGGTAGTGTTTATTTCAGCGACCGGAGGAGTACTTGAAGACCCCACGAATACCGGAGCAACTGTTGGAATCCAAACACCAGGCAAGTGTACCTTGCCAACTTGCGGTGATTCTTGTTATAATATTTGTTTAAGTTCTTTGTACATTTATATATACTCTTGATATATCTGTTCAACCTAGGACCGTGTGACATTGCTTAGCGTCCGAAGAATATTCGGATGCCAACGCCGTACGCGGAGTTGTGTAACGTCACATAGAGATTGTTATCGCGACCCTATATATCTTCGTGCTAGCATTATCAAGTATGTCATACCATAGGACACCTGACACTGTTCATGAGACAGAATCTTCCTGAGTCATTCATGGTGATTCTGTATAGATTACAGGATTCGAGACATAGACTTTTTATATCCAGAGCTATCATATGACTTGCTACATTAGATATGATCTTGCGCGTCATGGACATGAGACGTGTGGTTACATTGGGTGGGGAGAGACTTACCATACTAAAGGATGATTATATTATATATATATATAGTTATCTGGAGGTGCCTTAGACTCTGACACAGAGCTTTGGCACATGTATTGACCCTTCGAGAAAATGCTGCAATGGGTTTCCCCGACACAGAGCCTATAGTAGTCTCAGCCTGAGTATGATTAATGCTCTCATTTGCATATCACATAGCTGGTTACATAGTTTGCCCTATTGATTCATTTTATATACTGCATTTATTTTGGCTTGAGTTATTCTTGTACCTTGCTATGTCCCCTGTGGACCTGGATCCGGATTATGTCCCCAGGTATAGCAGAGGAGATCTATCCCGAGGTATACGGGACAGGAGCATACACTGGAGCCGTACCAGCACCAGAGGACGAGGTTGTGCCAGAGAATTTATCCTGAGTATTTTCTTTATATACTCAGTTATTTCTATTTCTAGTTACTTATTTCCTGCCTCTTGGATTATTGTATTAAACTTATTCTCGGGTTGTTCCCCGAGACACTTTTTATTGAGACTTGTTAGATTATATTTTATTTCGATTATTCTGGCATTTGATCTGTGATTACCTTCTGTGGATGAGATTAGAATTAGACCGTGACTTGTATCGTAGACCTATTTATTGTTGTTTACAGCTTAAGTACACCCTAATGGGTCCATTAAATTGGGTTTGCCCATTGGTGTGTGTTGCTGGCCATTGCAATGTGGCTAGTCCCTCGGTATTTTGGGACTGGGACGTGACATAGTTTTTATGGTGGCCCATGCAGGTCTACGACTAAATTGTTTCGGTTTCAACTAAGGAACTGAGAAAGCCTGCGACAAAGATATGATAAGTTATAGGATCTCATCCACTTGATTGAATCGTTCTTGATCTCTATATTGGATTCGAATCAATTTCTTGACTTGCATCATGCCTTGATTCCTCTGTGCGCCTTTTATAGTTTATGTTGGATGCAGAGTAATGAAATCACAAGCAAACAACGAGACTCCTGCAGGAACACCACAAGTTGCAGTGGTCACCTTTGATGATGGAGAAACACCGAGGATTAACCGAGAAGCGTCACCAGCTCTAGGAGGGTATCAGCCGAGGCCACCTTTGACACCCCAGGCAGCACTCTTCCAGTAGGACCAGCAACAACGGAGGACACCACCACAAGGACGTGGACAAGCTTATGCGATGACAATGGAGGACGCACAGACTCGTGGAGTAGCGAATGCGCGTAAGATTTAAATTATTCATAGATGTCTATTCCTAGTAATGCCATAGCGCGTGCCTGTTAATTCCTTTCCTTAGCCTTAAACCTAGTATCTTGAACTTGTTAATAATTGACAACCTAGTTTTCCTAAGCTGTAGTTTTCTTTGCTCTAACCAGATTTTTTTACTCTTGAATTACTTAACATTCATTGTCTAGGGAAATACTTTATTCCTTCCCTATGCGTTCTGCTTAACCCTTTCTCTCAATTTTTCCTTATGCATGACTTCTTATTCTCTGTGTCATGCTTCAACAAACATGTCTTGCAACCGCGTCATCTTTTCTGACCGGTTTTATTTTGTTTCTTAATTGCGAGGACGCAATTCTTTTAAGGTGGGTAGATTGTAACACCCTATTTTTTTTAAATTTTTTAAAAATAAAATTTTTGGATTTTTTCGGTAATTTTTAATTAATTATTAAAAATGTCCTTCAGGGATTAATATTTTATGTATTAAATTAAGTATTAAAATATTACTAAATTTATATTTTTTGGTGTATAATTAATTATTGGATGTTGTGTAATTTTTTTGGAATTTATTGGACTCAAAAACTATTTTTTTTATTTAGCTAAAAATCCCTAATTAAATTAAACTTGGTTAAACCGGGTTAAACCGGACCTAATTGAACCGAACCGAACCGGACTAAACCCTACTGAACCGGACCCTAACCTATTGGGTCGGATCCTACCCGACCCGACCCGTACCCGACCCGAACCCGACCCAACCCCTCTCCCCCATGACCCCCGCTCCCCGCTCCATAGACCACGACCTGCCCCTCCCCCGACTCTGCCAGCACGACCCCGTCAACTCCACCCCGCCTCCGCCCACGACCCCTGATTCCCCCGCTCCGGCCTCCCCGCTCCTCCACCCTATAAAAACCCTCGCGGATCTTCACCGCCACCGCCATCACCATCACTGCCACCCCCTTCATCCACCACCGCCACTAATCCTCTGCTGCTTCTCCCTCCGCCGCAGCCTCCGACGAACCCCGCTTCCACGACCACCGATCACCACCATCACTGCCATCCTCCGTCGCCCCTCTTCTTCCCCGGCGAGAACCCCCAGCCGACCCGCGGAGCCCATGCCTCCACCATATCTCCCCGTCCTTCGGCCACCGCCATCACACAGAACTTCAGTCGACGATCCGCCTCTGCGAGCTCGAGCCTCCGGCAACCCTCTGCCGTGACCCCGCCGTTGACCAACAGCCATAGCAGCCGGAACAGTACCGCCGTGCCGCGCCGCGCCGCATCGTGCATGCGCAATTTCAGTCGTTACCTACCCCTGTTCAGGTAAGATTTTCTCTCTCCTCGTCACCTCGTTTTCTGAACTGTCTGTCACGCCCCAGTCCCAAAAATACGTAGGACTAGGACACGTAAGCATGCCAGCCGCATTGTAAACCCCCTCGATTTATTTTGTAGATAGTTAGAGTGGACCAGGAATAATTTTGATAGAAGATATTGAGGTTTAGAGTAAAGGAGATTTATCTGGAATTTTAATCCAACTAATTTAACCCATTGGCACACCCTATCTTTATCCGGTTATTCGGAGCCCAATGTCAGCCCATAAATTTCGTACAATTATTGTACTTCCGACTCAACTCGCCAAATTAGGCACTGGACTTTTCTGACTGTTAAAATCAACTTTTGTGTGCTCTAAATTAATTGCGCAATATTTCCGAAAATCGTAACCCGTATTTAATTTTGTGTCGGACACCTGTGTCGTTACCCTCGATTTTGGGGTACCAACTTAACCCGTTGAGCCGGACCAACTAAAGGGTCCAAGACTGACTCCAAGCTCCCACCATTTTTGGCCTTTGCACCATTTTCGGATTTTGACCCCGCGGGCCCCAATTAAATGAAATTCGCGGGACGCGTTATCTCTATTTAAATCAGAATTTACCAACTTTATAAATTTCATTTTAATCCTGAATTAATCCCAATGCCCTTCTAATTAGACCCGCGCTTAACTCGCAACACCCCCTCACCATGACAATTTTTAAATATATTTTTCTCCGTAATTTTTGCGTTATTTCATGTGTCCATGCAATTTTCTGAATTTACGAGGGCTAAGTCGCAATTATCAAATTGTGTGGCAACCTCCTATTGGACATGAATATTTGAGAGGGTCCCAATATAGGGTCCCAATCTCACCCACCTATTCCTCACATGAAGAAACCCCTCTCCTCTTCATGTAAAATCCTATCCATCCAATCTACACACTCCCCTATAAAGTAAACTTTCACCCTCACCCCCACACTTCACAACCGGCCCTAATCCCAACATTTGGGAAACCACCTCACCCTCTCTCTCTCCTCCTCCTCCATAAAATCAGCAGCCAACATTTTTCTTCCAATCTTCTTCTTCTTCCATTCTTCTTCTTCTTCCTGGACTTTCTTCTTCTTCCTTTCTTCTTCCAGGGAGGGCTCCCTTCGGCCAGGCTGACCCCTACTCCGGTCTGGGCAGCCCGCGGCGTCGTCCGGCGACTGACCTCCACTCCACTGCCTCGAGCTCCGGCGGGCTACCAAGTCCGGCGCAGCCACGAATTCTCCGGCGCCGCAGTACAACACTCCCTCCGGCGGCTCCGATCCAGTTCACTTCCTCCGGCGGCTCCGGCATTTCCATTCCGGACCGCAGCACTCCGACATCAGCTTCTCCGCTGTGTAGTCTCCGGCTGTACATCCATCCTCCGGCAGCTTCTCCCCGAGCGACTGTCCCTGCGGCCCTCGGCAGAGACTCCCCCGTCCGACTGCTGTGCACCCGCACCCCCTGTGCAGCTCCGGTCCCGACCTACGGTGCAACCACCCCTCATCCGGCAGCGCCGTCCGGCCATCTCCTCCCCGTCAGCCCATCCTACTCCTCCCCGTCCGGCCTGCTCCTCCCTGTCATCATCATCATCACCACCACCACCACCCTATTGATCCTCCACCACCACCATTGCACCAATGCCACCCCGCACCTCCATCCGGCCATCCTCGGTTCCCCGGCCAGCAGTCACCTCGTCGAGGTGATACATTCTCCCCCTCTCCTTATAGTTTAGTATTTTGTTGTTGTTGCTAATAACATAGTTAGGGTTTTTATTTGTATAGATTCTATTGAGATATTGTTTAGCTAGGGTTTACATAGATATAAATTCGTGTGAGTATATTATTAGGGTTTTATTCTTAGAGCATGTTGATGATGATGTAGGGTATGATAAAGGACATGGGAAAATGACATACTATATGTTGAAGAGGTTTAATGTGAGAGGTTTAATGTGATCGGTTTAATGTGATAGGATGAATGTAGGTTAGGGATTGTCTTCTTCAGGAATCAAAAATGATTTATTTTAAATGAATGCAAGAAGATTTAGGATTTTATTACATCGTTCCATGTGCATGATAATTATTACTGATGAGCAGGTGAGTTATTGAGAAGAGGTGGTGATATCTTTATGCTGTAAATTATTTCGGGGATTTGATTACTAGTGACAAAGTCAGTCGAGGAATACCAATAAAAATAATTGTGAACTATATGAGATTTTAGGAATTATTTCGTAAGTATTAATGGTAAATTAGTGGTTAAATGCTGAGAAGAGATTTTAGTGATGTTGCAAGCAAGTAATTCCTTGCTACTGTAAGAAGATTGAGGAATATCCTAGGGTTATAGATATGTGAAAAATAATGGGGGATCATGAGTGAAAATTTTAAATTAATGAAGGGTGATTGTTTAAGATATCTGTATGTTCTTCTTGGTGGGTTTTAAAGAAGCACTGTGTATATAAGCAAGGACTAGATGATATTTGGTGGGGGTAAATATGATGTATAATGGGAGAATGGAAATCCATGTGACAATATAGGATAGATAGGGTGACTGTGGGTATACTTGTATGTTCACGTGTTTTGATCTAGTAAGGAATGTCAGCTTCCTATGTTCTTTCAATAGGCAAATAAAATGGGAAGGGTGAGTTGGAAGGATAAGGGAAAATAATACCTTGCATGCTGCTATGCACCCCACAGCTACGTAGGGACCAAGCAAGGAATGGAGAAACCAGTAGACATAGATGTAGCTTATTAGTAGTATATTTATAGTCTTCTATTAGCTAATTAATTCCTTAATTTATCTCTAGGTACTACGGGACCTGAGGACTTGGACGTGGTACCGAGACCCCGTCACCAGCAGCCGCACGCAGGCAAGTGTACATTGCCATCCTGTATTTCAGTTTACAGATATTGTTATTCTTATTGTACATTGTGCGCGTATTTACGTTGATGTTCGATATTCCGTGTCCGGTTCACAACCGGGTGTTGACATTCGACTTAACATCTAAGAATAAATACTAGATGCTTCATAGCACCTCGATGCACGTACCAGAGTACATCGATACCCCAGGACACACTCATACACTGTGATCGTGCCAGATTCCTGTATCCTGATACTGACATCATGACCAGAGACTGGGACGACCATAGGGTCGCGTCTGTTGAGTTATTTCCTTGTGTCGAGACTGTAGTTAGAGGTTCAGGTTCAACGCATAATCGTTGACCGCTTGGGAAGGGGAAGACAGTTACTAGACGTTTGGGCTACTCTGCACGCGCTTATATATATGTAGTATTTTCTAGTGATACCTGTATCTAGTGTAATTGTTTCACCCGTGTGACTCTTTGCCCGGAGCTGCGGTACGTGCCGTGTGTTTCCATGTCCGGAGCTACGGTTTTACTTTGGACAGCCCACGCGTCGAACATTGTCTTTAAACTGTGTCACACTAGTTGTTTATGATAGAGTACCCGGTCGTGCACTTGTACTTTCTGTTTACTTGGCATGCTATATTTCTGTACCTTGTTACGTCCCTCTGAGGACCTGGTTCCCTGCCAGTTTTGCAGCATAGACGATTACGGAGCACTTGGAGATACTGAGGGAGTGGCATATCTTGCGAGCATGGTACCAGGTACTCACATTATATCTACCGGCATTATGGTTATTTTTACATTGTTTATTTATCTGCTGTTGTAGCCTAGTTTTGTAGACTCATACTTCTTCTCGAGTCTATTCGAGTTAGTGTGTTATTGGGCGGCCGACCTTAGCACATATAGCTCTTTCTTGTAGACTGATGTACATTGTGGATTGAGACATAGAGGTTTACATATATGGAATATCTAGATAGTGCCCTTTATATTACAGTTTATACGTATTCGAGTCAGACCAGAGTCTGGTCGAATGCGTAGCTGGCGTGTCACTGTAGAAGCATAAAAAATATGCTGGGAAGAGCTACGCAGCCTCTTGATGCAGAGCAGCGTAAGCAGAGGCCTTCAGAGCCATCAAGCGTACAACAGAGTTTTCTCCGCTAAAATACAGCGTGAAGAATAAAGCTCAAAGGACCATCCGCATAAGTGCAGTACGTCCAGGCCGCTCCAGCGTGAAACATAGTTCTTCATCGCCTCCATGGCATAAAACTCATCCACTCTCAAAGCAGCGTTATAGCGTACGAGGAACGCTTCATCTTCCCCGAAATGAACCTGTCAAGTCACGCAGTGAATCTGACCTCTGACTCCTGACAAAAGGTGATGCACGGCTACCCAGACGACGGCTGGAAACGATGGCAGACCTCTCGGGACGCGTCCCACAGTATGATGGCGGATCTCACCATTTAATGCAGAGGATTTGGTAAAGCATCACCGAACCGTCGTTTACTGGAGTCCCCTCGGCATAAACCGCTCTTTTGCATACAAGGGAATACGTCGCCCTGTTTTACACAGGCAAACATGAGCTGTTTTACGCTCCGCAGCAGACAAACCGCCTGCCACGTCAAAAGCTGTATTTTGTACGGGATTCGAGGCACGTCTCCACGTCTAATTGCACAGAGCGGTGACAGTTTCTCTCAAGACACGTCTCTGCGACGGGTGCACAGAAGGCCTGCAGACCTTTGAAACACGCCTCCGCATTTAATGCATAAGGTGATGGCAAATCTCTGCAGGAGATTTGGTTATATCTGCAAAAGCCATAATTCCGGCTAAGGCGTCCACATCAGCACGGTATGCAGCGGCTTCTACGCCCATTCAGGATCTGTGCTCAAGCGGCTTCTACGCCCATTCTGGCACGATATGCAGCGGCTTCTACGCCCATTCAGGATCTGTGCTCATGCGGCTTCCACGCCCACTCAGTCTCTACGACTACTCGGCTTCCACGCCTACTCGGCTTCTATGCCTGTTCGGCTTCTGTGCTTGTTCGGCTTCCACGCCTACTCGGCTCCTATACATGTTCGGCTTCTATGCCTGCTCGGCTTCCACGCCTACTCGGCTTCTATGCCTGTTCGGCTTCTATGCCTACTTGGCTTCTATACCATGGTGACGGACATTTGGCTTCTACGCCAACCTCTTCTACACAATGGATACCTACCCGCGTGGCTTTTACGCCGTGATCTTAGTAGCAACCGTACGTGTTGTGTCCCCTTAGTTGGACCCACGTCACCCGCTCAGTCAAAAGATCATCTATACGTAGGCATTGGTTACTTTAACCGTTGTGTAAAAGGGTGCTGTACTTTCCACTCCTCGGTTGCTACACCAACGGAGTGGTCACTGTCACCAAAGACTCTATAAATAGAGGCCCCTGTCAATGGGGAACAAGGTCGAAAAATTGGTCAAGAAATCGATATCAGATCCAAGGTCGACAATTTGGAAGATCGAAGCAGGTCGAAGAATTGATAGAGAGAGAGAGAGAGAGAGAGAGAGAGAGCACCCGGAGCTCAGGCAAAGAGTAGGGATCGACGACTTCAGCATCGTGCATCCACCCTCTTCTGCAACCTTCGAAGCTGCTTCCTGTCTCCTACGGCACTTCTTCAATATCGTGTGGTCCAAGGGCTAAAGTGATCGACCGCAGATCAGACACCTATAGCAATATCTACCCAGATTAAATAAATTGTACTCCCACATCCTCGTATAGGATTACATTGTACAAGTTTGTTTGTAAACAAAAGAAGGCAGGTTCCGTGTAAACCCCCATATCTAATACATTCCTATTCTTTTCGTTTAAATAACCACAAACAAGATGGCGACTCTGCTGGGGACATCTTTCTCTTCTGACGAGGAAGCAATTGCTCAACACGATGCGGTATCCGTGGGATCCGTGAGGAAGACACTGGTCGTCCAATTCGACCAGTCTGCCTACGAAGACATGCTTCGGACTGGGGGTGGCTCTCACTCTCTCTCCGTCCAAGACAACAGGAAGCTGCGCAAAGCGTGGATGCCCAAGACATCCTCTACCATTCCTATGGACTCTCCTATCTCTCCGACATCTCCGACCAATGAGGTTGTAGCATTGCTCCCTCCGTGCCCCGCACGTAAAATTCAGTCTCCCGCTACGCGCGGTACTGACAAAACTTCGGGCAAAGCCTCAGCGCTAACCCAGAAGTATCCACTACGCTCTACGCGTAGAAACCAGTCTCCCGCTACGCGCGGTACAGACAAAACTTTGGGCAAAGCCTCAGCGCTAACCCAGAAGTATCCACTGCGCTCTACGCGTAGAAACCAGTCTCCCGCTACGCGCGGTACAGACAAAACTTCTGATGATGCCTCAGCGCCAAATCGGAAGTACAAATCACGCTCCGCGCGTAAGACAACATCTGACCTCTACGGGAAACCAGATGAGCGCTGTGATCTCC
Source organism: Iris macrosiphon (assembly GCA_036927795.1). NCBI lineage: Eukaryota > Viridiplantae > Streptophyta > Magnoliopsida > Asparagales > Iridaceae > Iris > Iris macrosiphon. The sequence continues at coordinate 29,293,752 of JAYESA010000019.1, forward strand.
GCAAGTGCAACGACAAGTCTGGGGGTAGTCTCCCTCGACAAAACCGAGCAACATCCAAAGCTGGGGGTAGAATTCCCTCAGAATCCGAAGATGATGCAACGATGACGATCTTCCCAGAAGACCATAGAACTCAAGCATCAGGAGCCCGAAGGCCAAAAGGGACTTTCTCCTTTAATAAAGATGACATCAGTGAAATCTTCAATACATTGATGAAGGAAAACAAACTTCAGCTACCCAACATCAGATACCCTGAGAGGGCTGGCAAAGACGATGACCCAGATTATTGTCTCTTTTATCAGTACATTCATCATCCTACAAAGACGTGCTATGTACTAAAAAGGAGAATTCAGGAGTTGATCGATGCCAAGGTCATCACTTTGCATCTATAAACGAGAAGACGATCACTGCAAATTGGTTTCACTTTGATGTGACAATTTGCTCCCTCAAGAAAATACCAGGTGATGAATCTAAAAAGTTTCCCCAGTGGATTCTTCAGGTCCAACCCAGGGAGTTTGTCATGTTCATATTACCTCTGAACAAACCTTCCTAAATTCGGCTATCGATTATCACGTCCATATTACCTCTGATATCGATTGTCATCTCAACTTAGCACCCGTACTTAACTATAAGTATGCCAGTGGTGTTGAGTCCACAAAAACTGCCATGTCCATATTACCTCTGAGCAGATGTATGCCTCTATCCCCGATAGAGTCACAACCCAGGGAGTTTGTCATATTCATATTACCTCTGAACAAACCTTCCTAAATTCGGCTATCGATTATCACGTCCATATTACCTCTGATATCGATTGTCATCTCAACTTAGCATTCGTATTTAACTCTAAGTATGGCAGTGGTGTTGAGTCCACAAAAACTGCCATGTCCATATTACCTCTGAGCAGATGTATGCCTCTATCCCCGATAGAGTCACAACCCAGGGAGTTTGTCATGTTCATATTACCTCTGAACAAACCTTCATAAATTCGGCTATCGATTATCACGTCCATATTACCTCTGATATCGATTGTCATCTCAACTCAGCACCCGTACTTAAACTCTAAGTATGCCAGTGGTGTTAAGTCCACAATACCTATCACATCCATACTACCTCTGATAGGATTTATTTCGAACTTATTATTTGCACTTAATGTGCGCAACAAATAATAGGTCCATTAAAAATTCCCCAGTGGGATGTCCTCAACAAATACGGTATCATACTACGTCAGCCTATCATTCAGAGAAGGCGGACAGTCAGCGAATTCGAAAAAATTTTCGCGCAAAGCAGTTCAGCGGTTCCTACGCTAAAGGAGCTTTCTACGCTCGACAGCAGCAGATCTACGATTTTACGCTCGCAAGCTATCAGTCTATGGTTTTATGCCCGGATGCCTTTGTGCTCAGTAGCTTTTACGCTCGAGAGGCAACAAACCTATGACTTTACGCTCAGCAGATACCAAATCGATGATCTCATGCTCGGTGGTGCTTAGTTCACGCTCAGAAGCAACAGATCCGCAACTTCACGCTCGGAGAAATTTTCTTTTCGGAAGCTACAAATCTACAGTTCTACGCTAAGGAGCTTTCTACGCTCGACGGCTACGAATCTACAGCTTTACGTTCGACAGCTATAAGTCTATGATTTTTGCCCGGATGCCTTTGTGCTCGGTAGCTTTTATGCTCGAGAGGCAACAAACCTACGACTTTACGCACAGGAACCACAAGTCTACGATTCCGCGCTCGATGGTGTTTTTCGCCCAGAGGTTACAGACTGATGATTTCGCGCTCCACGACTTTTCGCATATTCGAAATAGTCCCCAAGGCGGTCAATTGTAAAGAGTTCACACAGAAGATACTCGTTCTTGACCCAAAGCATCCCAAGTACCCGAAACATACAAAGAGTTCAAACATTGAGAAATTACTCTTCTCGGGTCAATTGGAGGTTCATCCAGACTCCAGTCAGAAACGTTTCGAGTTACGAGGGGCCGTTCATGCTTCATTCAAAGCGTTTCAAATTCCGAGGAATTTAAAAGCTTTGGAGGGGGTCTTGTAGAAGCATAAAAAATACACTGGGAAGAGCTACGCAGCCTCTTGATGCAGAGCAGCGTAAGCAGAGGCCTTCAGAGCCATCAAGCGTACAACAGAGTTTTCTTCGCTAAAATACAGCGTGAAGAATAAAGCCCAAAGGACCATCCGCATAAGTGCAGTACGTCCAGGCCGCTCCAGCGTGAAATAGAGTTCTTCATCGCCTCCATGGCGTAAAACTCATCCGCTCTCAAAGCAGCGTTATAGCGTACGAGGAACGCTTCATCTTCCCCGAAATGAACCTGTCAAGTCACGCAGTGAATCTGATCTCTGACTCCTGACAAAAGGTGATGCACGGCTACCCAGACGACGGCTGGAAACGATGGCAGACCTCTCGGGACGCGTCCCACAGTATGATGGCGGATCTCACCATTTAATGTAGAGGATTTGGTAAAGCATCACCGAACCGTCGTTTACTGGAGTCCCCTCGGCATAAACCGCTCTTTTGTATACAAGGGAATACGCCGCCCTGTTTTACACAGGCAAACATGAGCTGTTTTATGCTCCGCAGCAGACAAACCGCCTGCCACGTCAAAAGCTGCACTTCGTACGGGATTCGAGGTACGTCTCCACGTCTAATTGCACAGAGCGGTGACAGTTTCTCTCGAGACATGTCTCTGTGACGGGTGCACAGAAGGCCTGCAGACCTTCGAAACACGCCTCCGCATTTAATGCATAAGGTGATGGCAAATCTCTGCAGGAGATTTGGTTATATCTGTAAAAGCCGTAATTTCGGCTAAGGCGTCCACATCAGCACGGTATGCAGCGACTTCTACGCCCATTCAGGATCTGTGCTCAAGCGGCTTCTATGCCTATTCTGGCACGATATGCAGCGGCTTCTACGCCCATTCAGGATCTGTGCTCATGCGGCTTCCACGCCCACTCAGTCTCTACGCCTACTCGGCTTCCACGCCTACTCGACTTCTATGCCTGTTCGGCTTCTGTGCCTGTTCGGCTTCCACGCCTACTCGGCTCCTATGCCTGTTCGGCTTCTATGCCTGTTCGGCTTCCACGCCTACTCGGTTTCTATGCCTGTTCGGCTTCTATGCCTACTTGGCTTCTATGCCATGGTGACGGACATTTGGCTTCTACGCCAACCTCTTCTACACAATGGATACCTATCTGCGTGGCTTTTACGCCGTGATCTTAGTAGCAACCGTACGTGTTGTGTCCCCTTAGTTGGACCCACGTCACCCGCTCAGTCAAAAGATCATCTATACGTAGGCATTGGTTACTTTAACCGTTGTGTAAAAGGGTGCTGTACTTTCCACTCCTCGGTTGCTACACCAACGGAGTGGTCACTGTCACCAAAGACTCTATAAATAGAGGCCCCTATCAATGGGGAACAAGGTCGAAAAATTGGTCAAGAAATCGATATCAGATCCAAGGTCAACAATTTGGAAGATCGAACCAGGTCGGAGAATTGATAGAGAGAGAGAGAGAGAGAGAGAGAGCACCCGGAGCTCAGGCAAAGAGTAGTGATCGACGACTTCAGCATCGTGCATCCACCCTCTTCTGCAACCTTCGAAGCTGCTTCCTGTCTCCTACGGTACTTCTTCAACATCGTGTGGTCCAAGGGCTAAAGTGATCGACCGCAGATCAGACACCTATAGCAATATCTACCCAGATTAAATAAATTGTACTCCCACATCCTCGTATAGGATTACATTGTACAAGTTTGTTTGTAAACAAAAGAAGGCGGGTTCCGTGTAAACCCCCATATCGAATACATTCCTATTCTTTTCGTTTAAATAACCACAAACAGTCACGTATTCCTGGTCCTACGTATTTTGGGACTGGGGCGTGACACGCATGTATATGGCAACTCCAATATATGGAAACCATAACCCATACGTACGCTGTAATATGAATATCAAATCCACAAGTGGTATAACATATGTCACAAGTCACAGGGTATAATCTAAAACTCATCCACCAAAATCAAATATAATTAAATAACCAATATCTATGGAACTAGATCTCAATAAGGAGTATCTAAGGATGATGGTTGGATGGAAACAAATCCACTACCAACTCGAATATAAGAGCAAATACAATGAGTATAATACAATAAACACAATATGAGAATACCAGCTATCCATCATGGCTCGAAGAGAAGACATCCTCGAAAACATAAGTAACCGTGCGAATCTGCGCTCCTGCAAATACTCAAGAACAGATACACCTGGCAGGGGACCAGGTCCTCAGAGGGACATAACAAGATACTTAAACACATGCCAATAAAGTACTGAAATAAATATTCAAAGGGGTCGCCTAACCGTCTAAGTGAATGCAGTTAAGAACAACTTTCCCCACAAGTGAGCTATCTGGCTGAAAACCTGGGATTTGGCATGGTTCTCTATTGGAGATCCAGGGGCCTAAAAAGGCACGTCATATTTCGAATACCGGAGGCCCGCATAATAATAATATAATATATAGTGGTCATCACCACCCGTATCTCCAGCGGAGAATCCGGGCGCACAATAGAAAAAGTGTAAAGGAGCTCAAATGCGGTACTTGTTGTTCTTCCCACCCCATGCTCTAAGCATGTCACATCCATGACACGATAACACCTCTAATAACTGCCAAGTCTACTAGCATGCAAAGTTTCTAACAGCAATTATTCCTAATGCACGGCCCATACGTACAGGAGGCCAGACCTGTCACGCAAGTCCGTGATCTACATGAGACTCACAACTCGTGTAACAACTGTGTCACGGCCAATGAACCTAATGATGCTACATGCTAATGGGGTAGTCTCATAAACAGTTCAATGCAAATACATAAATAAAAATATATCGCGACGTCACCGTCACGCGCATTTTATATAACAGTTAAAATAAATGAACTAAAGACAGGAAATAAAGATGCATGCTACATATGGAATATAAATAACAGTACAATGGCAAGGTATACTTGCCTGGCAAGAAAGCTGCGATGTACCAATAACCTGCTCCAGAAGTCGCGCAGAATAAATCTAATATCCTATGTATATATGATATAATACAATAAAATCATTAGTCATTTGTCACGCCCCAGTCCCGAAATATCGTGGGACCAGACTCGTGGCAATGGCCAGCAGTACGCACCAATGGACAACCCAATTTAATGGATCCATCAGGGCATACTTAAGCTGTAAAAATCAAGTCTACGACAACATGGCACAACTAATCTCATCCACACAAGATATAAAATATGATCCACAGAATAAATAAGGAATGTAAATCATCAGCTAGTCTCAACAAAGTACTTCGGGGAACAACCCGATAAATATCTAGTACAATGGTTCGACAGACCAGAAATAAATGACTGAAATAAATAAATAAAGCTGAGCATGAATCATGGACGCTCAAGAGAAGTCTTCAGCTAAGACCTCGTCCTCGGATGGTGGTACAGCTCCTGGATCAGCTCCTGCTCCGGTCCCGTATACCTCGGGATAAATCTCGTCCTCAAATCCTGGGGACAAAATCCGGATCCAGATCCTCAGGGGACATAGCAAGGTACAAGAAAGCTCATGCCAAAATGAGTAAATAAACAGTGCAGCAAATAAATAACTAAATGAAGCAATAGGGTAAATATGTAACCAATCTAAGTGAAATGCAAATGAGAGCAGCACGAGTCTCAGGCTGAGCCACTACAAGCTCTGTGTCGGGGAGCCGGTAGCGGTAATAACCGGTAGTGGGTCTAGCTCTGCTTCGAGAGTCTACGACCTCTCAATAATAGAAGATATATATATGTAACAGCCTGTAGCCTGTGTGTCTCTCCCCACCCAATGTAACCACGCATATCATGACCATAACGTCTCATGCCCATGTCAAGCGCGATCATAACTAATGCACAAGTCATAAAGTATCTAAGAATATAATGTCTATGTCCTGTATCCTATACAGAATCACCACGAATATCTCGGGAAAATCCTGTCTCATGAGTAGTGTCAAGTGTCCTGGGTCAATGTGTACTTGGTAAGACAAGTACGAGAATATAAAGTGTCACGAATGTCCATCTCTAGATGACCGTACCCAACACCGCGTACGGTGTTGGCACCCGACTGATAATCGGACGCTCAGTACGTCACACGGTCCTAGGTTGAGCATGCACAGCACTAAAGTAAAGCAAGGAATATAAGTAATAATACTGCAGAGTTTGGCAAGGTACACTTGCCTGATGTCCGAATACCAACAACTGTCCCTGTATCGGTGGATCCGGTAGGTACTACTCCAAAAGCTGTAATAAACATCACCACTAGTCTTAGAAGATGTCAAATAGCTAGAAATGCCTGTCCTTACGTCCAATTTGGACACAGGGGCAAAAAGGTCATTTTTGGATTAAAGCGGGGTCCACATGTGGGCCACTTTGCACCGAAAAGCGTGTCAGGGTCAAAGGTCTCCAAATTCTGCAAACTCAGTATCTATAAGTCAGGAACGATGATACGAACCCAACGGAACTTTCAGAATTGGATTCCGATGAGCCGATCTCAAAATCACCCGTCAAGTGGAGCCTGTGGGGCCCACGATACGTGATTTTGTCAACGTTCTCGGAATCGGACCAAACTTGGGTCACAGGACCAGCTTATTGCTACGAGTCCGATGGCGTAAGTTTCGTCTCGATCCGACGTGTGTACACAAAGTTACAGCGTATTCCAGAAAGGACGGATACGGGGTGTCGTCGGCGGATACGCGTTGATTCCGGGGTGCACACACCTCCGAATCGACTTTTGCAAAATCTCACACGACCGTATCAACGTCACGTACAGTTCGGTAAAGACCGCGTGCGACCAAGTCGTCCCGATTGGTGGGGCGTACTCAGTTCCGGGGTGAAACAGGGCGTTGTTTTTCCTGTTTTTGGATCGCGGTGTACGATCACCACAGGACGCGATGCGCCGAGCAAGTTGCACGGGCACCGAGAGGGTTACACAGTCTATGCATAGCAACTGACGAAATTGAAAACGGAGATACGCGTTGGGAGAAATCGGTACCTGAACAGGGCCACGTGAGTTCTGAAATTCACGTGTCCGAAAGCCAATCTGTGTCCTGGTCGTGTCCTCGCACGCTGCTGGCGTCCGATTCGTCCTCACTCGTGTCCGCTGGACCTCGGAGTCTAGTCCCAGGTTCTATCTCCGGTCAGCGGAGCGACGCTTGGGAGGCGTCGGGGTCGGGTCGACAAGGGGAGGCGTCGAGCACAGCGGGGTTGGTCGGCGGCGTTCGAGAGGGAAGGGTGCTGGTCGTCGGCCTGAACGGAGGGGACTACGCCGGTGGGTCTCGGGCGGTGACGTCGGGGAGGATGAGGGAGAGCTGAACGGAAAGTCGGCGGAGGTGGACAGAGGGGCGGCGTCGCGCCGAGCAGAGCAGGGGTACAGCGACGCTCGGGTCGAGGCTGCTCGTCCTCGGAGGGGAAACACAGCGGGGTCGGGGTTGCTCGTCCGGCAGGGGATGGATGAAGTCGGCGGCGGAGGATGAAACTAGGATTTCGGTGGCGGCTGGTAGTTGGAGAAGAGGGCAACACGGATGTCGAGGCAGCCCCTTTATAGCTGCTACAGGAACTCCGGCAGCTAGGGTTTCCCCTGCGGGTTTCGGGTTGGTTTGGTTCGGGCTTCATTTGGGTTCGGTTCACAATTCTATAGCTTTTGGTCCTCGATTCGTTGCTCCGGTGTCCAATAAATTCACCAAAAAATGCCTGCGTCCGGTTCTCCATTATACACAATAAATTTTTACTTCCAGAATATTTTAACACCCTTTGGCCACACTTAAAAATTCTTTAAATCACACTCATCTTGGTTTTAATTTCCAGAAAATTCCAAAAACGAAATAACTTATTTTAAAATTATTCTCAAAATTTAGGGTGTTTACAATCTTCCCTCCTTAAAAGGATTGCGTCCTCGCAATCAAAGATCAAGCTACTCAAGAAAGAGTTATGGAAATACAATGTGGCCTAGTTTACAACTGCCTCCTCGAACAAGTGGGGGTATCGCTGGCGCATACTATCTTCTCGTTCCCAAGTCGATTCGCCTGGTGAATGATGTTTCCATGCTACACGAACCAGTCTGATCGTTTGTCCCCGTAATGTCTTCTCACTGACGTCGAGGACGCCAACTGGTTGTTCTTCATATCTCAAGCTCGGTCCTACGGCGATCTCTGAATGATCGACTACGTGACTTGGGTCGGTCACGTACCTTCGCAGCTGTGAGACGTGGAATACGTCATGCACTCCCTCTAAAGATGGAGGTAATGCAAGCCGATAAGCCACCTCACCAACACGCTCGAGGATGTCAAATGGCCCAATATACCTTGGGCTCAGCTTGCCTCTGCTCCCGAACCTGATAGTACCACGAGTGGGCGAAATCCTCAAGAATACGTGATCTCCTTCTTTGAACTCTAGGGGACGTCTATGCGTATCTGCCCAATGCTTCTGTCTGTCCTGAGCTGCTCGTAGGTGATTCTGAATCTGCTTCACCTTCTCCACTGTTTGTGTGACCAATTCTGGACCCAGTAGTTGACGTTCACCAACGTCACTCCAACATATAGGTGACCTGCACTTCCTTCCGTATAAAGCTTCAAATGGTGCCATCTGGATGCTGGCCTGATAACTGTTATTATAGGAGAACTCTACTAAGTGCAAATGATCTTCCCAATATCCTCCAAAGTCTAGCATACATGATCTCAACATGTCCTCCAATATCTGAATGGTGCGCTCCGATTGGCCATCTGTCTGCGGGTGGTAAGCCGTGCTGAATTTGAGTCTGGTGCCTAGACTCTCTTGTATGCTTCTCCAAAAATGAGATGTAAATCTCGAATCTCGATCCGATACAATACTAACAGGCACTCCATATAATTTGACAATTTGTCGCATATACATGTCGGCTAGTACCTCTGTGGACTGTCCAACTCTAAATGGCAAGAAGTGTGCCGATTTAGTGAGTCGATCCACAATAACCCATACTGCATCTCTGCCACTGGGGCTCCTTGGGAATCCTGTGACAAAATCTATCGTGATATGTTCCCACTTCCATTCTGGTATAGGAAGCGGCTGTAACATACCTGCAGTTATCTGATGTTCGGCCTTTACTTGCTGGCAGACTAAGCATTTGGCCATAAATCTTGCGATCTCTCTTTTCATTCCATGCCACCAGTAGTACTGTCTCAAGTCTCGATACATCTTGGTTCCTCCTGGGTGAACAGAGTACATAGAGCTATGTGCTTCAGTCATTAACTCCTGTCTCAATTCTCCATTTGGAACATACAGGCGATTTCCAAACCTCAATGTCCCGTCTTCGTGAATGCGAAGTCCTGTCTGTATGCCGGCTTCTGTCCTTTCTTTGAGTCTTCGGAATCTAGCATCGGTGGGCAATGCTTCCTTAATCTTCTCCATGAGTGATGACTGAATCTCAAGGTTAGCCATCAAGCCATCCTGTCCTGGTAAAACAACCTCTATCTGAAGCTCATGTAGATCTCTCAATAACTCTGGCTGCATCGTCAAGAAATAAGCCGTAGGCTTCCTGCTGAGTGCGTCTGCAACAACATTCGCCTTTCCCGGATGATACTGCAGATCTATGTCAAAATCTACCATCAATTCAAGCCAGCGTCTCTGCCTCATGTTAAGCTCCTTCTGAGTATACACATACTTCAGACTCTTGTGATCAGTAAAGATTTCTACCCTCTCTCCAATAAGATAGTGCCTCCATATCTTCAATGCAAATATAACTGCTGCTAGCTCCAGATCATGTGTTGGGTAGTTCTTCTCGTGGACCTTCAACTGTCTTGACGCATAAGCAATGACTTTGCCATGTTGCATCAGAACACATCCTAGTCCACTGCCTGATGCATCACTGTAAACAACAAAACCTCCTGACCCTGAAGGAAGAGTCAAGACCGGTGCTGTTGTTAATCTTCTCTTCAGTTCTTCGAAGGCCTTCTGGCAGTCCTCTGTCCATATAAACTCCCAGTCCTTGCGTGTCAGCTTCGTCATCGGTTCTGCAATCCTCGAGAAATTTTCTACAAACCTTCGGTAATATCCCGCAAGTCCGAGAAAACTTCTCACTTCTGCAACTGATGTAGGTGTAGGCCAAGTCTCTATTGCCGCAACTTTCTCTGGATCCACTGAAAGTCCTTCTCCTGAGATGATGTGTCCCAAGAAAGGTACTTTGTCCATACAGAACTCACACTTGCTAAGTTTGGCATATAACTTCTCCTGTCTCAAGGTCTCTAACACGATTCTGAGATGCTCCTCGTGCTCTTCAGGGCTCTTGGAATATATGAGGATGTCGTCAATGAACACCACCACGAATTTATCCAAGAACTGATGAAAGACTCTGTTCATTAAGCTCATAAACACTGCTGGCGCGTTGGTTAAACCAAACGGCATCACCAAGAACTCATAATGCCCATACTTCGTCCTGAAAGCTGTCTTCGGGATGTCTTCCTTCCTCACCTTGATCTGATGATAGCCGGATCTAAGGTCAATCTTCGAAAATACCCTTGCACCACTCAACTGATCGAATAAATCATCAATGCGTGGTAAGGGATACCTGTTCTTGATGGTTACAGTATTTAGTGCCCTGTAATCAATGCACAACCGTACCGTTCCATCCTTCTTCGGCACGAATAATATGGGTGCTCCCCAAGGTGAAACGCTGGGCCGAATGAATCCCTTCTCCAAAAGATCATCAACCTGTTCCTTCAATTCTACTAACTCCTTAGGTGCTAGCCGATATACGGATGAAGTGATAGGCTCTGCTCATGGAGTTAAGTCTATTATGAATTCTATTTCCCGATCAGGCGGTAAACCCGGAAGATCATCAGGAAATACATCCACAAATTCTGAGATGACTCTTGGGTAACCTGTCTCCCCTTCTACAGATAGTACCCTAAGAGTAGGCTGAACTCCTTGCTCTACTGCTCCTCGAAGAAACTCAAATTCTGGATGTCCTGGTGGTCTAAATATAACCCGCCCAAGTCGGCAATCAAGAGTCGCATGGTACTGACTTAACCAGTCCATACTAAGTACGACATCATAATCCGGCATCGAGAAGATTAGAAATTGAGCTCGCATTTCTCGGCCACAAACTACTACAGAACATGATCTACAGACGTCACTAACCGGAATAATACCGCCTCCCGTAAGAATTCTCTTCATCTTCGGAAGGGGTGCGGTAACTACTCTATGGGTGGCTACAAAGCTAGCTGCTATAAATGAATGCGATGCTCCAGAATCAAATAATGCTACAGCTGGTAATGAGGCTACTAGAATAGTACCTGCGATGACCTCGCCTGCTGTAGCCTCCTCCTCAACCGCTAAGGTGAATGCCTGTCCTCGCCCCTGTGCTGGGCCTCGTTGCTGCTGAGCCTGCTGGAATAAAGCTGCCTGTGGTGCCAGGGGTGGTCTCTGCTGGTTCCCTCCTGGGGCTGGTGGTCTGACCCCACCAACTCCTATCTGCTGGGCTCCTGCTGGATAAGTTGGTCGTGGTGCAGGTAAAGCTAGTCTTGGTGCTCCGTCTCTGCGTTCGAAACAGTCCCTGGAAAAGTGCTGGCTGGATCCGCAGCTCAAACATAGTCCCAACTTACGCCTGCATTCCTTCTCAATGTGTCCTACCTTGCCGCAGTGGTGACAAGTAGGAAGAGGTCTGTCCCTAGGTGCTACTCTATCTGGCATACCCCTCTGGGTTCGCTTTGCTGAATCCCCATGTGCTGGCCTGGATGGTGCTGACGTGATAGGCCTCTTCAGATTAGACTCCCTTCTAGTGACGCGCTCCAAGCGTCGGGCTGCTGCAAGGACATCGGTATAAGATGTAGGTGCTACCGATCCAATCACTCTCTGAAGCTCGAACTTCAAGCCGTCAAAGAACTTCTCTGCTTTTTCTTCCTCCGTCGAAATTAATGTCGGGGCAAAGCGGCTCAGGCGAATAAATTCCGCATTGTATTCCTCCACTGACATGCTGCCTTGGATAAGGCGGTTGAACCTGTCTCTGAGCTCTGACCGTGCAACGGCTGGAATGTACATCTCTTGGAAGAGTCTGGAGAACTCTTCCCATGTGACTCGGTCCTGTCCAAGCCTTCTCTCTTCTGCTAACCACCAGTGATGCGCATTATCAGTTAACTGCATTCTGACGGCAGTCATCCACTTCTCTCTTGGAAGTTCAGCGGCTTCCAACTGATGCTGAATGTTTGTGAGCCACTCATGAACTTCCGTTGGCCCTTCTTTACCAGAAAATGTGCGAGGCTTGAGATGACGGAAATCAGTGATAGATCCCGTCGCTGTTCTCCTTGTTGGGGGATTTGCCTGCTCCAATGCGGATACCAGGCTGGTCCTCAGATACTCGGCCTCCTGCCGATGGGCCTCTTGCTGAATCTGTTGCTGTGCTTGCATCATGGCATACATCATCTGGAATATCTGTTGCCCGTCCATGGCTTATCCGGGCGGAAATACTGGCATCTGGGGAGTGAATTGTGGTGGAGGTGGGATGTCATCTCTCCGGAACCTTGGATTAGGCTGACCGGTTTGATCACTCTGCGATGCTTGTCCTCCATCCCCTGGTGTCACTCCGTCTCCATAAGTAACCACAGCGTCGTGTGGCATATCCAAAGGAATATCATCTCTGTTTCCGGAATCCATTGCTCTGCAATCAAAATATAAACTGTAAGAACGCACAGAGGAATCAATACAGGATGCAGTTCAAGTAAAAATTTCAAGTCGATATAGAGTTCAACGATGGATTAAATGATGGATGAGAACTTAGAACTTATCCTATCCTTAGGGCAGGCTGGTTCAGTCCCTAAGTTGAAACTGAACAATTTAGTCGTAGACCTGCATGGGCCACCACAAAAACTATGCCACGCCCCAGTCCCAAAATACCGTGGGACCAGACTCGTGGCAATGGCCAGCAGTACGCACCAATGGACAACCCAATTTAATGGATCCATCAGGGCATACTTAAGCTGTAAAAATCAAGTCTACGACAACATGGCACAACTAATCTCATCCACACAAGATATAAAATATGATCCACAGAATAAATAAGGAATGTAAATCATCAGCTAGTCTCAACAAAGTACTTCGGGGAACAACCCGATAAATATCTAGTACAATGGTTCGACAGACCAGAAATAAATGACTGAAATAAATAAATAAAGCTGAGCATGAATCATGGACGCTCAAGAGAAGTCTTCAGCTAAGACCTCGTCCTCGGATGGTGGTACAGCTCCTGGATCAGCTCCTGCTCCGGTCCCGTATACCTCGAGATAAATCTCGTCCTCAAATCCTGGGGACAAAATCCGGATCCAGGTCCTCAGGGGACATAGCAAGGTACAAGAAAGCTCATGCCAAAATGAGTAAATAAACAGTGCAGCAAATAAATAACTAAATGAAGCAATAGGGTAAATATGTAACCAATCTAAGTGAAATGCAAATGAGAGCAGCACGAGTCTCAGGCTGAGCCACTACAAGCTCTGTGTCGGGGAGCCGGTAGCGGTAATAACCGGTAGTGGGTCTAGCTCTGCTTCGAGAGTCTACGACCTCTCAATAATAGAAGATATATATATGTAACAGCCTGTAGCCTGTGTGTCTCTCCCCACCCAATATAACCACGCATATCATGACCATAACGTCTCATGCCCATGTCAAGCGCGATCATAACTAATGCACAAGTCATAAAGTATCTAAGAATATAATGTCCATGTCCTGTATCCTATACAGAATCACCACGAATATCTCAGGAAAATCCGGTCTCATGAGTAGTGTCAAGTGTCCTGGGTCAATGTGTACTTGGTAAGACAAGTACGAGAATATAAAGTGTCACGAATGTCCATCTCTAGATGACCGTACCCAACACCGCATACGGTGTTGGCACCCGACTGATAATCGGACGCTCAGTACGTCACACGGTCCTAGGTTGAGCATGCACAGCACTAAAGTAAAGCAAGGAATATAAGTAATAATACTGCAGAGTTTGGCAAGGTACACTTGCCTGATGTCCGAATACTAACAACTGTCCCTGTATCGGTGGATCCGGTAGGTACTACTCCAAAAGCTGTAATAAACATCACCACTAGTCTCAGAAGATGTCAAATAGCTAGAAATGCCTGTCCTTACGTCCAATTTGGATACAGGGGCAAAAATGTCATTTTCGGATTAAAGCGGGGTCCACATGTGGGCCACTTTGCACCAAAAAGCGTGTCAGGGTCAAAGGTCTCCAAATTCTGCAAACTCAGTGTCTACAAGTCAGGAACGATGATACGAACCCAACGGAACTTTCAGAATTGGATTCCGATGAGCCGATCTCAAAATCACCCGTCAAGTGGAGCCTGTGGGGCCCACGATACGTGATTTTGTCAACGTTCTCGGAATCGGACCAAACTTGGGTCACAGGACTAGCTTATTGCTACGAGTCCGATGGCGTAAGTTTTGTCTCGATCCGACGTGTGTACACAAAGTTACAGCGTGTTCCAGAAAGGACGGATACGGGGTGTCGTCGGCGGATACGCGTTGATTTCGGGGTGCACACACCTCCGAATCGACTTCTGCGAAATCTCACACGACCGTATCAACGTCGCGCACAGTTCGGTAAAGACCGCGTGCGACCAAGTCGTCCCGATTGGCGGGACGTACTCAGTTCCGGGGTGAAACAGGTCGTTGTTTTTCCTGTTTTTGGATCGCGGTGTACGATCACCACAGGACGCGATGCGCCGATAAGTTGTACGGGCACCGAGAGGGTTACACAGTCTATGCACAGCAACTGACGGAATTGAAAACGGAGATACGCGTTGGGATAAATCGGTACCTGAACAGGGCCACGTGAGTTCTGAAATTCACGTGTCCGAAAGCCAATCTGTGTCCTGGTCGTGTCCTCGCACGCTGCTGGCGTCCGATTCGTCCTCACTCGTATCCGCTGGACCTCGGAGTCTAGTCCCAGGTTCTGTCCCCGGTCAGCGGAGCGACGCTTGGGAGGCGTCGGGGTCGGGTCGACAAGGGGAGGCGTCGAGCACAGCGGGGTTGGTCGGCGGCGCTCGAGAGGGAAGGGTGCTGGTCGTCGGCCTGAACGGAGGGGACTGCGCCGGTGGGTCTCGGGCGGTGACGTCGGGGAGGATGAGGGAGAGCTGAACGGAAAGTCGGCGGAGGTGGACAGAGGGGCGGCGTCACGCCGAGCAGAGCAGGGGTACGGCGACGCTCGGGTCGAGGCTGCTCGTCCTCGGAGGGGAAATACAGCGGGGTCGGGGTTGCTCGTCCGGCGGGGGATGGATGAAGTCGGCGGCGGAGGATGAAATTAGGGTTTCGGTGGCGGCTGGTAGTTGGAGAAGAGGGCAACACGGATGTCGAGGCAGCCCCTTTATAGCTGCTACAGGAACTCCGGCAGCTAGGGTTTTCCCTGCGGGTTTCGGGTTGGTTTGGTTCGGGCTTCATTTGGGTTCGGTTCACAATTCTATAGCTTTTGGTCCTCGATTCGTTGCTCCGGTGTCCAATAAATTCACCGAAAAATGCCATGCGTCCGGTTCTCCATTATACACAATAAATTTTTACTTCTAGAATATTTTAACACCCTTTGGCCATACTTAAAAATTCTTTAAATCACACTCATCTTGGTTTTAATTTCCAGAAAATTCCAAAAACGAAATAACTTATTTTAAAATTATTCTCAAAATTTAGGGTGTTTACATCATTAGACTAGTGCTCACACAACAATATTTACACAGGACTCAGGGGTACACTAGGGGTAATACTAGTCATCTAACACGGTCAATTACGCGTTGAATTATGCGGGTGTCGGGTCTTTAAGTACTGTACAAGATCAGTCAGTACTGTCACGACCCGCACCCGGTTTAGGGGCACGAGTGCGTGGGTACGTCCATCCTACGCCGCAGTATCGGCGGTAGAACGCTGTCAAGGTCTTGATACTATCTAACTAATGTCACGCAAGTGTCCAATCTCCATTAGGAGGCACGGATGACACAAATAAGATGAACACATACTCAATCACAGGATTACAGCACGATAAGATTTCGAAACAGAAATTTAAAATTAAACACAACACAAGTCAACAAGTAATATTCTAACTCAACAATATCCAAATCTCATCAAAATGCCGGAGACAAATCCGGTACCAAATAGTCTACTTAAAGAACTAACAATAAATAATAATTCCGGCTAGACCTTCCAGAATCACGACTAAACTACCAAGTCTGCAGCTACTCACCATAGTCCATAAAGTGTCGGACAGCGGTCCTCTAAGGCATAGTCTGGAAAAATATTTCCAGTCAGGAAGGAGCAAAGCAACACTCTCAAATAACAGTTCCATTAATTGATAATGTCTATAATACAATAAAACATGTCATGCTAGCTACTGAGAAGACAGTGAAATAAATACAATGGCAATTTAAGAGAGACTGGCAATGTAAAGAAAGACAGGCAATAGGCAATATGATACAGTCAGTGCATGTATGGAAATAAAAAGAACAAGGAACAGTATCATATACAGGTGATGTAGTATATGATTTAAAATAGGGAACTGTAATCTATTCTAAGTGTTTGAAATAGTAGTTTCAAAATGTGATCGGCTTGGGAACATGTACGATTGCTACAGTCTGGCTAATCATACGTGGGGGTATGATTAACACCAATAATATTTAATTATACAATGGGTATTTGATCACATTTCTTACTAACAATTTCCCCGCCCCCAACTAGTACTGTGGATTCAATCATGACACGTCACGAATACACGAACATTGTCTAATATATTATGTACAATGTCTAATTATCAATGTCTAATGTCTAATGTCAATGTCAATGTCAATATCGTGTATAATGTCAATACGAAAATCAAGGTAACATCTCATGACTGCAGATCCAAGCTATACTAGTCCGTGTAGCACAGTGTCAAGGATTCAGATGTAACATTTCATGATTGTTGAACTTATAGAAATTATCAAGAATTGGAAATTATCAGAGAATGTACTTGCCTTGGGTCCTTAGCTGGTAATTATTGGTGTCCTGTTCCAGAGTATCCCCTGGGTGAACCAACAGTCCTATAGACATAACACAATTATAGCACTTGTATCAGAGGCTATACTAACACACAAAAGAAATACACTGGCCTTAGGGCTACGCTAGGTACGATAAGGGTCATCTACTAGATAGGCCAACTATATATATATTAATATCCCTTAATTACAATAATAGATATAAGTATAAATATATACACTTTAAATAAAACTAATACCTGTATGTACATACAAACATATCTCAAATTAAATACAAATACAAAATATACATGTATATATTATAAAAAATGTGCTAAGGGTTTATACAAAATATACATACATATATATATATGTCAATTGAACAATAAAGATATATATATATACACCAAAATAGTACGTATACTATTATATTTTATATACAAAAATTCGTATATATCCTGTATGTGCAAAAGTACATATATATACTCATATATACCAATTAAATTATACAATACTATATACAGATGAAATACCAATTTACATTTATATATATAAACCAGTACGAAAGTATAATCTTCATATATTTATTGATACCAAATATATACATTTATATGTTTTAGTGGAAAAAATACCTTGGTTATATCTATATATATGTATCATTACCAAATAAAATATATATACTATATACCTGTATACACACATACTAGAGTATACATATACCAATACGTATATTGATATATATATACCAATTACATTATATATATATATATATATATATATATATATATATATATATATATATATATATAACATTAAAAACTCATATATAATACATGTGCATTAATTTAAATACATACATCAATTAAATATATACTTATACATATATATTAAATTATATATACATTAACATAGAATACATACATTATACTAATATACATACTATACATACTATACATAAATTAACCATACATGTACATGTTATTTAACCATACATATACATTAATACCTACATACATACTTTCATACAATGCATTCACATTAATTAATTAAATGCTAAACTTATACATGTATTTATATACACTCATACGTATATACATATGTATGTATATATATATATATATATATATATATATATATATATATATATATATATATATATATAAAGAAGGAAAAGGGAGGAGAAGAAAACTTACTGGGGGTGTCGACGGAGGCTCGCCGGCCGGAGGGATGCAGCAGGGAGGAGCAGCGGTGGTCGGCTGCAGGGTGCAGCGGCCCTCGGGGTGGCCGCCGGAGTTAGTCGGCCGAACAGCAGGGAGCAAGGAGAGGTGGAGGAGGCTGATGGGGAAGAGCCGCCGGATCTTGCAGGTGGTGGTGGTGATAGGTGGAGATGGAGGGAGATCGGCCGCCGGGGATGTGTAGTCGCAGCGGGAGGGGAGGAGCAGCCGGACCGATCAGGAGGAGGAGGAGCGGGATGATCGTGAGGGGACTGGGCTGCCGGAGGGGGTTGCACAGGTGGAGGAGATGGAGGGAGGAGCACGAGCAGCCGGAGGGATGTGGAGTGGAGCGCCGGCGCCGGAGGTGGGGGACTCGGTCGCCTGAGCAGTCGCAGCAAGGCGGGATGGGGAGGAGCAGCCCGCCGGGAACTGCTACGGGGAGTCGGGGTCTCGACCAGAGGGAGTTGGGAGTCCGCCGGGAACAGTATATGGGGGAAATGAACAGTGTTTCCCCCCTAGAATTCAAAAACTAAAGAAAAAAAAAGGAAAAAGGAAGAAGAACAAGAAGAAGAAGGAGAAGAGAAGAAGAAAAAGAAAGAGAAGGGAAGAAAATTACATACGTAGGAGAGAGGGAGGTGGAGACTTGTGAGGTGGGGGAAAACCTAGGTTTCTTGGGATTAGGGTTTGAGGGTACAAGACATTAAATAGGATGAGGGTGTTGGAATGAAGGGTTGGGATTTGCCTATTAATTGTGTGGTCCAGATTGGACATGGAGAATTTCTTCATGTGGGTGAAAAATACAATTTGGTCCACAAGTAAAATAATCTTTCCATTTGGTCTTGGACAATGGGGTGATGACACCTACAATTGAATAATTGCAACTTAGTCCCTTAAATTCGGGAAATTGCACAAACACATAAAATGACAAAAATTTGGCGGGCGATTCGGTGTCCGGTGTTTTGTAGGGTCAGGGGGCGCTGTATGATCGGTATGGGCTCAATTTGCAGGGCACTGGAATTAAATTGGGATTTTTAGAATCAGATAAAATAGTATCCTCAATTTAATTAGAAATAAATGCAAGTTGTGTTCAACAATTAATTAGGAGTACATGGAGCCAAAATCAGGTCAGGTCATCAATACCAATAATGAAGAAGACTCAGAACAGAATATTACCCTAATTTGGGCCGCACGAAAAATAGGTCAAGATTGTCCCCAAATTCGATTGGAACGCACAACGATACAAAAATAGGGATTTATTGAATAAACGTCCGCGACGATTTTTGTGCGGCTAGAAATAATGCACAGAGAGCATAATCATGAGTTGCAAAAATAGCAGAATAGAAGGCGGGCATGTCTAGGGCAAGATTGTAAAATTTGTTGGAAGGCAAAAGTCAGGGTAGCGCTCCAAATATCGAAGCAAAGGAAATGCGCAATAATTAATTAAAATACGATAATTAATTACACCTCCAATAAATTAATTCTAAAATAAAACAATTAACCTCAAAATTTCATAATTCCGACAGGTGCTCATCTACTGGCTTCTAGGTCAAGTCTACCATCACAAACACAAACGAACACTGTCTATAATATAATATATTAAAGTACACATCACACAGTTATTTAATTTAAATATATACTATTCATGCAATTAATTAATTATAACTACAATAATATTAAATATTGTAAAAAAGTCGAAATACCCCTGTTTTCGGAATGTGGTAGTGACAAGTCTACCCACCTTAAAAGAATTTCGTCCTCGAAATTTAAAAATCCTCTAAGTGGCGTTTAATCATACACATTATTATTTCCCTCAAAGTTTAAATTCAGCATCCCTGAAATTAGGTAATAATCCACAATGTCTTTGCACAATTTCAAAATTCTAAAATTATTGCATAACCTGAAAAATCCTCGAAATAAATCAAAGTCCATTTTTATCAAAATTTCCTGAAAGTTTTTAGTTAAGAATTCAATACTCATAATTTAATATCCACTCCTCAAATTTGGTTTTTATCTATGCACAATTATAAAAATGAAATCTCGTCCCACCAGATTTGAATTTAAACATAAATCCATAAATAATTTTATTCCTCGATTTCCTCTTTCCTCAAAATACTCAACAATGCCACATCCAATTATAACATTTTAAAATTCATAACTTGCAATCAATTAAATATATTGATAATCCCCCAAATTCTCAAATTTTATAACCCATTTAATCATGTCAAAATTTCCCGGAATTAATAAGTCATAAATTCTGCCATGTTAAATTCTTAACCCTCTATTTAATCAATGTTTATCCTCGAATTTTTTTTTTCCTTAATTGTTTTATTTATTCATTTACTACCATCAAATTTAAATTCATCAAATCATATAATCATGAACTACTCCATATTGTTATTTCACAATAATTTTTCAAAATTCTATAAATATCATATCCCTAAAAATCTTCAAATATAAAATCAAATCCCATTCTTAGCACAATATCCTCCAATTTTTTTTTAGGTTAATAACGAAATACAAGAATTTAATATTCAATCCTCTAATTGAAATCCAATCAATGCATATTTCTAAAATTGAATCTCATCCCAAAATTTGAATTCAACACTAATCCATTTGTGTTCTTATTCCTTGATTTTTTTTTCCACATAATATGCAACGATGTAATACTTATGAAACCTCCAATACAATATTCAAGATATAAGTTCATAACTTGCAGTCCAATAAATATATCGATGGCCTTCTTAAATTTCCTCAAATTCAATGATAAATTCAATCATTTCATAATCTTCTTAAAATCAATGATTTAATAAAACTTCAATTACGCCATATTAAATTCCCAACTCTTTGTTTAATTTAATATTTTTCCTCAAAATTTAAGGCACCTTGTCTCTCTTGTCAAGTCATAACCTCTTCGTTAATCTTTACTACAGTTAAATCCTCAACAATCAAAATCTAAGAGAATTCTTCCTACAACCATACAACATGCAACCTAAGGGAAATATGTATGATCATGGTGTCTTTTGTCATGGTATTGCAGTCTCTGTATCAGGGGTACTACTGACTATATTATCACAAGAATTCATGCATACAAGCTACGGTACTAAGGTATCAATCAATCAATCAATCAATTAGATAGAAACAGAAGGAAGGAACGAACAAAACCTGCTAACACATTACCTGCAGTATCGGTCTCCTCGACCGTCATCGCAAATGCCCGCCCTGCTGGGGTGGTTCCCTTTGCGGGTGCTGAGCAATATACGGTTCCACAGGTAGCCTAACTGGATCTCTATAATTTGGAGCTGCGCGCTGGTCGGAAAGATAAGGAACTCGAAGACAATCCCTTACTCGATGTCCCGCAGCGCCACAGTGCAAACAAAGTCCCAGCCTCGTTCTACAGCTCTTCCAAAGGTGACCTGGCTTCTTACAGAAATGACAAGTTCGTTGATCCTGCTGTACAGGAACTGGTGCCGGGTACTGCTGTTGATACTGAAATGCCCTCAGCTGCCACTGGCCAGGATACTGCTGGGCAACTCTCTCAACTGCCTGTAGTGCCATCTGGTGAGCGTTCTCCATGCTCTCTCTCATCAGCTCGGTTTGTGCCTGGTGCGCTTCTGCTTGCACCCTTTGAGCCTCAGCTTGAACTCGCTGAGCATCTGCCGCCACTCTCTGGGCATCTACCATGCCCTGGATCAAGGTAAACATCTGCGTTCCATCAATGGGCAAACCTCCGGGAATCGGAGTCGGTGGAGAAGGAAGGTTGTCCGTCACAACTGCGGCTATCTTCTGAACAGGTGGGGGAGGAGGATCCCCGAAAAGTGCAGACACTCCTACATGCATCGGAGATGTAGGAGGAACTACGGTTGTCTGTCCCTCAGGTGGAGAGGTGGCAGGCCCCTCTAAAGCTGATGTTCCCGCTCTCATAGACCGTGTCTTCGGTGACATCCTGAAGACAGATCCAAAGAATCAATTTAGGCAAAAATGCGATATCATCAAGGAAGGACAGTACAGTTCTAAAGAAGCAACATTCAAGATAAAAGATTGGGAATAAATATTTCTAGTTGTGATTGCACAGGTCAAAGATGCATCTAAGGTTGATACCTTTATCCCTCTAAGTATCACAGTTCTACTTGAAACATACTCACTGCTAGCTTCCTTACCTACTGCAATCGTCGATGCTAGTTATCCTTATCACTCAAGTGCATATCAAATGCAACACACCATACTAAGTACTGCTCTCTCTCCAATACAATCCTAGAGGAACACCTAAGCCAGTTGGCAGTGAAATCTCAATCATGCTCAAGCCAACATATCCTTACACATGCATCTTATATACTAATATATCTCTCCCACTATAAGATCTTATCCTCAAATAAAATTTCTCAAAATAACTCCTCGAATAAATTCTAAAAATGCATACACTTTCCTCAAGACCAATTATCTAAATACTGAAGTGAAAAACTTAATCACTAAAAATCTTTACAGTTTTGTCTATGTTCATTAAATCGAATCCGAATCCTCCAAATAAAATTTTAATAACATAACATCTCAACTTCTCAAAATTCAAAAATGCAATTCATTTTCAATCTTCAAATTATAATTTAAATCCATATCTAGTAATCCAATAGCTCTAATGTTATCTTTTTTTTTTACTGTCCTCATCGACGTGCATCATCAGATAATACCATAAATCAGTCTGCAAATTTATCTTGATATGAAATCAAACCCTACCATGAAACCAAAATCCTAATTTAATAACTAATCAACAATCAACAAGTGAGAAAGGACGGAACAAGGGAAATGTTTTAAATTGGAATTTAAAATAAGATTCTCAGGGGTCATCCCAGGAATCTCTCAAGGAATTGTGATTGAGTATTCGCTCTCGTCCTAGTATCCTATGTCCTATATCCTATCGCAGGCACGCAATAGTGTAACAAGGATGCCACACTACTACGATATCGCACAACTCGCAAAGTCTGACCTGCATGGGCCACCACTAAAAACGTGTCACGACCCGCACCCGGTTTAGGGGCACGAGTGCGTGGGTACGTCCAGCCTACGCCGCAGCATCGGCGGTAGAACGCTGTCAAGGTCTTGATACTATCTAACTAATGTCACGCAAGCGTCCAATCTCCATTAGGAGGCACGGATGACACAAATAAGATGAACACATACTCAATCACAGGATTACAGCACGATAAGATTTCAAAACAGAAATTTAAAATTAAACACAACACAAGTCAACAAGTAATATTCTAACTCAACAATATCCAAATCTCATCAAAATGCCGGAGACAAATCCGGTACCAAATAGTCTACTTAAAGAACTAACAATAAATAATAATTCCGGCTAGACCTTCCAGAATCACGACTAAACTACCAAGTCTGCAGCTACTCACCATAGTCCATAAAGTGTCGGACAGCGGTCCTCTAAGGCATAGTCTGGAAAAATATTTCCAGTCAGGAAGGAGCAAAGCAACACTCTCAAATAACAGTTCCATTAATTGATAATGTCTATAATACAGTAAAACATGTCATGCTAGCTACTGAGAAGACAGTAAAATAAATGCAATGGCAATTTAAGAGAGACTGGCAATGTAAAGAAAGACAGGCAATAGGCAATATGATACAGTCAGTGCATGTATGGAAATAAAAAGAACAAGGAACAGTATCATATACGGGTGATGTAGTATATGATTTAAAATAGGGAACTGTAATCTATTCTAAGTGTTTGAAATAGTAGTTTCAAAATGTGATCGGCTTGGGAACATGTACGATTGCTACAGTCTGGCTAATCATACGTGGGGGTATGATTAACACCAATAATATTTAATTATACAATGGGTATTTGATCACATTTCTTACTAACAATTTCCCCGCCCCCAACTAGTACTGTGGATTCAATCATGACACGTCACGAATACACGAACATTGTCTAATATATTATGTACAATGTCTAATTATCAATGTCTAATGTCTAATGTCAATGTCAATGTCAATGTCAATATCGTGTATAATGTCAATACGAAAATCAAGGTAACATCTCATAACTGCAGATCCAAGCTATACTAGTCCGTGTAGCACAGTGTCAAGGATTCAGATGTAACATTTCATGATTGTTGAACTTATAGAAATTATCAAGAATTAAAAATTATCAGAGAATGTACTTGCCTTGGGTCCTTAGCTGGTAATTATTGGTGTCCTGTTCCAGAGTATCCCCTGGGTGAACCAACAGTCCTATAGACATAACACAATTATAGCACTTGTATCAGAGGCTATACTAACACACAAAAGAAATACACTGGCCTTAGGGCTACGCTAGGTACGATAAGGGTCATCTACTAGATAGGCCAACTATATATATATTAATATCCCTTAATTACAATAATAGATATAAGTATAAATATATACACTTTAAATAAAACTAATACCTGTATGTACATACAAACATATCTCAAATTAAATACAAATACAAAATATACATGTATATATTATAAAAAATGTGCTAAGGGTTTATACAAAATATACATACATATATATATATATATGTCAATTGAACAATAAAGATATATATATATATACACCAAAATAGTACGTATACTATTATATTTTATATACAAAAATTTGTATATATCCTGTATGTGCAAAAGTACATATATATACTCATATATACCAATTAAATTATACAATACTATATACAGATGAAATACCAATTTACATTTATATATATAAACCAGTACGAAAGTATAATCTTCATATATTTATTGATACCAAATATATACATTTATATGTTTTAGTGGAAAAAATACCTTGGTTATATCTATATATATGTATCATTACCAAATAAAATATATATACTATATACCTGTATACACACATACTAGAGTATACATATACCAATACGTATATTGATATATATATACCAATTACATTATATATATATATATATATATATATATATATATATATATATATATATATATATATATATATATATATATATATATATATATATATAACATTAAAAACTCATATATAATACATGTGCATTAATTTAAATACATACATCAATTAAATATATACTTATACATATATATTATATTATATATACATTAACATAGAATACATACATTATACTAATATACATACTATACATACTATACATAAATTAACCATACATGTACATGTTATTTAACCATACATATACATTAATACCTACATACATACTTTCATACAATGCATTCACATTAATTAATTAAATGCTAAACTTATACATGTATTTATATACACTCATACGTATATATATATATATATATATATATATATATATATATATATATATATATATATATATATATATATATATATATATATAAAGAAGGAAAAGGGAGGAGAAGAAAACTTACTGGGGGTGTCGACGGAGGCTCGCCGGCCAGAGGGATGCAGCAGGGAGGAGCAGCGGTGGTCGGCTGCAGGGTGCAGCGGCCCTCGGAGTGGCCGCCGGAGTTAGTCGGCCGAACAGCAGGGAGCAAGGAGAGGTGGAGGAGGCTGATGGGGAAGAGCCGCCGGATCTTGCAGGTGGTGGTGGTGATAGGTGGAGATGGAGGGAGATCGGCCGCCGGGGATGTGCAGTCGCAGCGGGAGGGGAGGAGCAGCCGGACCGATCAGGAGGAGGAGGAGCGGGATGATCGTGAGGGGACTGGGCTGCCGGAGGGGGTTGCACAGGTGGAGGAGATGGAGGGAGGAGCACGAGCAGCCGGAGGGATGTGGAGTGGAGCGCCGGCGCCGGAGGTGGAGGACTCGGTCGCCTGAGCAGTCGCAGCAAGGCGGGATGGGGAGGAGCAGCCCGCCGGGAACTGCTACGGGGAGTCGGGGTCTCGACCGGAGGGAGTTGGGAGTCCGCCGGGAACAGTATATGGGGGAAATGAACAGTGTTTCCCCCCTAGAATTCAAAAACTAAAGAAAAAAAAAGGAAAAAGGAAGAAGAACAAGAAGAAGAAGGAGAAGAGAAGAAGAAAAAGAAAGAGAAGGGAAGAAAATTACATACGTAGGAGAGAGGGAGGTGGAGACTTGTGAGGTGGGGGAAAACCTAGGTTTCTTGGGATTAGGGTTTGAGGGTACAAGACATTAAATAGGATGAGGGTGTTGGAATGAAGGGTTGGGATTTGCCTATTAATTGTGTGGTCCAGATTGGACATGGAGAATTTCTTCATGTGGGTGAAAAATACAATTTGGTCCACAAGTAAAATAATCTTTCCATTTGGTCTTGGACAATGGGGTGATGACACCTACAATTGAATAATTGCAACTTAGCCCCTTAAATTTGGGAAATTGCACAAACACATAAAATGACGAAAATTTGGCGGGCGATTCGGTGTCCGGTGTTTTGTAGGGTCAGGGGGCGCTGTATGATCGGTATGGGCTCAATTTGCAGGGCACTGGAATTAAATTGGGATTTTTAGAATCAGATAAAATAGTATTCTCAATTTAATTAGAAATAAATGCAAGTTGTGTTCAACAATTAATTAGGAGTACATGGAGCCAAAATCAGGTCAGGTCATCAATACCAATAATGAAGAAGACTCAGAACAAAATATTACCCTAATTTGGGCCGCACGAAAAATAGGTCAAGATTGTCCCCAAATTCGATTGGAACGCACAACGATACAAAAATAGGGATTTATTGAATAAACGTCCGCGACGATTTTTGTGCGGCTAGAAATAATGCACAGAGAGCATAATCATGAGTTGTAAAAATAGCAGAATAGAAGGCGGGCATGTCTAGGGCAAGATTGTAAAATTTGTTGGAAGGCAAAAGTCAGGGTAGCGCTCCAAATATCGAAGCAAAGGAAATGCGCAATAATTAATTAAAATACGGTAATTAATTACACCTCCAATAAATTAATTCTAAAATAAAATAATTAACCTCAAAATTCCATAATTCCGACAGGTGCTCATCTACTGGCTTCTAGGTCAAGTCTACCATCACAAACACAAACGAACACTGTCTATAATATAATATATTAAAGTACACATCACACAGTTATTTAATTTAAATATATACTATTCATGCAATTAATTAATTATAACTACAATAATATTAAATATTGTAAAAAAGTCAAAATACCCCTATTTTCGGAATGTGGTAGTGACAAGTACGTCGGTGTACACAAGGCAGACACCAACATTGTTCTTAGGGTCAACAGGGACAAGGGCAATTACGGGCAGTCCACGGTGTCCTAGGGTCGTACATTCTAAATTTATATAGCATAGTATTTAATTACTTACAATTTATGTACATACCATATATTTATATATATCTATATATAACACCCAATTATTCATACCAATTGAATACATGTACTAAGTATAGATATAAATATATTGTCACGCCCCAGTCCTTAAATGTCAGGAACTAGGCCACGTGTCACTGGCCAGCTGACACGTCACTAAGGGCTTAATCCATTTTGAATGGACCCAAAGGAACGTGCTATGCTGTCCTAAAATACTACATGTAAAACACAGTCAAATCTATCTCATCCACAACAAAATGTCAGAAAAGCAAGTGCTGAACATATATATAACTGAGTCTGATACAGTACACAACTGGTGAGAATATAAGCCTACTACAAAAACTGATAATAGCGCAGAAAAATCAGATAGACTAAGCAGCGTCTATCTGAGAAAAATATCTCCATCTCCAGGTGGCAGGCCTCTAGGGGCAAGCATACTCTGAGGGTGTCTCCTCGAGCTTCTCTTCGGTAGCACATCTGGCCTCCTGATCAGGGCCGTACACAGTGGGGTAGAAAGCCTCGTCTAGATCTGGCAGGGAACCAGGTCCTCAGTGGGACATAACAAGATACAGAAAATGACATGCCATGTATGTAAATACTGAATAAAGAAAATAAATACAGGGTGCTAACCATTCTAAGTGAAATGCAAGTAAAGACCTTGTAGTACGCATGGGAATGTGTAGGCTAGACATACGCTGACGTAATTCACCAATCGTGGTGACTGGCTAGTATATGTGTCGTATGCCCCCTGACTCAAGGGCACTCTGCAATCGACCATCACTGGTACGAAGGTATAAAACATTTATGGAGGGGGTGTCCCATACGTCTACTAGTTATCTTTCCCATCCCAATGAACTAAATGTCAAGTCATATTATTCCTGAATTATTCTAATCCGTGATGCGGGTCACACGTACTGGTAGCTAATCAACTACGCAGCTCGTATCCCAACATGTATTGCAACCATGTTGCGTGTTCCCATGATAGGGTCTAGAAGAATATCAGGATACTCTCACAGTAATTGGTGAGTCTGTAAGACTAAGTTAATTATGCTAATGTCAACGTATCAGTTGACTGTACCCAAGGCAGTCTCAGGTAATCATTGTTATATGAAATTCAGGAACAAGTAGATATCAATAATTAAATTTAAACAGTAACTTGGCAAGGTATAC
This sequence comes from Iris macrosiphon, assembly GCA_036927795.1. Lineage (NCBI taxonomy): Eukaryota > Viridiplantae > Streptophyta > Magnoliopsida > Asparagales > Iridaceae > Iris > Iris macrosiphon. The sequence continues at coordinate 29,322,446 of JAYESA010000019.1, forward strand.
TTGCCTACTCCCTGATCGTGTTGATAACCTGATCTCAGGTTTAGAGGTGCTTGTGACAGGGGGTCACTGGCTGTACTGGAGTTGATTTATGTTAAAACAGACAGGGTTCGTGAATATTATGGTTGTAATATAAAGCATATATATATACAAATATATAATATAGATATATATATATAGTATGTATATATATATAGATATAATATATATAGCAGTATATATAGCATATAAAGAACAGAAAAAAATGCAGGTATATATATATATTAATTATAATAGTAGCAGGGTATATCCACTGCTCTATATATATAGTAATATGATATTATCAGGGTGTATCCACTGATATATATAATATAATAATCAGGGTATATCCACACATATATATATATATATATATATATAAATATAATAATCAGGGTATATCCTCTGATATAAATAAATTGAAATGACAGGACAAAAAGTAAATACATATATATCTTATGTACTGTATTATAAAATACTATATATAGTATACATATATAATAAATTTAAGACTGTGCAAGAATTGAAGATATACATATATAATATATATAAGCTGTATTATCCAGCTGAATATTAATATATATATATATACATATAGATAATATATATATATATATATATATATATATATATATATATATATATATATATATATATATATATATATATATATATATATATATATATATATATATATAATAATGCAGGAAATATATTAAGTGCAGAAAATAAATAAAAGAAAATGTATAGTATACATATATACTATATTATATAATATATAACATGTAGTATACATATCATATATAACTATATATATATATATAAATATATGTACACACATATTTATATATACTATATTATATATATATATATATATATATATATATATATATATATATATATATATATATATATATATATATATATATATATATATATATATATATATATAACAGAATAAAATGCATATATATAATAATAATAATTATTACATAATATTATACAGTATATATAAATATACATATATACATATTAATATACATATATATACATATATATACATATACATATACATATAGGAATATATATATAAATACATATATATTAGGTTTAGGTAATATACCCTCTGACAGGTGGGGTCCACACGTCGTCGACGGCGGGAGGACGGCGGCGGAGCTGGCCGGAGGCGGCCGGAGGAGCAGGAACAGCAGCAGCAACAGCAGCTGAGTGCGGGGGCTGCCGGCGGCGGAGGAGTGGCGGAGGTGGCCGGGCAGGGTACGGGATCGACGGAGGAAGGAGGGGCGGTCAGGTTGGTGGTGGTGGCGGAGGTCCACGACGGCGGTGGCGGTGGCTGGAGGCGACCGGAGGTGAGGGTGGTGGTGTAGTCGAGAGTTGGGCCGGGGCACTGTGGAGGTGAGGGCGGCCGGAGGGAGCGTCGTGGGGGCGGTGAGGGGGTGGTCGTCGGAGAGAGGAGGTCGGGGCGAGTCGGGTGGTGGGGTTGGTGGCGGTGCACGGTGGCGGAGGGTGGCGCAGGGGGTGGTTCGGGTGGTGGTAGCTGCCGTGGGCAGTGAGGGAGTGGGGAGGTTGCGGGGGCTGCTCACGGCGGAGGGGATGGCCGGAGACGGCGAGGCTTGGCCGGAGGGGAGAGGGGGTCAGGGCGGAGGTATGGCCGGAGTTGGGCGGCCGGTGGTGATCGGAGGGGAGAGCTGTGGGAGTTTGAATAGGAGGGGTTAGGGTTTATATAGGGGTTAGGGTCAATGGCAGTTTAGTAAATAAAGGGAAGTTCAGGGTTATTTTGGTAAATTTGATTTTTGGATATTTTTGACTGAATTATCTGGATGTTTTGGGTGGGTCCCATACACCTATTCACTAACCAATAGGATTATGCCACCTTGCATGTATTTTTGCATAAAAACCCCTAACTTTTCATAAATTGCATAAAAGCCTAAATTTGATATTTTGCGTAATTTCGCAATTTACCTGATTTAAAATACTGATTTTCCAAAATTCTGAATTGTACAGAAATGAGGAAAACAGCTGGGGAAATGTTTTGGACAGTGTGGGGTGAGTCTGGGCAGAGGCAGGGTCTGATTTCTTAGGTGATACGGGTCACCGTATTTATTATTTAATAAATACTGCGCACGGTGTTCACTAATTATTTAGAGGCAGTTAGGGTCATAATTTTTCTACGGTGTCAATACACTAATTGTAGTATAATTAGAGTAGAATATTATCGTATTTTTCTTTAGGCAAAACAGGTACCTACTGGTCCCTACTGGTCCTCAAATCTCTAGGGTACAGAGATGGGTAAAGAGCAGAAATTTAAATAGGAAATAAATACGTACGTCTGTAACGATATTTGTGCGACTAAAACGAAACACCAAACAAGGTTTCTGGAAGTTGCACAAAATACAGAAAAAGTAGTCTAACAAGTCTAGGGCAGGGTTGTGGATTTTGTTTAGGGTTAACAGCTAGTGTGATGCCCTAATTAATTGTGTAATGAACAGGTGCACAATCAATAAAATATATAATAAATAAATTTTTAAAAAGTTGCAATAATTCTAATTAGTCTAAAATAATCCTAAATTACTGAAATCTGGTCGAGGGAGTTTACAATCTACCCTCCTTAGAATATTTCGTCCTCGAAATAAAAATAACCATGTAATGAGTATGAAAGATTAATTAAGACATATGAGGCTTAATGAAAATTGAGTTTGAAATATTGGACATACCCTGGTTTGGAAATAGTTGGGGGTAACGCTGTCGAATATCCTCTTCTCGTTCCCAGGTGGATTCACCTGGTGTATGATGTCTCCATGCAACACGAACGAGAGGAATAGTCTGACCTCGCAACACTTTCTCGCTATGGTCCAGGATCTCTACAGGCTCCTCCTGGTACGATAAGCTCGGCCCGATGGTGATCTCTGAATAGTCCAGCACATGACTCGGGTCTGGAATGTACCTCCTCAGCTGAGATACGTGGAAGACGTCATGTACTCCCTCCAAGGTCTGAGGTAGAGCTAGCCTGTAAGCAACTTCTCCGATGCGATCTAACACATCGAAGGGTCCAATGTACCTTGGACTTAGCTTCCCTCTTCCTCCAAATCTGATAGTTCCTCTGGTAGGTGAGATCTTCAAGAACACATGCTCCCCTACTTGGAACTCGAGAGGTCGGCGATGAATGTTGGCCCAGTGCTTCTGCCTGTCTTGTGCAGCTCGTAGGTGTTCCTGGATCTTCTTTACCTTCTCCACCATACGTATGATCAGCTCTGGTCCCAAGATCTGTCTCTCGCCTATATCACTCCAGCATACTGGGGAACGACATTTTCTTCCATACAAAGCTTCAAAAGGAGCAATTTGGATGCTCGCTTGATAGCTGTTGTTGTAGGAAAATTCTACCAGGTGTAGATGATCTTCCCATGATCCGCTGAAGTCAAGCATGCAGGCTCTCAACATATCTTCTAGGGTCTGGATGGTGCGCTCTGACTGGCCATCTGTCTGCGGATGATACGAGGTGCTGAACTTGAGGCGGGTACCAAGGCTCTCTTGCATACTTCGCCAAAAGTAAGATGTAAATCTCGTATCCCTGTCAGATATTATGCTGACTGGTACTCCGTGCAGACGCACTATCTCCTTCATGTACATATCTGCCAAGACTTCTGTAGATTGTCTGACTCTGAAAGGTAGGAAATGAGCAGCCTTGGTGAGTCTGTCTACGATCATCCAGACAGCATTACGACCACTAGGACTTCTTGGAAAGCTCGTAACAAAGTCCATCATAATGTGTTCCCATTTCCACTCGGGTATTGGGAGGGGTTGGAGTAGACCGGCAGATCTCTGATGCTCAGCCTTGACTTGCTGACACACCAGGCATTTAGCCACAAAGCGTGCTATCTCTCGCTTTATTCCATGCCACCAGTAATATTGTCGCAGATCTCTGTACATCTTTGTGCCTCCTGGATGTATAGAGTATGTTGAGCTATGAGCTTCTGACATCAGCTCATTACGAAGTTCTCCATTTGGAACATAAAGACGATCACCACATCTTAGAGTCCTATCTTCGTGTATGCGATATCCTGTCTGGATTCCAGCCTCTGTTCTTTGACGAAGCCTCTGAAATCTTGCATCTGCTGGTAGAGCAGCTTTGATTCTTTCGACCAGGGTTGATTGCAACTGGTAGTTTGATAGTTGGCCATCAAGTGCTGGCATAATGACCTCTATTCCCAACTTTTCTAGATCTCTCAGCAGATCTGGTTGGGTGATCATAAAGAATGCCGAGGGTCTTCTGCTTAGAGCATCAGCTACCACATTAGCTTTCCCAGGATGGTACTGCAGATCAATCTCAAAATCCGTCATCACTTCTAGCCATCGTCTTTGCCTCAGATTTAAGTCTTTCTGAGTGTAGACATATTTTAAGCTCTTGTGATCGGTAAAAATCTCTACTCGTTCGCCGTATAGATAGTGTCTCCATAGCTTCAGGGCGAAGATGACTGCGGCAAGCTCCAGGTCGTGAGTGGGGTAATTCTTCTCATGAGTCCTCAGTTGTCTTGAGGCATAAGCTACAACCTTCCCATGTTGCATTAGGACACAACCAAATCCTTTCCCGGATGCATCGCTATAGATTACGAAACCTCCGGATCCAGATGGTATAGTCAAGATGGGGGCTGTAGTCAGACGCTTCTTCAATTCATCAAAAGCTTTCTGACATTCTTCAATCCATATGAACTCCTGCTCCTTGCGGGTAAGACGAGTAATCGGCTCCGCAATTCTTGCAAAGTTTTCTACGAACCTCCGGTAATATCCGGCAAGTCCTAGAAAGCTTCTCACCTCTGAGACGTTGGTCGGTGTTGGCCATGTCTCCACAGATGAAATCTTTGCTGGATCCACTGAGATGCCTTCCCCTGTGATCACGTGTCCAAGAAAAATGACACGATCAAGGAAGAATTCACACTTGCTCATCTTAGCATAAAGGCTCTCTCGTCTCAGCGTCTCTAGCACCAGTCTCAAGTGCTCTTCATGCTCCTTGTGGCTCTTCGAATACACCAAAATATCGTCGATGAAGACTACCACGAACTGGTCCAGATATTGGTGAAAGACTCGGTTCATCAGATTCATGAATACGGCAGGTGCATTAGTCAGTCCAAACGGCATCACCAGAAACTCGTAATGACCATAACGAGTTCTGAATGCTGTCTTTGGAATTTCTTCTCTCCGTACCTTGACCTGATGATAGCCTGATCTCAAGTCTATCTTCGAGAATACCACGGCTCCTGTTAGTTGATCGAACAGGTCATCAATTCTCGGCAAGGGGTACTTGTTTTTTATTGTCAGAGCGTTGAGGGCTCTGTAATCAATGCACATGCGATATGTTCCGTCCTTCTTTGGTACAAACAGCACTGGTGCTCCCCAGGGTGATGCACTAGGACAAACAAATCCCTTGATCTGTAGTTCCTCTAGTTGAAGCTTCAGCTCGTCAAGCTCCTTCTTTGCCAGTCGGTACACATTGGAGGATACTGGTGCAGCTCCGGGTATTAGCTCAATAATGAACTCCACTTCTCTGTCAGGCCGTAGGCCTGGCAATTCTTCTGGGAATACGTCTTCGAATTCTGCTACAATTGAGGGGAGTGTTGTCTCCATCGCCATATAAGCTCTAGGAGTCTGACCTACTCCTTGCTCGATGGTGCCTCGAACGTATTCAAACTCCGGGTGATTTGGGGGTCTAAAAATAATACTTCCCTTTCGGCAGTCAAAGATAGCATTATTCTGGCTTAGCCAGTCCATGCCTAAGACAACGTCAAAATTTGGCATTGGAAGTACCAAAAATCGCGCTCTTAGTCCTCTACTACAAACAATTACCGGGCATATTTCAATAATGTTGGTAACTGGAAGAATGCCTCCTCCGGTAAGTATTTTCCAACACTTAGGTAGCGGGGAAGTGGATAGTTTGTGCATGGCTACGAAACTACTGGATATGAAAGACAAAGTAGCCCCAGAATCGAATAATACAGTTGCAGGTAATGATGCAATTAAAATGGTACCTGTAATGGTTTCTCCTTCTGGCTCTTCTGCAACTGCAGCTAAAGTAAAGGCTTGTCCGTGCCTTTGTCCTCCGGTTTGTTGTCTGGCCTTGAACTGGGCTTCCTGTGTAGGCAGGGGTGCTCCTCTCTGATATCCCCCAGATGTTGAGGGTAGCATCTTCTGGGCTTGTGCTCCTGGCTTCTGCCCTTGCTGAGGTGCTACATCTCTGCGTTGTGGGCAGTCTCTGGCCATATGATTTTTAGCTCCACATAACAGGCATAACCCTAGCTTCTTTCTGCAGTCACTGGCCTAATGTCCTTTTTTGCCACAAAAGTGACAAGTCGGAAGCTCCTTCTTCTGGTAGGGCCCCGTCGTCTGTTGTGTCTGATATTAGGGACGACGGATGGGTCCTCCTGCTCCTTGCTGGTTCTTGGCCGGGAAGGTTGGATTATAGCGTCTTGTTCCACGGCCAATTGCTTCTTGCACCCTTGCTTCTGTAAGAACCTCCTCATAGGAGATCCTTGACTGCGCCGTCGTATATCTCTGGAGCTCTGGGGTGAGGTCGCGGTGGAATCTCTTGGCCTTCTTCAGCTTGTTCGGTATCAGCATGTCACCGAATCGACTCAGTCGGCAGAATTCTGCATCGTAGGCATCGACGGACATATTCCCTTGTTCCAGGTGCAGGAACTATGAATATAGGGCATCTTGGACTGTTACGGGGAAGTACTTGGCATTGAAGTGCTCCAAAAATTATTCCCAAGTCTGGTCTTTGTCGACACTATGCTCTATAGATTCCCACCAGTGATGGGCGTTGCCGAGAAGTTGGGCCCTCACGGCAGTCATCCATAGGTCGGGGGTGAGTTGTGGGCCTTCCAGAAGCATTTCTGTATTGGAGATCCAGTCTGAGATCTCCTCTGGGGTTTCGCTGCCTTTAAAGGTCCTCGGGCTCATCTGGTGGAAACCTTTGACTGTGCCCACTGGTTGGACAGGTGCTGGTGCCGGGGCAGTGGTTCTCTCCAAGGCCGTCATCAAAGTCTGTCGTAGAGCTTCAGTCTGTTGCCACTGAGACTGTCTCAGGGCTTCAGTCTGTTGCCATTGGGTCTGCAACATAGTTTGGAGGAACTGGAACATTTGAGACTGTCCCTCAGGTTGTGGCATCAGAGCAGGAAAGGTTGGAGGTGGAGGCAAAGGTGTCTCCGCCAGCGGTGTTGGTGTTGTCTCTTGGCCAGAATTCTGGTGATTGTACGGGGTTCCTTGGACACTTGGCGAAGGGTCTGTTGCTTGGTCAGCCCCATTATTCGCAGGTTTCCCGGGTATGTCCATATTTCTGAAGAAAATTGAATAATTAGAATACACAAAGGAGATAATAAATAATAATCAAGCAGGATACAATAAAGAATTATTTAAAGATGGTGTCAGTGTGGATGAGACCTAATGTTTCTATCCTATTGCAGGCTTGCTGGGCATGTCATCATACCACTAGCAATGAAAACTAGACCTGCATGGGCCACCACTAAAACCATGTCACGCCCCAGTCCCAAAATGTCAGGAACTAGGCCACGTGTTACTGGCCAGCTGACACGTCACTAAGGGCTTAATCCATTTTGAATGGACCCAAAGGAACGTGCTACGCTGTCCTAAAATACTACATATAAAACACAGTCAAATCTATCTCATCCACAATAAAATATCAGAAAAGCAAGTGCTGAACATATATATAACTGAGTCTGATACAGTACACAACTGGTGAGAATATAAGCCTACTACAAAAACTGATAATAGCGCAGAAAAATCAGATAGACTAAGCAGCGTCTATCTGAGAAAAACATCTCCATCTCCAGGTGGCAGGCCTCTAGGGGCAAGCATACTCTGAGGGTGTCTCCTCGAGCTCCTCCTCGGTAGCACATCTGGCCTCCTGATCAGGGCCGTACACAGTGGGGTAGAAAGCCTCGTCTAGATCTGGCAGGGAACCAGGTCCTCAGTGGGACATAACAAGATACAGAAAATGACATGCCATGTATGTAAATACTGAATAAAGAAAATAAATACAGGGTGCTAACCATTCTAAGTAAAATGCAAGTAAAGACCTTGTAGTACGCATGGGAATGTGTAGGCTAGACATACGCTGACGTAATTCATCAATCGTGGTGACTGGCTAGTATATGTGTCGTATGCCCCCTGACTCAAGGGCACTCTGCAATCGACCATCACTGGTACGAAGGTATAAAATATTTATGGAGGGGGTGTCCCATACGTCTACTAGTTATCTTTCCCATCCCAATGAACTAAATGTCAAGTCATACTATTCCTGAATTATTCTAATCCGTGATGCGGGTCACACGTACTGGTAGCTAATCAACTACGCAGCTCGCATCCCAACATGTATTGCAACCATGTTGCGTGTTCCCGTGATAGGGTCTAGGAGAATATCAGGATACTCTCACAGCAATTGGTGAGTCTGTAAGACTAAGTTAATTATGCTAATATCAACGTATCAGTTGACTGTACCCAAGGTAGTCTCAGGTAATCATTGTTATATGAAATTCAGGAACAAGTAGATATCAATAATTAAATTTAAACAGTAACTTGGCAAGGTATACTTGCCTACTCCCTGATAGTGTTGATAACCTGATCTCAGGTTTGGAGGTGCTTGTGACAGGGGGTCACTGGCTGTGCTGGAGTTGGTTTATGTTAAAACAGACAGGGTTCGTGAATATTATGGTTGTAATATAAAGCATATATATATATACACATATATAATATAGATATATATATATATATAGTATGTATATATATATAGATATAATATATATAGCAGTATATATAGCATATAAAGAACAGAAAAAAATGCAGGTATATATATATATTAATTATAATAGTAGCAGGGTATATCCACTGCTCTATATATATAGTAATATGATATTATCAGGGTGTATCCACTGATATATATAATATAATAATCAGGGTATATCCACACACACATATATATATATATATATATATATATATATATATATATATATATATATATATATATATATATATATATATATATATATATATATATATAATAATCAGGGTATATCCTCTGATATAAATAAATTGAAATGACAGGACAGAAAGTAAATACATATATATCTTATGTACTGTATTATACAATACTATATATAGTATACATATATAATAAATTTAAGACTGTGCAAGAATTAAAGATATACATATATAATATATATAAGCTGTATTATCCAGCTGAATATTAATATATATATATACATATATATATATATATATATATATATATATATATATATATATATATATATATATATATATATATATATATATACATACATATATAATAAATGCAGAAAATATATTAAGTGCAGAAAATAAATAAAATAAAATGTATAGTATACATATATACTATATTATATAATATATAACATGTAGTATACATATCATATATAACTATATATATATATAAATATATGTACACACATATATATATACTATATATATATATATATATATATATATATATATATATATATATATATATATATATATATATATATACAGAATAAAATGCATATATATATAATAATAATTATTACATAATATTATACAGTATATATAAATATACATATATACATATTAATATACATATATATATATACATATATATACATATACATATACATATAGGAATATATATATAAATACATATATATTAGGTTTAGATAATATACCCTCTGACAGGTGGGGTCCACACGTCGTCGACGGCGGGAGGACGGCGGCGGAGCTGGCCGGAGGCGGCCGGAGGAGCAGGAACAGCAGCAGTAGCTGCTAGCAGCAACAGCAGCAGCAGCTGAGTGCGGGGGCTGCCGGCGGCGGAGGAGTGGCGGAGGTGGCCGGGCAGGGTGCGGGATCGACGGAGGAAGGAGGGGCGGTCAGGTTGGTGGTGGTGGCGGAGGTCCACGACGGCGGTGGCGGTGGCTGGAGGCGACCGGAGGTGAGGGTGGTGGTGTAGTCGAGAGTTGGGCCGGGGCACTGTGGAGGTGAGGGCGGCCGGAGGGAGCGTCGTGGGGCGGTGAGGGGGTGGTCGTCGGAGAGAGGAGGTCGGGGCGAGTCGGGTGGTGGGGTTGGTGGCGGTGCACGGTGGCGGAGGGTGGCGCAGGGGGTGGTTCGGGTGGTGGTGGCTGCTGTGGGCAGTGAGGGAGTGGGGAGGTTGCGGGGGCTGCTCACGGCGGAGGGGATGGCCGGAGACGGCGAGGCTTGGCCGGAGGGGAGAGGGGGTCAGGGCGGAGGTATGGCCAGAGTTGGGCGGCCGGTGGTGGTCGGAGGGGAGAGCTGTGGGAGTTTGAATGGGAGGGGTTAGGGTTTATATAGGGGTTAGGGTCAATGGCAGTTTAGTAAATAAAGGGAAGTTCAGGGTTATTTTGGTAAATTTGATTTTTGGATATTTTTGACTGAATTATCTGGATGTTTTGGGTGGGTCCCATACACCTATTCACTAACCAATAGGATTAAGCCACCTTGCATGTATTTTTGCATAAAAACCCCTAACTTTTCATAAATTGCATAAAAGCCTAAATTTGGTATTTTGCGTAATTTCGCAATTTACCTGATTTAAAATACTGATTTCCCAAAATTCTGAATTGTACAGAAATGAGGGAAACAACTGGGGAAAATATTTTGGACAGTGTGGGGTGAGTCTGGGCAGAGGCAGGGTCTGATTTCTTAGGTGATACGGGTCACCGTATTTATTATTTAATAAATACTGCGCACGGTGTTCACTAATTATTTAGAGGCAGTTAGGGTCATAATTTTTCTACGGTGTCAATACACTAATTATAGTATAATTAGAGTAAAATATTATCGTATTTTTCTTTGGGCAAAACAGGTGCCTACTGGTCCCTACTGGTCCTCAAATCTCTAGGGTACAGAGATGGGTAAAGAGCAGAAATTTAAATAGGAAATAAATACGTACGTCTGTAATGACATTTGTGCGACTAAAACGAAACACCAAACAAGGTTTCTGGAAGTTGCACAAAATACAAAAAAAGTAGTCTAACAAGTCTAGGGCAGGGTTGTGGATTTTGTTTAGGGTTAACAGCTAGTGTGATGCCCTAATTAATTATGTAATGAACAGGTGCACAATCAATAAAATATATAATAAATAAATTTTTAAAAAGTTGCAATAATTCTAATTAGTCTAAACTAATCCTAAATTACTGAAATCTGGTCGAGGGAGTTTACATATATATACCAATGAGTAATATACGCGTAGGCGTACATATACGTACACGCCTTTGGGTTCACCGACTCAGGGCCTGATGTCAGCTAGCAGCCATAAGAAATACGTATGTCCTAATAACATACACTTAAATACATATACGAATTAAGAAGGTGGGACAGGTTTGAACCTCGGTGTACGCGCACGGGATTGGCTGGACGTCGACGAAGAGAGGTGACGACGATGATGACGACTATAACGACGATGATGGTGAGGACGACAATGCTGATGATGATAATGACTGGTGGGGTGACGATGAGGTGATGGTGATGAATTGAGACGAGGAGGATGATAAGGACGATGGTGTGATGGTGAGGCTAATGATGAGATGACGATGATGCGATGATGCTGATGGGTGATGGCGATGATGATGTCGATGCTCAAGGTGAAGATGATGATTGCAAGGGCGTTAATAGCAATGGTGGAGGTGATGATAATGTATGGTGGCGATGTGTTAATATATGATGATGATGGGGATTATGTATGATGAGGATGATGAATTATAATGATAATAATAATGGTGAAGATGATCGATGATGACGGAGTTGATGAGATGTTGATGGTGTGATGATGGTGTCTGCCAGAGGAGGCCCGGCCAGGGGAGGTGGTGGCAATGGTGGTGGTAATGACGACTGTGGCTCGAGGGGAAGAGGAGTCGATTCAGGGGAAGATGATGGTGTAGCTGGTAGTGTTTGCCCAGGGTGTGCAGGTGGTGGGGAAGTCGGCTTCAGGCGAGTCGAGGGGCAGCGGGGTTGCTGTCGATGAGAAGTCCGGGCAGAGGAGAAAGAGATCGGGGTGGAGAAGTCTGGGGTAGCTCGATGTGGAGGAGGAGATGGTTCAGGGAGGAAGGTGCTGGGTGGCCGGCACTGTCAGGGAAGAGGAGGAGGAGCCGGTGGTCAGGCTCGGGCAGTATGGTCGGAATCAATGGGGCGGAGGCTGCTGCACTGCTGGTGGATGGCAGGGAGCGGGGGAGGTCCGGCGAGGCGGTGCTATTATAGAGGGGGGACGAGGAAGAGGGTTGCAGGCTGCTCCGGGCTCAGGCGGGGTCGAAGGAGGAGTTGGCCGGAGGGATGTTCAGACGAGAGGAGGAAGAGAGGGAGAGGTAGTACTGTCGGGAAGGGCTCTGGTGCAGTCGGGGAGATCGTGGTAGCTCCGGTAGGTCTCAGTCGATCGGTTGGCGAGGAAGGAGACGGTGCACAGGCGGAGGGGAACGACTCCGGCGAGGGGCTGAGTGCTGAAGTCGAGATGGTCATGGTGGTGGGGTTGGCCGAGTCTTGCTCAGGCGAAGGAGGAGGAGGTGGTTCAGCGACTTGGAGGTAGCGGCCGGCGGACTCCGGCGAGGGCAGAGGAAGAGTCGGGAGGAGGAAGAAGGAGGAATAGTAACATGAGGGAGGTCGGCTGAGTAATTCCTAGGGTTGGGTTTGAGTTTTGATGAAAAAAAAGAAAAATAAAGAAAAGAGGAGAAGAGTTGTTTATATACACATGTGGACTTTAGGGTTTGACCTAGGTGAATTTGACTTTGGTCAACATCTCATTGGGATGGGCCTTGGGCTCACATGAGGGTAATGGGCTAGAAATTATAATTATTTAGTTGCAAGGGTTGGATTAAAATAGGAGGGCGATGTTGTGCGTTTGCACATCTAGAAAATTATGGGAAAAATCCATGTGAAGGGAAAATTGAGTTTCTTCATGAATTGTCCAATGGTGGGGACACCTCAGTACATTTTTACATAAAAGCCCCCCGAAAATTGGCAAATTGCGCAGAGGCAGAAATTAGTTTTAATTAATTAAATCGAACGCGCACGATGTTCTAGAATTAATTAGGAGTACATGGGATTAGATTTAGGCGGGGCACAAGTGTCAGGGCGTAGAGGGGACAGTGTAGAATATTAATAAAATTTGAGATGCACAAGACGGGCAAGATTGTGTCTCCAATTATCGTAGCAACGGTAAGGTGCGCTACACGATATAAATTATTGCATAATTAAATCAAATGACGTGTTCTAAATCTTGTTGGTTCAAACTAGCCCTAATTTCACTATCTAAGCAAATTAGGTCTAATTTCGGGTGAGGGGGTTTATACTGTCTGCTGTGACGCGTAGACCGCATGACCCCCTCAAAACCCGTGTATTTCGTTCGGGCTATCGCGTCCTATGTCGGTCGCAAACCGCGATGCAAAAACAGGAAAAATAATCCTATTTCTGAAAATTCAGAAATGGTCCCGAACTCGCAATTTTATGACCGTTTTGCGTGTAACCTGTTAACTATTTCTAAAATTCCCTTGAACAGTAATTTAGACCTAATAACCTAGTTTTAAACCATGTAATTAGTTTAATTTATGGTATTGTAGATTGTGATTTATTCGTGGGTAAAAATGACCAAAAACTTGGTCTTTAAAAACCTAATTTTTACCGGAACTGGGTGCGCCCCGCTAAACGAGGCGACTTGGTCGCGTGAGAATTTCACCAAAAGGTGCGTACCGTTAATACGGACGTGTGCGATTTCGTAGAAGTTGATTTGGATGTGCGTGCACACCGGAATCAACGCGTATCCGTCGACAACACCCCGTATCGGCTCCGTTTTGAAACTCGTTGTAACTTCGTGTACGGTTATTATTTCAAAACAAACCTTGCGCCATCAGACTCGTAGCAATACGCTGGTCCTGTGACCCAAGTTTGGTTCGATTCTGAGAACGTTGACAAAATCTCGTATCGTGGGCCCCATGGCTCCACTTAATGGATGATTTTGTGATCGGCTCATCGAAATCCAGTTTTGGACATTCCGTTGGGTTCGTATCGTCGTTATGGACTTGTAGACACTAAGTTTGATGAATTTGGAGAACATTGTCTCTGGCACATTTTTTGGTGCGAAGTAGGCCACATGTGGACCTGCTTTGACCGAAAACTATCCATTTTGTCCCTGTGTCCTAATTAGACTCATGGACAGGCAATTCTAGCTATTTTATATCTTCTGAACATGATGGTAGTATTTATTTTAGCAACCGGAGGATTACTTGAAGACCCCATGAATACCGGAGCAATTGTTGGAATCCAAACACCAGGCAAGTGTACCTTGCCAACTTGCGGTGATTCCTGTTATAGTATTTGTTTGAGTTCTTTGTACATATATATATATATATATATATATATATATATATATATATATATATATATATATATATATATATATACTCTTGATATATCTGTTCAACCTAGGACCGTGTGACATTACTTAGCGTCCGAAGAATATTTGGGTGCCAACGCCGTACGCGGAGTTGTGTAACGTCACCTAGAGATTGTTATCGCAACCCTATATATCTTCGTGCTTGCATTATCAAGTACGTCATACCATAGGACACCTGACACTGTTCATGAGACAGAATCTTCCTGATTCATTCATAGTAATTCTGTATAGGTTACAGGATTCGAGATATAGACTTTTTATATCCAGAGCTATCATATGACTTGCTGCATTAGATATGATCTTGTGCGTCATGGACATGAGACGTGTGATTACATTGGGTGGGGAGAGACTTACCATACTAAAGGCTGATTATATTATATATATAGTTATCTGGAGGTGCCTTAGACTCTGACACAGAGCTTTGGCACATGTATTGGCCCTTCGAGAAAATGCTGCTATGGGTTTCCCCGACACAGAGCCTATAGTAGTCTCAGCCTGAGTATGATTAATGCTCTCATTTGCATATCATATAGCTAGTTACATAGTTTGCCCTATTGATTTATTTCATATACTGCATTAATTTTGGCTTGAGTTATTCTTATACCTTGCTATGTCCCCTGAGGACCTGGATCCAGATTATGTCCCCAGGTATAGCAGATGAGATCTATCCCGAGGTATACGGGACAGGAGCATACACTGGAGTCGTACCAGCACCAGAGGATGAGGTTGTGCCAGAGGATTTATCCTGAGTATTTGCTTTATATACTTAGTTATTTCTATTTCTAGTTACTTATTTCCTGCCTCTTGGATTATTGTATTAAACTTATTCTCGGGTTGTTCCCCGGGACACTTTTTATTGAGACTTGTTAGATTATATTTTATTTCGATTATTCTGGCATTTGATCTGTGATTACCTTCTGTGGATGAGATTAGATTTAGACTGTGACTTGTATCGTAGACCTATTTATTGTTGTTTACAGCTTAAGTACACCATAATGGGTCCATTAAATTGTGTTTGCCCATTGGTGTGTGCTGCTGGCCATTGCCACGTAGCTAGTCCGTCGGTATTTTGGGACTGGGGCGTGACATGGTTTTTATGGTGGCCCATGCAGGTCTACGACTAAATTGTTTCGGTTTTAACTAAGGAACTGAGAAAGCCTGCGACAAAGATATGATAAGTTATAGGATCTCATCCACTTGCTTGAATCGTTCTTGATCTCTATATTGGATTCGAATCAATTTCTTGACTTGCATGATGCCTTGATTCCTCTGTGCGCCTTTTATAGTTTATGTTGGATGCAGAGTAATGAAATCACAAGCAAGCGACGAGACTGCTGCAGGAATACCACAAGTTGCTGTGGTCACCTATGATGATGGAGAAACATCGAGGATTAACCGAGAAGCGTCACCAGCTCTAGGAGGGTATCAGCCGAGGCCACCTTTGACACCCCAGGCAGCACTCTTCCAGCAGGCCCAGCAACAACGGAGGACACCACCACATGGACGTAGACAAGCTTATGCGATGACAATGGAGGACGCACAGACTCGTGGAGTAGCGAATGCGCGTAAGATTTAAATTATTCATAGATGTCTATTCCTAGTAATGCCATAGCGCGTGCCTGTTAATTCCTTTCCTTAGCCTTAAACCTAGTATCTTAAAATTGTTAATAATTGACAACCTAGTTTTCCTAAGTGTAAACCCCCTCACCCAAAATTAGGCCTAATTCGCTTAGATAGTGAATTTAGGGCTAGTTTGAACAAACAAGATTTAGAACACGGCATTTATTTAATTATGTAATAATTTATATTGTGTAGCGCACCTTACCGTTGTTTCGATAATTGGAGCACTTCACTAACCGTTGCCTATCTACAAACTTCACAACCTCATCCTAGACATGCGCGCCTACTATTCTGACCCTTGTGTAACTTATAATATTGCTCTCTGGTGCTATATTTTAGCCGCACAATAAACGTCGCGGACGTTATTTCTTAATTCGAAATAATTTCCAACTTTGTACCCCTGTGCGTTCCAATCGAAATTAGAGACACAATCTTGGCCATTTTGTACAATCCGAATTTTATTAATATTCTACACTGTACCTCCTACGCCCTGACACTTGTGGCCCGCCTAAATCTAATCCCAGGTACTCTAAATTAATTCTAGAACATCGTGCGCATTTTAATTTAATTAATTAAATCTAATTTCTGCATCTGTGCAATTTTCCAATTGTTGGGGGGGCTTTTATGCAAAAATGCATTGAGGTGTCCCCACCGTTGGACAATACGCAAAGAAACTCAATTTTCCCTTTACGTGGATTTTTTCGTAATTTTTGGGATGTGCAACGCGCGCACATCGCCCTCGTATATTTAAACCTATCCTTGTGTTTTAAACCATGCAATTATGGCCCTCAAACACCCTCATGCAAGCCCAAGGCCCAACCCAAAGGAGAGTTGACCAAGCCCACAAATTCCTAGGTCATCCAAACCAAAATTTTACATGTATAAATATCCCTCTTTTCTTTATTTTTCCAAAACCTAAAAACCTAAGAATTTATTTCCAGCCGACCCCCTCCCTTTACCATTACTGTACATCCCCTCCACCCCGGTGCAACTCGACCCGACTCCGCCGGCCGGTCGTCCACCGGAGCTCCGCCTGTGCACCCCATCTTCACCCGCAGACCCGACCAACATAGCCTTTCCCCTCGCCCTCTTCCATCTTCCTCGACCCGCGGCCATCGCCTCCGCCGGAGTCGACTTCCCTCACCATCATCAACACCACGCTGCACTTCACCCGCAGCCGCCGACATCGAACACCCCGGAGCCATATTCCGCAGAACTCCGCCGGAGACTCGCCTCGACTCATCACCCGTGCCACCATCCTCCTCCGGTCACCTCGACAGCAACCTCGCCACGATCTCCTCCTCGCCGAAAGCCCACAACTTCCCGGCTGCAACCGCACTCTCCCTCTTCTCCGGCCATCTCCCGAGCTCCGTCATCGTCGACACCCTTGCTGGAAACAGTAGCGGCCGAGTCCATCTCGACGAGCCTCGACGCAGCGGGCACCATTTTCCGGCCTCCATCATCCTGACCCCGATCTAGCTCTGCCCCGAGCCTCCTCTCCCTTCCTCCCTGAATTGCTGAAGCACCCGACCATGAACCCCTCCACTTTTCTGTCCTCTCCTTCCTCCCGGAGCATGACCCAGCTCCGCCCTGATCTTCCCCTCTCCTCCTCCACCTGCTGGCCGGACCCCCCACTGACCGGATCCCCCACTGTCCGGAGCACATCAGCAGCCATCAACACCCATCTTCATCGTCCTCATCGTATCATCATCGTATCATCTTCACCATCACCATGACTCGCCGGGGTAACTTTCCTGGCCGGACTCCGGCAGTCCACCACCCACCACCACCATCATCATCATCATCCCAATGCATCATCATCACTCCATCACCATTATCGTCATCATCCCCAACGTCTACATCGTGGCCATCATTATCATCTTCAATGTAGCTACCATCATCATCACTTTCAACCATTAGCATCATCATCAATACTTCATCATTCTCATCATCATCAACACGCTTCATTATCATCATCGCATTACCATCATTATCGCCATCATCATCTCCTTAACACACCATTTCAATTATCAATATATTATCCTCCAATCATCGTCACCATATCATCCTCGTCATCGCACCAACGTCATCATCATCATCGCATCGTCATCATCATTATCGCATCATCGTCATCTCTTTGTCGTCATTTCCAATAACTCACCATCACCTCACCATTCCTTATCATCATCAGCACTGTCGTCCTCACCATCATCGTCGTTATAGTCGTCACCCTCGTCATCATCGTCGTCAACCTCACCATCGTTCCCGTGTACGTACTCCGAGATATAAACCTGTCTGTCTGCTCCATTTATGTGTTCGTGTGTGTGCCATTAGGACATGGGTATTGCTTATGACTGCTAGCTGTATTGGACCCTGAGTCGATGAACCCAGTGCTGCGTACACAAACTTGTACTCGTACGCGTATATCATTTAGTTTGATATATTTATATGTATTTAGTATATGCATACTATTCAACTTGGAATACGTATAATTATTGGATGATATATAAATATATAAGGTATATATGTATATTGTAATTAAATCATATGCTAATAAATAATTAGGAGTATGTGTATTCAGACTGTACGACCCTAGGACACCGTGGACTGTCCCATACTTACCTTGACCATGTTGACCCTAAAAACTTATGAATTTCCTGCCTTGCGTACCTTAACGTACTGGCTTAGACACCTGTCAATCGACTGTCTGATTGTGTACAACACTTGAAGATGTGACCCTGCGTAATCTAACGCATAATTGACCGTGTTAGATGACTAGTGTTACCCCTAGTGTACCCCGAGTCCAGTATAAATATTGTTGTGTGTGTACTAGTGTAATGACTAATAATTTATTTGCATTATATTATATGTACATAGGATGTTGGATTTATTATGTGCGACTTTTGGAGCAGATTATTGGTACATCGCAGCTTCCTTGCCAGGCAAGTATACATTGCCATTGTACTGTTATTTATATTTTATATGCTGCATGCATCTTTATTTTCTGTCTTTAGTTCATATATTTTAACTGTTATATAAAATGCGCGTGACGGTGTCGTCGCGATATATTTTTATCTATGTATTGCATTGACCTTGTTGATGAGACTAACCCATTATCATGTAGCATCATTAGGTTCATTGGCCGTGACACAGTTGTTACACGAGTGTGAGTCTCATATAGATTACGGACTGTGTGACAGGTCTGGCCTCCTGTGCGTATGGGCCGTGCGTTAGGAATAACTGCTGTTAAAAACTTTGAATGCTAGTAGACTTGGCAGTTATTAGAGGTTTATCGTGTCATGGACATGACATGCTTAGAGCATGGGGTGGAGAGAACAACAAGTACCGCATTTGAGCTCCTTTGCACTTTTTCTGTGCGCCCGAATTCCCCGCCGGAGATATGGGTGGTGATGACCCTTATATATATATTATGTACATTGGCGGGCCTCCACCGTTCAAAAGACGACGTGCCTTTGAGGCCCCTGGATCTTCAAAAGAGAACCATGCCAAATCCCAGTTTTCAGCCAGATAGCTCACTTGTGGGGAAAGTTGTTCTTAACTGCATACACTTAGACGGTTAGGCGACCCCTTTGGATATTTATTTCATTACTTTATTGGCATGTGTTTAAGTATCTTGTTATGTCCCTCTGAGGACCTGGTCCCCTGCCAGGTGTATCTGTTCTTGAGTATTCGCAAGAGCGCAGATTCGGATGGTTACGTATGTTTCGAGGATGCCTTCTCTTCGAGCCGTGATTGCTATCTAGTATACTTATATTGTGTTTGATTGTGTTGTACTTATATTGTATTTGCTCTTATATTCGAGTTGGTAGTGGATTTGTTTCCATCCAACTATCATCCTTAGATACTTCTTATTGAGAGCTAGTTTCGTAGATGTTGGTTATTTAATTATATTTGATTTTCGTGGATGAGATTTAGATTATACCCTGTGACTTGTGACGTATATTTTATACCACTTGTGGATTTGATATTCATATTACAGCGTACGTGTGGATTTGGTTTCCATATATTGGAGTTGCCATATCCATACGGTTGACATGCTTACGTGTCCTAGTCCTACGTATTTTTGGGACTTGAACGTGACATATTTTTGTGGTGGCCCATGCAGGTCGAGAGCATATTGTCTCGGTTACGTTACTGTACCGAACAAGCCTGCACATAGGACTAGAGTATAGGATCTCATCCATAATTGACTATGATTCATCTTCCTCCTCTCTGTTCTATTCGAACAATTATATCCTGCTTGATTCCTGTACTTCCCTAATAAGTTCCTTGAGTATATATAGCCTTCTGCTAGAATATAGGAACCCCTGTTATTAGGATAATAATTAGAGTAGCACACCTATTAAGAATACAACAAGAATATAGACACACCACTAAGTTTAGAATATCTAGTGAACTCTAGAATTCCTTATCTTTAGATTGGTATACCATTACCCCTTGATGTATTAAGAAGACTTGAGAGTAGTATAGACACTACTAGAGATAGTTAGAAGTTTTACCATAATGTTTGACCCTAGTATTGAGGAACCAATGGAGAACCAATATTGAACATTAGGACTGAACCTAACCTTCATAATTGGATAGTATTGGAGAACTATAAAACTTATGTCATTGTCTTGTTATTAGTAGACAGCACCCTAGGAAGCCTAGAGGAATATAATCAACACTTTCCCTTGATCATACCCCGAACATGGCAACTAGCATACCACTCCCCATGGAAAACCATGATGCTATCTAGAGCCTCTCTATTTCATATATTGTTCCCCTGTGACCATAGCACTCGCTAGTGTGCGACGATTGATTACGTTTCTTCTCTTCATCTTTCAACTCGTGCCATCTGATACTTCTGATTGTAGGCCAGGTGATTTTATTCTGTGTTAAGGACATATAGTTGCTAGGATTATAGTTGTTAATGTTAAATTTTGAAGTTGTGTGCTTAGTAGTTAGAACTTGATGGTTTAAGTTATTCTTGTAGATTGTGACCTGGTGATTATCTCTTAATTTAAATTGCGTAGCATGTACCCCCACCTCGATACAAGCTAGATCCCTTTCCCCTTGACGGCCAGTAACTCTTCTATCCTTACTAGTGACACTTGTTCTATAAGGACTAAGACTAAGGCTTAAGATGACCATGACCTATGTAATATAGGAGGATACCCTAATAGGTACTAAGACCCTTTTTTGTAGACCTTAACAGGAGCTTCTACGGTATCTTTAAGACAATTACAATAGTAGTTAAATTGTCATAAGTTAGGTAGTATACCTCACAACCTAAAATCACATAGCCTTATGACCCATTATTGAAGTATAACTGAATGACATTAATCGCATGCTAGCAAAAGACGACAGTATTTATTCAGACAATAGAATTTAGAGGTCCTTGTCCCTATTTGGTCGACTAATGACTTATACAAGGAGGTTGTATGATAACTGTAGAGATTGTCATAATGTTGTTTTTGCTTTTGCGAACTTGAACTATTTTGTAACTTCTCTCATCATAATCCAGCGTTATATTTTCTGTGCTACCTTGAATTATGCTGCTATTATAGCCTAGTTTTTGCAAGCTTAATCTTATATCGAGCTTGTTCATGACATATGTGTTATTGGGGCCTGATCAACCACACTAATATAAATTATCTAATCAGGATCAGTGTATTATGGTCTAGCTAGACATAGTACGCTTGATTCGCCCTTCGTAATACTATTTTACGTGGATTGAGATGTATATGACCAGTAGACAAATATACTTACCCTCTAGATATGACGAAGCATATCATATCAAGTACATAACCGCACCGATATGAGCATGCGAATAAGAAATTACCAAATAGTGTTTCAATCCACCACTGTCTTGACAATTCCCATTTGAGTCCTTTAAACACTTTGATTCCCATACTTCCATTCTATTACCCCTCCTTGAACTCTTTACCATTGTTTTCCATCTTCCTTTGTTTCGGAAAGATGAAACCTCATGCTTGGAAATAAGTGATACACTGATAGTGCTAGGTATACCCCATAGACTAATCATATGACTTGGTGACCCCCTGTTATAAATGATTAAGGGCATATCATAGATGTTATGTTTGGTGTTAAAAACTTTGAGGATTAAATAACATGATTAAATAATTTGGGGCATAGCCTTCTTAGATGTATAACCTTAGATGATAGATGGGTAAATTCTAAGTTGGGTAGAAACTGCAATGTTAACTTAAGGAGAATTTTTTAGACTATAATCAAGTGAGGTTAGAGAGAGAAACCCTACCCTAGTTTAATTTCGAGGACGAAATTATTTTTAAGTTGGGTAGATTGTAAACCCCCTCACCCAAAATTAGGCCTAATTCGCTTAGATAGTGAATTTAGGGCTAGTTTGAACCAACAAGATTTAGAACACGGCATTTATTTAATTATGCAATAATTTATATCGTGTAACGCACCTTACCGTTGTTTCGATAATTGGAGCACTTCACTAACCGTTGCCTATCTACAAACTTCACAACCTCATCCTAGACATGCCCGCATACTATTCTGATCCTTGTGTAACTTATAATATTGCTCTTTAGTGCTATATTTTAGTCGCACAATAAACGTCGCGGACGTTATTTCTTAATTCGAAATAATTTCCAACTTTGTACCCCTGTGCGTTCCAATCGGAACTGGAGACACAATTTTGGCCGTTTTGTACAACCCAAATTTTATTAATATTCTACACTGTACCTCCTACGCCCTGACACTTGTGGCCCGCCTAAATTTAATCCCAAGTACTCCAAATTAATTCTAGAACATCGTGCGCATCTCAATTTAATTAATTAAATCTAATTTCCGCCTCTGTATAATTTTCTAATTGTTGGGGGGGGGCCTTTTATGCAAAAATGTATTGAGGTGTCCCCACCGTTGGATAATACGTGAAGAAACTCAATTTTTCCTTCACGTGGATTTTTTCGTAATTTTCGCGATGTGCAACGCGCGCACATCGCCCTCGTATATTTAAACCTATCCTTGTGTTTTAAACCATGCAATTATGGTCCTCAAACACCCTCATGCAAGCCCAAGGCCCAACCCCAAGGAGAGTTGACCAAGCCCGCAAATTCCTAGGTCAACCAAACCAAAATTTTACATGTATAAATATCCCTCTTTTCTTTATTTTTCCAAAACCTAAAAACCTAAGAATTTATTTCCAGCCGACCCCCTCCCTTTACCATTACTGTACATCCCCTCCACCCCGGTGCAACTCGATCCGACTCCGCCTGCCGGTCGTCCACCGGAGCTCCGTCTGTGCACCGCATCTTCACCCGCAGACCCGACCAACATAGCCTTTCCCCTCGCCCTCTTCCATCTTCCTCGACCCGCGGCCATCGCCTCCGCCGGAGTCGACTTTCCTCACCATCATCAACACCACGCTACACTTCACCCGCAGCCGCCGACATCGAACACCCCGGAGCCACATTCCGCAGAACTCCGTCGGAGACTCGCCTTGACTCATCACCCGTGCCACCATCCTCCTCCGGTCACCTCGACAGCAACCTCGCCACGATCTCCTCCTCGCCGGAAGCCCACAACTTCCCGGCTGCAACCACACTCTCCCTCTTCTTCGGCCATCTCCCGAGCTCCGTCATCGTCGACACCCTCGCTGGAAACAGTAGCGGCCGAATCCATCTCGACGAGCCTCGACACAGCGGCCACCATTTTTCGGCCTCCATCCGCCTAACCCCGATCTAGCTCCGCCCCGAGCCTCCTCTCCCTTCCTCCCTGAACTGCTGAAGCACCCGACCATGAACCCCTCCACTTCCCTGTCCTCTCCTTTCTCCCAGAGCATGACCCAGCTCCGCCCTGAGCTCCCCCTCTTCTCCTCCACCTGCTGGCCGGACCCCCCACTGGCCGGATCCCCCACTGGCCGGAGCACATCAGCAGCCATCAACACCCATCTTCATCATCCTCATCGTATCATCATTGTATCATCTTCACCATCACCATGACTCGCCGGGGTAACTTCCCTGGCCGGACTCCGGCAATCCACCACCCACCACCACCATCATCATCATCATCCCAATGCATCATCATCACTCCATCACCATTATCGTCATCATCCCCAACGTCATCATCATCTACATCGTGGCCATCATCATCGTCTTCAATGTAGCTACCATCATCATCACTTTCAACCATTAGCATCATCATCAACACTTTATCGTTCTCATCATCATCAACACGCTTCATTATCATCATCGTATTACCATCATTATCGCCGTCATCATCTCCTTAACACACCATTTCAATTATCAATATCTTATCCTCCAATCATCATCACCATATCATCCTCGTTATCGCACCAACGTCATCATCATCATCGCATCGTCATCATCATCATCGCATCGTCGTGATCTCTTTGTCGTCATTTCCAGCAACTCACCATCACCTCACCATTCCTTATCATCATCAGCACTGTCGTCCTCACCATCATCGTAGTTATAGTCGTCACCCTCGTCATCATCGTCGTCAACCTCACCGTCGTACCCGTGCACGTACTCCAAGGTATGAACTTGTCTGTCTGCTCCATTTATGTGTTCATGTGTGTGCTATTAGGATATGCGTATTGCTTATGACTGCTAGCTGTATTGGACCCTGAGTCGGTGAACCCAGTGTTGCGTACACAAACTTGTACTCGTACGCGTATATCATTTAGTTTGATATATTTATATGTATTTAGTATATGCATACTATTCAACTTGGAATACGTATAATTATTGGATGATATATAAATATATAAGGTATATATGTATATTATAATTAAATCATATGCTAATAAATAATTAGGAGTATGTGTATTCAGACTGTATGACCCTAGGACACCGTGGACTGTCCCGTACTTACCTTGACCATGTTGACCTTAAGAACTTATGAATTTCCTACCTTGCGTACCTTAACGTACTGGCTTAGACACCTGTCAATCGACTGTCTGATTGTGTACAACACTTGAAGATATGACCCTGCGTAATCTAACACATAATTGACCGTGTTAGATGACTAGTGTTACCACTAGTGTACCCCGAGTCCAGTATAAATATTGTTGTGTGTGTACTAGTGTAATGACTAATGATTTATTTGCATTATATTATATGTACATAGGATATTGGATTTATTCTGCACGACTTTTGGAGCAGGTTATTGGTACATCGCAGCTTCCTTGCCAGGCAAGTATACCTTGCCATTGTACTGTTATTTATATTCCATATATTGCATGCATCTTTATTTTCTGTCTTTAGTTCATATATTTTAAATATTATATAAAATGCGCGTGACGGTGTCGTCGCGATATATTTTTATCTATATATTGCATTGACCTTGTTGATGAGACTATCCCATTATCATGTAGCATCATTAGGTTCATTGGCTGTGACACAGTTGTTACACGAGTGTGAGTCTCATATAGATCACGGACTACGTGACAGGTCTGGCCTCCTGTGCGTATGGGCCGTGCGTTAGGAATAACTGCTGTTAAAAACTTTGCATGCTAGTAGACTTGGCAGTTATTAGAGGTTTATCATGTCATGGACATGACATGCTTAGAGCATGGGATGGGGAGAACAACAAGTACCGCATTTGAGCTCCTTTGTACTTTTTTCTGTATGCCCGGATTCTCCGCCGGAGATACGGGTGGTGATGACCCTTATATATATATTATGTACATTGGCGGGCCTCCTCCGTTCAAAAGACGACGTGCCTTTGAGGCCCCTGGATCTTCAAAAGAGAACCATGTCAAATCCCAGTTTTCAACCAGATAGCTCACTTGTGGGGAAAATTGTTCTTAACTGCATACACTTAGACGGTTAGGCGACCCCTTTGGATATTTATTTCAGTACTTTATTGGCATGTGTTTAAGTATCTTGTTATGTCCCTCCGAGGACCTGGTCCCCTGCCAGGTGTATCTGTTCTTGAGTATTCGCAGGAGCGCAGATTCGGATGGTTACGTATGTTTCGAGGATGCCTTCTCTTCGAGCCGTGATAGCTAGCTGGTATACTTATATTGTGTTTGATTGTGTTGTACTTATATTGTATTTGCTCTTATATTGGAGTTGGTAGTAGATTTGTTTTCATCCAACTATCATCCTTAGATACTTCTTATTGAGAGCTAGTTTCATAGATGTTGGTTATTTAATTATATTTGATTTTCGTGGATGAGATTTAGATTATACCCTGTGACTTGTGACGTATGTTTTATACCACTTGTGGATTTGATATTCATATTACAGTGTACGTGTGGATTTGGTTTCCATATATTGGAGTTGTCATATCCATAAGGCTGACATGCTTACGTGTCCTAGTTCTACGTATTTTTTGGACTGGGGCGTGACACTAAGCTGTAGTTTTCTTTGCTCTAAACAGATTTTTTTACTCTTGAATTACCTAACTTTTATTGTCTAGGGAAATACTTTATTCCTTCCCTATGCGTTCTGCTTAACCCTTTCTCTCAATTTTTCCTTGTGCATGACTTCTTATTCTCTGTGTCATGCTTCAACAAACATGTCTTGCAACCACGTCATCTCTTCTGATTGGTTTTATTTTGTTTCTTAATTGCGAGGACGCAATTCTTTTAAGGTGGGTAGATTGTAACACCCTGTTTTTTTTTAAAAATTTTAAAAATAATTTTTCTGGATTTTTCGGTAATTTTTAATTAATTATTAAAAATGTCCTTCAGGGATTAATATTTTATGTATTAAATTAAGTATTAAAATATTACTAAAATTATATTTGGGTGTATAATTAATTATTGGATGTTGTGTAATTTTTCTGGAATTTATTGTACTCAAAAACTATTTTTTTTTATTTAGCTAAAAATCCCTAATTTAATTAAACTTGGTTAAACCGGGTTAAACCGGACCTAATTGAACCGAACCGAACTGGGCTAAACCCTACTGAACCGGACCGAAACCTATTGGGTCGGATCCTACCCGACCCGACCCATACCCGACCCGAACCCGACCCAACCCCTCTCCCCCACGACCCCCGCTCCCCGCTCCATAGACCACGACCCGCCCCGCCCCCGAATCTGCCGGCACGACCCCGTCAACTCCACCCCGCCTCCGCCCACGACCCCTGATTCCCCCGCTCCGGCCTCCCCGCTCCTCCACCCTATAAAAACCCACGTGGATCTTCACCGCCACCGCCATCACCATCACTGCTTCTCCCTCCACCGCAGCCTCCGACGAACCCCGCTTCCACGACCACCGATCACCACCATCACTGCCATCCTCCGTCGCCCTTCTTCTTCCCTGGCGAGAACCCCCAGCCGACCCGCGGAGCCCATGCCTTCACCACATCTCCCCGTCCTCCGGCCACCGCTATCACACAGAACTTCAGCCGACGATCCGCCTCTGCGAGCTCGAGCCTCCGGCAACCCTCTGCCGTGACCCCGCCGTTGACCAATAGCCAGAGCAGCCGCAACATTGTCGCCGTGCCGTGCCGCGCCGCATCGTGCATGCGCAATTTCAGTCGTTACCTACCCTTGTTCAGGTAAGATTTTCTCTCTCCTCGTTGCCTCGTTTTCCGAACTGTCTGCTGTAACGCGTAGACCGCATGACCCCCTCGAAACCCGTGTAATTCGTTCGGGGTATCGCGTCCTGTGTCGGTCGCAAACCGCGATGCAAAAATATTGAAAACAATCCTATTTCTGAAAATTCAGAAATGGTCCCGAACTCGCAATTTCACGACCTTTTTGCGAGCAACCTGTTAACTATTTCTAAAATTCACTTGAACAGTAATTTAGACCTAATAACCTAGTTTTAAACCATGTATTTAGTTTAATTTATGGTGTTGTAGATTATGATTTATTCGTGGGTGAAAATGACCAAAAACTTGGTCTTTAAAAACCCAATTTTTACCGAAACTGGGTGCGCCTCGCTAAATGAGGCGACTTGGTCGTGTGCGAATTTCACCAAAAGGTGCGCATCGTTAATACGGACGTATGCGATTTCGCAGAAGTTGATTTGGATGTGCGTGCACACCGGAATCAACGCGTATCCGTCGACAACACCCCGTATCGGCTCCGTTCTCAAACTCGTTGTAACTTCGTGTACGCTTATCGTTTCAAAATAAAACTTGTGCCATCATACTCGTAGCGATACGCTGGTCCTGTGACCCAAGTTTGGTTCGATTCTGAGAACGTTGACAAAATCTCGTATCGTGGGCCCCACGGCTCCACTTAACGGGCGATTTTGTGATCGGCTCATCGGAATCCAGTTTTGGACATTCCGTTGGGTTCGTATCATCGTTCTGGACTTGTAGACACTAAGTTTGATGAATTTGGAGAACATTGTCTCTGGCACATTTTTTGGTGCGAAGTAGGCCACATGTGGACCTGCTTTGACCAAAAACTATCCATTTTGTCCCTGTGTCCTAATTAGACTCATGGACCGGCAATTCTAGCTATTTCATATCTTCTGAACATGATGGTAGTATTTATTTTAGCAACCGGAGGAGTACTTGAAGACCCCATGAATACCGGAGCAATTGTTGGAATCCAAACACCAGGCAAGTGTACCTTGCCAACTTGCGGTGATTCCTGTTATAGTATTTGTTTGAGTTCTTTGTACATATATATATATATATATATATATATACTCTTGATATATCTGTTCAACCTAGGACCGTGTGACATTACTTAGCGTCCGAAGAATATTCGGGTGCCAACGCCGTACGCGGAGTTGTGTAACGTCACCTAGAGATTGTTATCGCAACCCTATATATCTTCGTGCTTGCATTATCAAGTACGTCATACCATAGGACACATGACACTATTCATGAGACAGAATCTTCCTAAGTCATTCATGGTAATTCTGTATAGGTTACAGGATTCGAGATATAGACTTTTTATATCCAGAGCTATCATATGACTTGCTGCATTAGATATGATCTTGCGCGTCATGGACATGAGACGTATGATTACATTGGGTGGGGAGAGACTTACCATACTAAAGGTTGATTATATTATATATATATATATAGTTATCTGAAGGTGCCTTAGACTCTGACACAGAGCTTTGGCACATGTACTGGCCCTTCGAGAAAATGCTGCTATGGGTTTCCCCGACACAGAGCCTATAGTAGTCTCAGCCTGAGTATGATTAATGCTCTCATTTGCATATCACATAGCTAGTTACATAGTTTGCCCTATTGATTTTTTTATATACTGTATTTATTTTGGCTTGAGTTATTCTTGTACCTTGCTATGTCCCCTGAGGACCTGGATCCGGATTATGTCCCCAGGTATAGCAGATGAGATCTATCCCGAGGTATACGGGACAGGAGCATACACTGGAGCTGTACCAACACCAGAGGAAGAGGTTGTGCCAGAGGATTTCTCCTGAGTATTTGCTTTATATACTCAGTTATTTCTGTTTCTAGTTACTTATTTCCTGCCTCTTGGATTATTGTATTAAACTTATTCTCAGGTTGTTCCCCGAGACACTTTTTATTGAGACTTGTTAGATTATATTTTATTTCGATTATTCTGGCATTTGATCTGTGATTACCTTCTGTGGATGAGATTAGAATTAGACTGTGACTTGTATCGTAGACCTATTTATTGTTGTTTACAGCTTAAGTACACCCTAATGGGTCTATTAAATTGGGTTTGCCCATTGGTGTGTGCTGCTGGCCATTGCCACGTGGCTAGTCCCTCAGTATTTTTGGACTGGGGCGTGACAGGTCAACACCTTTTAGGGTGGTTTTATAATATGAAATCATCTGGATGGTTCTATAGCATTACCATATATATATATATATATATATATATATATATATATATATATATATATATATATATATATATATATATATATATGGACGAAGTATTGCACAAAGACTTATTGTATCATATATTCCACCAAAAAATCTCAGTCATATTTTTTTGAAATGTGTGATTATAAAGTTTGCTGACGTGGCAACAACTTTATGGGATAATTTATAACAACACATTTCAAAAAATGTGTGGTTGAGATTATTTGGTGCAGTATTGAACCAGCTGAGTGGTTCTTATAGCTACGGTTATGGCCTATTATACTAGTGTCGGGTACATGTGTTGCGTGTTCAATGTAATTTAGAAATATTGATATTATATTATGTAGTAAAGACAACATCAAAGATAACATCCGACCAAACTTACTCAACTAAAATCCTAACTTTACATAAGAAATCACCAAGATGACAAAAACAATTAATAACGAATTATTATTCATCAGCATCTTCGAGATAGTATCTTCATTAGTATGACTCGACTAATCACCTAATTTACATGTAACGGTCTGATAGTCACCAATAGGGGCGGATGCATGTGCAACTCACTGGGGGCCCGCCCTCCGATGAAAAAAAATTGAATTTTTGAAGAAGAAAAGTATGAAGCAGCAGCGTATTGAATGGGTGATGGGCCTCCACTCAACACAAATTGGAAAAAAATAAGGCAACATCAGTAGACAGCAGCTTATGGCTTGCCTTATTGTCATGTGAGGCCCTCCATACACAACAAAATTCTTACAAAAAGTTCTCACAGTTCCAATAGCTATTGGCTCTTCTTCTTTTCTTTCCCTCTTTATTTTTTTCTGCCAACCCTACAAAAAAAATTACAAAACGGCTAAAAAAAGCTGCTGGAGTAGTGGAGGATGGAGTTTATGGAGCTGCTGCTGGAACTGGAACTGGAATGAAAGCAACCTGCAACTGCAAAAGTAAATATCAAAATTAAATTAGGTCAAAATTAAATTAGGTCAAAATTATTTTAGAATTGATTTATGGAATTGAAATTAACTACAATTTTTAAGTTTTGCCTTTTGTATGAAAACTCGTAGAGAACAATTTCTACCTTTTTACTAAAAATTAGCCATTTGTTTGGGGTTATTTAGAGTGGCCTGAATGTTCAATTTTTAATTATGTACTTTATTTCTATATGTTTAATTTTCAGAGGTGTTGTCTCCGAACCCCCTTATTGTAGTGCCCAATTCCTCCTTTTCGAGGAGCGCGACTAAGAAATACTTTCGCTATCGTTCGATCGGGGTAGATTGAATCAAGATGCTTTCCTCATTATGGATTGTCTTCTTTGGAATCGATTCTCATATTTAGTGGACCATGTCCCAATGACGGACTTAGCGACAGAGTCAAGATGGACATATTCGCTGCAAGTTTTCTTGCCTAGTTTTTATTGTCGTATTGTTGCTTTCCTGCTTTCAAGTTGGTTTTCGAGCTTGCATTTTCTTGAACGGTTTCGATAGATTTTATTATTTTCGTTCGTTGAACTGCACTTTCATTTTGAACTTGAAAATGAGAGAAATAGAGGTATTGATCATATGTTTGTGGCAATGCAGGCGATCGCATAGACGTCACTCGTGCAGATTCCTGAAGAACCTCTTTCCTTCCCTACCTCCACCAATGAATGGCTACTATCCCGATTAGCTAGCTTTTCTTCCAAGTCTTCACACCTAATAATCTTGCTCTCTTGATATTGTCCCGATCAAACGATACCATAATAACTAAAAGATATCAAGATAAAGTGGAATAGATTTGTAATACTCGATGCTTGTCAACCAAACTTGTGAACGGTTATACTGTTGTATGCTAGTTCGCTTAGAATGTATATTTTTTATTGTGTTTCAATTCTAGTTAGAATATATCCTTCTATTATTGTGCTATGTAGAAAAAACACACTTTGATATGCGAAGAATTGAACGGGAAGACTATGTAAATAAGATCATGCCATGTTACTTGTCTTGTGCTTGTATTATCTTGAACTGCTTCGTGAGATAACTTAATTTTTAGACTTCGCTTGGTCACGGACAACTTGTGCACAAGGTTTCATGGTTCCTGCGAACGATCGCTGGGGCACTGGCACCGATCCGATCCGGATGGAACATCATGTTAGTCTCTCGAGCGGGCGGGATGATATGAGATGCCTCGAGTTCCTAGCGTTGCACACCATTCTCGCCCAAGACTATAACTCGTCCACTATGGCACTGTGCCAATGACCCCTTCGTATATTTAAACTGTGCAAGATAACTATGTCTTCATGGCAGGTAAGGACATGGTAAGTTTTGTACAGGTGATTCAGACGTGTAAACCCCCAGATTTTGCAAGAATTTTAAATTGGGATTTTTCACAATTTTTTGGAATTTTCTGAGAATTTTCTGTAATTAAAATCAGGGTTTTTAATTATTGAATGATTTTTATTTGTTAATAAATAATATTAAAATATCATGGAAATAATATTTTTGGGTGTAAAATGAAAAACTTGACTTAGGGTAATTTTTCTGGATTTTTTTGGGCCTCAGACCTATTTTTAAATACCTAAAAACTATTTTTACTAATTAATTAATTAATTAAACTGTTTATTATTATTATTAATATATTTTTATTATTTTTCTTGGGCCGGCCCGGCCCAGTGGACCGGCCCAGCAGCCCAGCCCCCAGCCCGCTTCCTTGCGGGTCGGGCGGGTCTGCCCGGACCCGTTAGCCGCCCGACCCGGAGACCCATTCTCCCCCAGCACCCCTCGCCGCCCGCGTCCCGCGCCGGCCTCCCCGCGCAGCGCCGCCCGTCCAGGCCCACTCCCCACGTCCTCCTCCCTCTCCGCCTTACTCGGCCCCCCCTAACCGCCTCCTTCCCCTTTATAAGCTCCCTCTCTTCTTCTTCTCCCTCACTTCCACCCTAACTCCGGCCACCACTCGCCTGAGCCCCGCCGTACTCCTCCCTCAGCCACCAGCCGCACCCCTCGCCGCCCGCCGCAGCCGCCCCTCCTCTGCTCCTCCTCCCCCGACTGCCTCCGACCCCGACAGCAGCCGGCCCTTCTTCTTCCCCGACTCCCAACAGCCGCAGCCGCCGTTTCCGGCGCCGCCCCGCTCCGCCGTGCCTCCGCCCGGCCGCGCCCCAGCGCCCCCGACCGCCTCCGGCCAGCCAGTGCCGCCTCAGCCTCCGGCCGGCCGCCGCAGCCCCAGAAACCCTAACCCTAACCCAAGATTCCCTGTGTCCGACACGAGTCGGACACGTGTCGGACACGGTTCGACCCCGGTTTTCGGGTCCCCTTCAGGTACTTGTAACTTTTTGCTCGTAGCTCCGTTTTCGTTTCCGCAAATTACATTGCGAAGCCTGTATGACCCTCTCGGTACCCGGATAAACCGCTCGGGGCATCGCGTCCTGTGGTGATCGTACACCGCGATCCAAAAACAGGAAAAACCAGACCATGTTTCACCCCGGAACTGAGTACGTCCCGCCAAACGGGACGACTTGGTCGCGTGCGGTCTTCACAGATACGTGCACACCGTCGATACGGACGTGTGGGATTTTGCGGAAGCTGATTCGGGTGTGCGTGCACACCGGAATCAACGCGTATCCGCGAACATCGTCCCGTATCCGACTTTTCTGCAATTTGCCCTAACTTCTTGTACACTCGTCGGATCGAGACGAAACTTATGCCATCGGACTCGTAGCGATACGCTGGTCCTGTGGGTCAAGTTTGGTTCGATTCTGAGAACGTTGACTAAATCGCGTGTCGTGGGCCCCACAGGCCCCGTTCGACGGGCGATTTTGTGATCGGCTCATCGGAATCCAAATCTGGAAGTTCCGTTGGGTTCGTATCATCGTTCCAGACCTGTTGACACTAAGTTTGGTGAATTTGGAGACCGTTGACCCGGACACGTTTTTCGGTGCAAAGCGGGCCCACCGGCGGACCCCGTTTTGACCCGAAACTGTCATTTTTGCCCTTGTCTCCAAATTGGACCCAAGGACAGGCGTTTCTAGCTATTTGATATCTTCTGAGCATGATGGTAATGTTTATTTCAGCAACCGGAGCCATTTCTAGAAATTTTCCCGAGATACAAACTATAATTGGATCCAAACAATAGGCAAGTACCTGCACTTCAAGTTTAATCTTTATATTGTGATAATAAATTCCCTGATTTACTAGTACCCTTGATGTTTAAACGTAGTATTAGAACACTGGATTTCATGTCTTGAATACTGGTTTTTCATGTCTTATTTTCGTGTCGGGTGGAAGAATACTAGAAGACATGTAGTTTACCCTTCCCCCTACCGTGTTTAATAGTTGTTGGTGCGCGACTGTACCCTCAGTCGGATCTTAATTATTCATGTTTAATAGCCGTCTATGACGGCTGGATTAGCCTTATAAACCCCTACATGCCAACTATGTATTCTAAAATAAACACAAGTTCACACAGATAGCTTCTGGTCTTGTTATAGTTCTTGCTGACTGTCGTAGTTTCATTTCCTGTCTTATTTATCCCTGTTTTCTCATATTCCCATTTATAGCATTAACTCTGAGATATTGTTGTTTCTTTTATACATATTCTCAATATGATACTCAATCTAATTGTCATAAATATTTAGTTTAATCTTGTTGTGCATTGTGTACTTTGCTCCTTTCCTGACTGGATCCGTTGTTTTAGGCGATGATGAGGACCTTGCCCCTACCTATTATGCCCACTATGAGTTAGCAGGTGACCCATATGAGGAGCCAGTTCCCACCCAGGAGGATACTTCTGCAGAGTAGTTAGCAGTAGCTACTTATTTTATTTTCTTTCAGCATATACTCGGGTTTGTCCCCGATTTATCTTCTGGCTTTGTATTAACTGTGGATTTGGTTGACATAGATTAAATATTGTAAAATCTTAGCATTCTTATTCCTATGATTATCCTTGCCTGTTTATTATTGTGGATGAGATAGATTCTAAATTACCTGTGATTATGACCTAGACAGCGTACTACCGCCGACACTGCGGCGTAGGCTGGACGTTCCCACGCACTCGTGCCCGAATTTCTGGGTGCGGGTCATGACACGTTTTTGTGGTGGCCCATGCAGGTCAACGACTAAATTGTTCGGTTTCAACTCAGGGACCGAACAGGCCTGCAATAAAGCTAGAATAAGTTTATAGGATCTCATCCACCTGCTTGAATCATTTTTTATATCTGTATCGTATTCGAACTAATATGAACTTGCATCTTGCCTTGATTCCTGTGCGCCTCTTATTGGTTATTTTGGATACAGGGAAATGGACCCACAAGCCAGCAACGAGGCTCATGCAGAAATACCACAAACCGTTGTGGTTACCCAAGAAGACGATGTGATACCAGTCGGTGAAGGCCAATCATCACAAGGCAATCAAGCAAGTCAGCCTGCCTCAATAATCCATCAAGATGGCGTTCCATCCTCGACGCAGCCTATTCCACAGATGCCTTCCTTCCCACCGGGACCGCCTATGGACGAACAGCAGATGTTCCGCATGTTCTACATAATGATGCAAGCCTATCAGAAGGTTCAACAAGAAACTCAGCAAAACCAAGCGGAGAACTTCATCGACAGAATTAGCTCGGAGTCACGGAAGCTAAGCAGTTCAAATGCAATTACCTTCGACGAGGACGTTCTTACTGCAGTGCGACCTGTGGAGGGCACCACAAGGATCGAGTCCAGCCGAAAGCGGCCGTATGCGTCAGCACCAGACCAAGCACAACAAGAAAAAGATGCAAAGCGACCACAGAGGAATCCAACTCAAGGACAGAACCAACAAGCTCCCACTTGTGGCTATTGTCGAAAACAAGGTCACATTTGGCAGGATTGTAGAAAGAGGCTAGGTGCCTGTCTATATTATGGATCAGCAGCACATCAAATGAAGGAGTGTCCTGCTGCTCAAAGACGCACAACTGCACAAAAGTTCCAGTTCAGGACAGGCCCCAGCAGCGCAGCAGAGGGCACCACCTCAAGAACACGGACAAGCTTACGCGATGACCGTGGAGAACATGCAGACTCTTAGAGTAACTAATGCGAGTAAGTGATTCGTAGATACCATTTTCTAGTATTGTTTTAGCTTGTGTCTACTGGTTCGTGACCTCAGCCCCAACCTAGTAACTTTAAACTTGCTAATAACCTGGTATGCTTTTATATTTAATAACTGTAGAGATTGTAGAGTCTTCTGTTATTTTGCCTATTGTGTGAACTTCAATGATTTGTACTTCCTTTCATCATCATCTAGCGCACTTAATTTTGTCGTACTTGATTTATGCTGCTAGTCTATAGCCTAGTTTTGCAAGCTTACTCTTTATCGAGCTTGTTCATGACAAGTGTACTATTGGGGAGGCCCACGATGATACATTTCAGAATCAGTGTATTACGGTCTGATCAACCATAGTGCGCTTGATTCGCCCTTCGAATTAATACTTTACGTGGATTGAGATATAGTTGACTAGTATACTTGCCCTAGACATTTCTGAACATATCGTATCGATTACATAACTGTATTAATACGAGCATGTGAATAGGAATTACTGAGATAGGATTCAATCCACAATCGCTTGACAATTCCCACCTGAATACTTTAAAACGCCTTGACCCCGATATTTCTTTTCTATCACCCCACCCTTGAACTCTTTATTATTGATCTTCGTCTTCCCTTATTTCGGAAAGACAAAATCTCGTGCCTGGTATAAGTTAGTACATAGATAGTACTAGATATGCCACATAGGCCGATCACATACTTGAGGATTAAACTTTCGTAATTGAGGACATATTATATGTGATATGATCGGCGTTGAAGTTCGAGGATTGAATGACATAGGTAAACACATTAAGGAGTATTTTCTTAAGGTATATAGCCTTTTGTGATGGATGGTAAATCCTAAGTTGGGTAGCAGTGCCGTCAACTCGAGATAAATTTCTTTGTGACCGAGTAAGATTAGGTTGAGAGAGGTTCAAGCCATCCTAATTTTGAAAATTTAGAGGAGTGATTTAGATGATTAGTGAATTGATAT
Source organism: Iris macrosiphon (assembly GCA_036927795.1). Taxonomy (NCBI): domain Eukaryota; kingdom Viridiplantae; phylum Streptophyta; class Magnoliopsida; order Asparagales; family Iridaceae; genus Iris; species Iris macrosiphon. The sequence goes on from JAYESA010000019.1 coordinate 29,359,390, forward strand.
CGAGGACCCAATAGTTATACCTTAGGTACATGATTTAAATTTTGAATAATGAAGAAAAAATCATCAAACTTGAATCTAGAGGATATATAATTCAGACTTGAACTTTGGTGGACTACATTTAATTTTTGATGATTGGAATTAAGAATTAAAATTGATGGTCGGACTACCTAGTTGGAATATTGAGAATATGAATGGAATTTAAAGAGTTGAAGCATACAATTGTGAATAGGAATACTGTTGGACTCGAATCACTTCTAGAGGAATTTATGATAATTAGAGGCAAAGTCATGTGCAAATCTTGAAAATGCTATATGGACTTAGTCTAAAATCCGCCTGTGGGTAATTTGAGGAAGTAAGAAGTAATAACCATAGGTTGAATTCTGGATTGGAACAAGTAGTCGTCTTAAACTTTGAAGTGATTGCAGTGGATATGATTAGGCTTTTAATTATCGCAAAGAGATGGCGATCGACTTGCCCTATGTACATGAAGGATTAACAGATTATGGCTTAATTTTAAATTTTGAGGATAAAATTTCTATAAGTTGGGTAGGTTGTAAACCCCCAGATTTTGCAAGAATTTTAAATTGGGATTTTTCATAATTTTCTGGAATTTTCTGGGAATTTTCTGTAATTAAAATCAGGATTTTTAATTATTGAATGATTTTTAATTATTAATAAATAATATTAAAATATCATAAAAATAATATTTTTGGGTGTAAAATGAAAAACTTGACTTAGGGTAATTTTTCTGAATTTTTTTTGGGCCTCAGACCTATTTTTAAATACCTAAAAACTATTTTTACTAATTAATTAATTAATTAAACTGTTTATTATTATTATTATTATTATTAATATATTTTTATTATTTTACTTGGGCCGGCCCGGCCCAGTGGACCGGCCCAGCAGCCCAGCAGCCCAGCCCCCAGCCCGCTTCCTTGCGGGTCGGGCGGGTCTGCCCGGACCCGTTAGCCGTCCGACCTGGAGACCCATTCTCCCCCAGCACCCCTCGCCGCCCGCATCCCGCGTCGGCCTCCCCGCTCAGCGCCGCCCGTCCCGGCCCACTCCCACGTCCTCCTCCCTCTCCGCCTTACTCGGCCCCCCTAACCTGTAAATCCCCTGAATTTTCAAAATTTTAAAAACTGGATTTTTCACAATTTTCTGGAATTTTCTGGGAATTTTCTGTAATTTAAAAACAGGGTTTTAATTATTCAATAATTTTTTTAATTGATATTAAATAATATTAAAATATTATAAAAATAATATTTTTGGATGTAAAATGAAAAACTGGACTTAGGGCAATTTTTCTAGAATTTATCGGACCCCGGACCTATTTTTAAATGCCTAAAAAGTATTTATTTATTTAATTATTTATTTATTAATTATTTTCTGATTATTTATTATTATTATTAGTAATATTATTATTATTTTTAAATACCCAGCCCGGCCCGGCCCACGAACCCAGCCCGGCCCAATTCCCCGAACCCAAACCCGGCCCAGACCCTGCCCAGCGGGTCGGGTCGGATCCGCCGCCGCCCGACCCGCAAAACCCGACCCGGCCTCCACCCTCTCCCCCACGACCCGCGCTGCTGCCCGACTTCCGCGCCGCCTCCACCGCGCCCTCCGCCCGCTCCTGCCGGCCCTCACCCCCACGTCCACCGCCACCTCTCCGCCCAGCTCGGCCCCCAGCCCCCTCGCCCAGCCTATTTAAACCCCGCTCCTCCCCCTCTCCGGCCAGCCATCTTCCCCCCTCGACTAGCTCTGCCGTACCCCGCCGCCTCAGACCCGCTGCCGACGACCATCGGCGTCCACCGTCAGCTCTCCTCCTCCCCTCCCCCTTCGTCTCCGGCGACGGCCACCGCAGCGAGGAACAGCAGCAGCGAGCAGCCCCCGCGCCGCCTCCAGCTCCGCCGCGAGCCCGGCGCCGCCTCGCCCCGCCGTCCCCGATCACCAACCGCCGCAGCCAGCCCCCCCCCCACGCCGCCGTCTCCGTCGCCCCTGCCGGATCCCCGAGCAAAACCCTAACCCTAATTTCTCCCCCTGTGTCCGACACGAGTCGGACACGATCAAGTTCGGGTTTTCGGGTCCCCTTCAGGTGCGTGTATCTTTTTGCTCGTAGCTCCGTTTTCGATTCCGCAAATTGCATTGCGAAGCCTGTATGACCCTCTCGGTGTCCGGACAAACTGTTCGGGGCATCGCGTCCTGTGGTGATCGCACACCGCGATCCAAAAACAGGAAAAACCAGACCCTGTTTCACCCCGGAACTGAGTACGCCCCGCCAAACGGGACGACTTGGTCGCGCGCGGTCTTCACAGATACGTGCGCCTCGTCGATACGGACGTGTGGGAGTTCGCAGAAGTCGATTCGGGTGTGCGTGCACACCAGGATCAACGCGTATCCGCGGACATCGCCCCGTATCCGTACTTTCTGGAACGTGCCCTAACTTTGTGTACACACGTCGGATCGAGACGAAACTTGCGCCATCGGACTCGTAGCGATACGCTGGTCCTGTGGGTCAAGTTTGGTTCGATTCTGAGAACGTTGACGAAATCGCGTGTCGTGGGCCCCATAGGCCCCGCTCGACGGACGATTTTGTGATCGGGTCATCGAAATCCAATTCTGAAAGTTCCGTTGGGTTCGTATCAGCGTTTCTGACCTGTTGACACTGAGTTTGGTAAATTTGGAGACCGTTGACCCTGACGCATTTTTCGGTGCAAAGCGGGCCCACCGGTGGACCCCATTTTGACCCGAAACTACCGTTTTTGCCCTTGTCTCCAAATTGGACCCAAGGACAGACGTTTCTAGCTGATTGATATTTTCTGGATCTGATGGTGATATTTGTTTCAGCAACCGGAGTACCGCCTGCAATTCCCGCCGAAGTCAGAACTGCAAACCGAACCGGAACCACAGGCAAGTGTACCTTGCCAAACCCTGCTGCTTGCTAGTTATTTCCTGGACTTGTTTATACAATCAGTGGGCAAGTAAAGCTTGCCAATTCTCATATATTTCTGGTTATAGTATTTACTTGATTTCTTGTAGATGCCTAAGTAAACTTGTTTAACTGCTTAACCCAGGACACCTGACACTATTCATGTGACGAAATTGCCTGAGAAATACCTGGTGATTTCGTATAGGTTACATTTTCATGTCATTACAGTTTACATGCTTAGATTTTAACCTGACTCATTGCATTAGTTCAATCTTGCGTGACTTGTACCTGTGATATTCTGGAACTGTGACGTGAGATTACATGGGGGTGGGGAGAGTATTATCATATCAAGGCTGAATATATTATAATAATAATACTTTTATCTGGCGGTGCCTTAGACTCTGATACAGAGCTTTGGTTCCTTACTGGCTCCTCGAGAAAATACTGCTATGGTTTCTTCGACACTGATCCTGTAGTAGCCTCAGCCTGAGTATGACTAAAACTCTCACTTGCATATCACTAGCTGGTTTACATATTTACCCTGCTATTTCATTATTGCTGCACTGCATATATTTTGGCTTGTATTTTCTGTACCTTGTTATGTCCCCTGAGGACCTGGAATGGACTATGTCCCCAGGTATAGCCGAGGAGAACTACCCCGAGGTGTACGGTACAGGAGCACTCCTTGGAGCAGAACCCGGAATCGAGGACGAGATAGTTGCAGAAGACTTCTCCTGAGCACCGGCTTCATATACACAGTATTTCCATTTCAGTATTTTATTTCCTGTCTTTCTTCTTAAATGTAACAGAATAATTCTCGGATTTGTTTCCCGAGATAACCTTAATTGATATTGCATATTTAATTCCATTGCATTATTTCCGTCATTAATCTGTATTGTTCTGTGGATGAGATTAGAAATACTTGAGATTTGTAACATATTATTGCTAGACTACAGCTTAAGCATGCCCTGATGGATCCATTAAATTGGGTTGTCCATCGGTGCGTGCTGCTGGCCATTGCCACGCATCTCCAGTCCCTCGCCATTTGGGACTGGGGCGTGACATAACCGCCTCCTTCCCCTTTATAAGCTCCCCCTCTTCTTCTTCTCCCTCACTTCCACCCTAACTCCGGCCACCACTCGCCTGAGCCCCGCCGTACTCCTCCCTCAGCCACCAGCCGCACCCCTCGCCGTCCGCCGCAGCCGCCCCTCCTCTGCTCCTCCTCCCCCGACTGCCTCCGACCCCGACAGCAGCCGGCCCTTCTTCTTCCCCGACTCCCAACAGCCGCCGCCGCCGCCGTTCCCGGTGCCGCCCCGCTCCGCCGTGCCTCCGCCCGGCCGCGCCCCAGCGCCCCCGACTGCCTCCGGCCAGCCAGAGCCGCCTCAGCCTCCGGCCGGCCGCCGCAGCCCCAGAAACCCTAACCCTAGATTCCCTGTGTCCGACACGAGTCGGACACGTGTCGGACACGGTTCGACCCCGGTTTTTGGGTCCCCTTCAGGTACTTGTAACTTTTTGCTCGTAGCTCCGTTTTCGTTTCCGCAAATTATGTTGCGAAGCCTGTATGACCCTCTCGGTGCCCGGACAAACCGCTCGGGGCATCGCGTCCTGTGGTGATCGCACAACGCGATCCAAAAACAGGAAAAACCAGACCCTGTTTTACCCCGGAACTGAGTACGCCCCGCCAAACGGGACGACTTGGTCGCGTGCGGTCTTCACAGATACGTGCGCACCGTCGATACGGACGTGTGGGATTTTGCGGAAGCTAATTCGGGTATGCGTGCACACCGGAATAAACGCGTATCCGCGGACATCGTCTCGTATCCGACTTTTCTGCAATTCGCCCTAACTTCTTGTACACTCGTCGAATCGAGACGAAACTTGCGCCATCGGACTCGTAGTGATACGCTGGTCCTGTGGGTCAAGTTTGGTTCGATTCTGAGAACGTTGACGAAATCGCGTGTCGTGGGCCCCATAGGCCCCGCTCGACGGGCGATTTTATGATCGGCTCATCGGAATCCAAATCTGGAAGTTCCGTTGGGTTCGTATCATCGTTCCTGATCTGTTGACACTAAGTTTGGTAAATTTGGAGACCGTTGACCCGGACACATTTTTCGGTGCAAAGCGGGCCCACCGGCGGACCCCGTTTTGACCCGAAACTGTCGTTTTTGCCCTTGTCTCCAAATTGGACCCAAGGACAGGCGTTTCTAGCTATTTGATATCTTATGAGCATGATGGTAATGTTTATTTCAGCAACCGGAGCCATTTCTGGAAATTTCCCCGAGATACAAACTATAATTGGATCCAAACAACAGGCAAGTATCTGCACTTCAAGTTTAATCTTTATATTATGATAATAAATTCCCTGCTTTACTAGTACCCTTGATGATTACACGTAGTATTAGAACACTGGATTTCATGTCTTGAATACTGGTTTTTCATGTCTTGTTTTCGTGTCGGGTGGGAGAATACTAGAAGGCATGTAGTTTACCCTTCCCCCTACCGTGTTTAATAGCTGTTGGTGCGCGACTGTACCCTCAGCCGGATCTCGATTATTCATGTTTAATAGCCGTCTATGACGGCCGGATTAGCCTTATAAACTCCTACATGCCAACTATGTATTCTAAAATAAACACAAGTTCACACAGATAGCTTCTGGTCTTGTTATAGTTCTTGCTGACTGTCGTAGTTTCATTTCCTGTCTTATTTATCCCTGTTTTCTCATATTCCCGTTTATAGCATTAACTCTGAGATATTGTTGTTTCTTTTATACATATTCTCAATATGATACTCAATCTAATTGTCATAAATATTTAGTTTAATCTTGTTGTGCATTGTTTACTTTGCTCCTTTCCTAACTGGATCCGTTGTTTTAGGCGATGATGAGGACCTTGCCCCTACCTATTATGCCCACTATGAGTTAGCAGGTGACCCATATGAGGAGCCAGTTCCCACCCAGGAGGACACTTCTGCAGAGTAGTTAGCAGTAGCTACTTATTTTATTTCCTTTCAGCATATACTCGGGTTTGTCCCCGATTTATCTTCTTGCTTTGTATTAACTGTGGATTTGGTTGACACAGATTAAATATTGTAAAATCTTAGCATTCTTATTCCTGTGATTATCCTTGCCTGTTTATTATTGTGGATGAGATAGATTCTAAATTATCTGTGATTATGACCTAGACAGCGTACTACCGTCGACACTGCGGCGTAGGCTAGACGTTCCCACGCACTCGTGCCCGAATTTTCGGGTGCGGGTCGTGACAAGACGGGAAGGTAAAGTCACCAAACGGTAGCATATTTATTTCAGTAAATTTTTATATCTATTGCATGCTTGTAACTTGAACTAAGGCAAGAGATAAAGACCACATAATAACTTTTATGCTTCACATAAATAACGTGTTGTAAGCCCCCTCATTTTTTTGAATTTGATAATTTATAATTATTTTTATTATTTATTTAATTAAATAGATTTAAAGTATTAATTTATAAAATCCTTATATATATATATATATATATATATATATATATATATATATATATATATATATATATGATACTTTGTCATGGTTTGGATATTTTGAGCAACACAAAACCTTTTTTCTTCCAACTAAATTCACATTATTGACCTTGAATGTACTTAGTAAATTTGGGACATGAGTGTTGCATTAGTTTGATCTCTCCCATGCTCTAAAAATATTGACAAACATCTCAAACCATTAACATTGCAAAATTACCTTCAATTGGCTAGTTGAACCCAACCGAGCCCAAACACCCAACTCGGACTCTCAAACCAATTCCTATGAAATATGTACACTACCCTCACACCTTTTTCTTACTCCGCAACATATCTCACATATATAATATATCCACAAAATCTGAACAAATCAATTAAATGGTCCATAAATGCAATATTTTTAAATTAGGAACGACCCCTATGCAATCTTGTTGCATATCAATTTAAATCTGAAATAAATCTTTTAAAATATAATTTAAAGATTCTAGAGCATCCCCTCACCCTATTTTAGTCTCTTTAAATTTTATCCATAGATGAAAACACTAAAACAAATCATAACCACTAAACTATATATATATATATATATATATATATATATATATATATATATATATATATATATATATATATATAAACCTAATTAATAGGTTCGGCCCCCCTCTTCTCTCCTCACGGAAATTGACGACCCTCTCCCTCTACTTCATGACCCCCACAGTCCCCTACTCCCTCTCTATTTCAGATCACCATCAACTCCAAGCCCCCACACAAGTTCCTAAAGTGTTCTAACACTCCTAGAAGGTTCGACAACCCCTCCAAGGGCCAAAAACTACTGCTGGTTGCAGCAGCCATATTGCTGTGTACATGGAAGCAAAAAACCCATAAAAACCTATATTCTTCATCCAATTGAAGTCTCCTAAAGACCCATCAAGTTTCGTGAAGTTTGGAGTCGGTTTGGCACTCCAAAAGGTCCGTGTTGCAAGAAGAGCTTCTGCCGTAATCGCGATCAAATAATTTTTGTAATTCCTTTTTAATATTTATTTTTCCAATGTGAAAACCCTAGTATAAACCCAAAAATAGATTAGACGACACATTATGAAACCCACATGCATGAGAAATCCTAACTTTACATGCAAACTACTCTTTGATGACACCGGAACCAATACATGGTAACGTGTAAATCATAATAACCTAGTTTTGATAGATGTTATTATTTTATTATTAAAATATAAAATTTCAGAAATTAAATAATGATTTTCAGAATATTAATTAATATATTTTATATATTAAATAATTTTCTATGCAAGTTGACAACCTTGCATGTAGGGGTGCAAACGAGCCAAGCCGAGCCAAGCTTTCATAAGCTTGAGCTTGGCTTGATTAGAATTAACCGAGCTCGAGCTCGAGCTCGAGCTTGATAATTTTTTTATTTTAGAGCTTGAGCTTGGCTCGAGCTCGTTTATATTAAGCTTGAGCTTGGCTTGGTTTGAGCTCGAGCTTGGCTTGGTAAGCAAGCTTGATCCAAGCTTGATAAACAAGCTTAATAAGCTCAAACTCAAGCTCGTTAAGCTTGATTTTGAGCTTGTTCAGCTTTATTTCAAGCCCATTAAGCTTGATTTCGAGCTTAACGAACTTAATTTCAAGCTAGTTAGGCTTGAATTCAAGTACCTATAATATTAACAATTTATTTATAAAAATTTAATTTAAAAAGTTTCTTAATATTAATTATTAAGGACATATAATTATATACAATGCACACAACCATATTGTTATAAAAATATGCATAAAACTAGAATTCAACAAAGAAAAAAATTAAATTTAAATAACAAAATAAATTTGTAGACTGTCAGCAACGAGCTCCTAAACGAGCTTCTAAACGAGCCAACTTACAAGTCAGCTCGCAAGCTTCAAAACGAACCAGCTCGCGAGCTCAAACGAGCCGAGTACTTCTAAGCTTGAGCTTGGCTCGTTTATTAAACGAGCTCGAAAATGAAGCTTGAGCTTGGCTTATTTACTAAACGAACCGAGCTCAAACGAGCTTTTATCAAGCCGAGTTTCGATCAGCTTGCGAACGACTTGGCTCATTTGCAGCCCTACTTGCATGCACAAACTAGTTGTAAAGTTGCTAGAACTCCTAGTCGACGCACAACGGAACTTTGTGCATGCAACATCAACTATTTCATTATTTTTCACTAAATAAATAATAATTCCAGAGTTACTAGTTTTTAATAATTAATGATTTAAAAATAGTTTTGGCAATGTTTAATGGCTAATAATATATTCTGGTGTGTAGCTACTTGCATGTGCAACTAATGAAGAATTAATAAATAGATAATAACCTAATTAAACTAGAAAATTAGAGTCTAACTAGTCTAATAATTAATTGGTAAGTTTTTGAGACATTTTTGTGGAGAGCTCCGGACCAGACTTGTTGTGCTCGCAGCTTGGCTTGGAAGGCAAGTACACCTTATTTGTTTGTATTGTTCATTATACATATTTATAGTTTTATTTGCTAGTTGTGTGCACGCGTCTTAGAGTAACAAACTTACCCATTATATTGTGAAGTTACATGGTATCTTCTGACCTGACACATGTTCAACACATTTCTGTCTGAGGGAGTGAATGAGTGAGTGCATGGACTAGCGTGTCGATTGATCATCGATACGTGAGTTGGCGTCTTGGGTTAGTAGTCGGTACGGGCACTTCTTGGTGGGCTGGTGCGGGCACTTCTCATTGGCCTGAATGGGGCACTTCTCAGGTGACGGTCGGTGCGGGCACTACTAGGAAGACCCCCGAGGGAGATTCTTAGTGGGATAGCCTATTCGCCCCCGGAGTTACCAGCTATACGCATATCTTGACAACTCCATCAGCACCGATACCATCTCAAGTGGAGGATAGTCAATGTCACGCCCCAGTCCCAAAATACCGAGGGACTGGACACGTGGCAATGGCCAGCAGCACACACCAATAGGCAAACCAAATTTAATGGACCCATTAGAGTGTACTTAAGTTGTAAAACAACAATAAAGGTCTACGATACTAATCTCATCCACGGAAGATAAATACAATCAATATCAAAATAATCAAAATAAAATAATAATCAACAAGTCTCAATAAAAGTCTCGGGGAACAACTCGATAATAAGTTTGATACAGCAGTTCAATAAACAGGAATAAGAGTCTAACAACAAAAACGACTGAGTATATATAAAGCAGATACTCAGGAGAAATTCTCTGGCATCACCTCGTCTTCTGGTATTGGTTCAGCTCCAGCGTCTGCTCCTGTCCCGTATACCTCGAGGTAGATCTCATCTGCTAAACCTGGTGACATAATCTAGATTCCAGGTCCTCAGGGGACATAGCAAGGTATAAGAATAACTCAAGCCAAATAAATACAGTAATAAAATAAATGAATCAATAGGGTAAACTATGTAACCAGCTAAGTGATATGCAAAAGAGCATCACTAGGACTCAGGCTGAGACTACTACAAGCTCTGTGTCGGGGAGCCGGTAGCAGTTATACTATGTAGTGGGCCTAACATTGTAGTGGCTAAGGCACCGTAATAAATAAATATATAATCAGCCTGTAGCATGTGTGTCTCTCCCCACCCAATGTAATCACACGTCTCATGTCCACGAGGTCTCATGTCCATGACACGCAAGATCAAGCTAATGTAGTGAGTCATAATGATAGCTAAGCATATGTAATAAAGTCTATGTCACGAATCCTGTAACCTATACAGAATTACCCTGAATATCTCAGGAAGATTATGTCTCATGAACAGTGTCAAGTGTCCTATGGTATGACGTACTTGATAATGCAAGCACGAAAATGTATAGGGTCACGATATAAATCTCTATGTGACGTTACACAACTCCGCGTACGGCATTGACACCAAAATATTATTCGGACGCTAAGCAATGTCACACGGTCCTAGGTTGAACAGATACAACACATAAATAAATCAAGATAATAATATGAAGCAGGTACTGCAAGATTGGCAATGTACACTTGCCTGGGGCTTGAATTCCAACAGTTGCTCCGGTATCCGTGGGATCTTCAAGTACTCCTCCGGTTGCTGAAATAAACATGACCATCATGCTCAGAAGATATAAAATATCTAGGATTGCCTATCCATAAGTCCAATTTGGACACAGGGGCAAAATTGACAGTTTTTTGGTCAAAGCGGGATCCACATGTGACCCACTTCGCACCGAAAAAGGACTAGATAATAATTATATATCTATCCACAAAAAAAATATTTTTAAACTTTTTCTTTTCCACTTTTTTGTTTACCAAACAAGGAAAGCAAAAAATTAACTCTACTTTCATTTTACTCCCCCCTCCACTTTCTTTTCTTTCATATTTTCCTTCGCCTCCCCACAAAAAGTTTTCATACACGGTGTTATTGAGTGAAATGGTGAACATCACCCAAGATGGGACTCAAGAATGAGTTCATTTATGTGGTTGATATCTTTCCTGCATTAACCGGGGCTACGTATTTTGTATCTAACATATCAGGTAGTAGAATTATGGATATGATAAAATGGCTAATTAGAGTTTGGACCCTTAATTTTATTCTAGTTTTGAGTTTAGGCCCTGACTTGTCTAATTAGAAAGTTTAGACCCTTAATTTTTATTATTTGTTTTATTTTTCAATTATATCCTCCCTAGTCTATATAGAAATGTTTCATTATCAAGCATGGGGGAGAGGGTATAATTGAAAGAATAAAACAAATAATAAAATTTCAGGGTCTAAACTTTCTAATTGGACAAGTCATGACTTAAACTCTATGCTGTTATAAAATTAAGGGTCCAAATTCTAATTAGCCCTATGATAAAAATGCCCAGAAAAAAAAAGGTTCTCTAAAGGAAGTTCTGCAATTTGTCAAATGAATGATTGGAAAAGCTTTAACGATGATCTTACTTCCTATATAATTCAAAACTCAAGCTGGAATTTGAAATGAGCTGCTTTTTAAATTTTGCAGGCTTTGGATCTCCTGCAGGCAACATATGCTTCAAGAAAACTGGTTTGGCAAATTTCTTAGTATAGGCCTGTGAAAGGAAGCTGAGCAGCAGTTTCTAGTCCATATCATGTCGACGACAATGTCAACAACAATAGTTAATTATGTACATCAGGATAACTGGAAAGGTAACCTTCTTATCACTTGGATAACAAACTAGAAACAATTTGTCTATCGTCTAATTTTGTCATGTGATAGTTAATCAAGTACAGAGAGATTGAACAGAATGTCACACGTGATCTTCTGCTCTAGAAACTAATCATCACTGATTACCTATAGTATGACTTGTTCTGATCCGTCATTTCTTACAAAACCTCTTAATGATGAAAGCAGCAAAGTTAAGGTAATCTTTGGTTGGTGCCGCGGTTCCCAGTACTGGCAGTAAACACCATTCAAAACAAACGCCACCAATGCATACACAAATGCATACACAAAAAGGAATTATAATCAAGAGCATTGCTGCTAGGTTGACATCTCAAGTGCGGGCAATGTAGGGAATAGCTGAAAAGCTGTCAAATTAGAGCCACGACACAACTCAGCTACTTCGTAAACATTTATATATGAAGGAAAACAAGGTTGTTGCAAACATATAACACCAGTTCTGGATTAGTGGCCTTCAAATGTTTGTTATCCACAAGTACCTCTCTCCCGTCGGACCTGAAAGCGATACTGTAGTTATTTGATTGTGGTACATACAGCAAAATACCTATAGACAAGTACATAAAAACAAGCGGAGGAACCTTTAGAAATGGAAGCAGCATAGTAACAAAATAACTCCTCAAATAGATTTCGGGAGAAAGCAGACTAAGGATACTATTAAAATATGCAATGTGACAACGGACACGTCTTCTAATGAGAAGTGAGACCTGACCTTTTTGAGACCTATTCACCAAGGATGAATTTTAGTGCACAGAACATGGTGCAGTAAGAGGTCTGTTTTCAGTAGCCAGCTTCAAAGCAGTAACAGCCATTGCTGACCCATGTTTAGGAGTAGGGTATATAAATTTATGACTATAGCTTACAACACACAGCAAGCAGGCAAAGATGAAATACTCCTATTGCGGTAATATCACCGGAAAAGCTTAGATAATTCTAAAATCCTAAAAGTCTGCCAATGTGAACTTCCACATAAGACGACATACAGTTCCTAACCCTGATTCCAAGGGTTCCTATGATGACATTAAATCCTGGAAGATGCTTTTCGAACCATCAGCCAATGAACATCATACTATGCAGACAGTTAGATACGTTACTTCTGTACTGGATGAACCAGGAGCACATTCTAATTTGAAATTCAATAATGAGAGCTACATCATATCAAGCAAATTTGAGTTATATCACAGCAAGCTATTCACAAAAAAGACTTAATAAACATACAATTCCCTGAACCATGTGATTTCATGCTTCATAAGCCAGTCACATTATGTATAGTATATAGAATTAGTTTTATCTCAAAAGCCAGATAAAATATATAGATCCTAGAATATAATATATATCAATAAGTTAAGTGGCAAGACCCAGAATAAAATGTGTAAATATTAAATTAGTGGCAAATAGAAGAGATAACAAGGCCGAGATCCCAGAAATTCAGAAAAGAGAAGTAATTAGTCTTGGTAAGTGATAATCATGTTTAGGCAAGAGCTCTATCACCGCATTCTATCTTCTGCATCAAACATAAAAGTGGAAATAAAACTGCAAATAATAACTGAGAAAATATTGGTGGCATTTATCAACTTAAGCTTATATCGTGAAAGCATTTTCATTATTATAAGGAGTCCACCTTTCCCAAAAAAGAGGGTAAAGGCTTAACCGTGATGAAGAGAGACCTTTTGCTTGGTCCAGAAACCCTCTAATTTATCACTCACAGATACTTCTGTTAATTTCAAGGTATCCCTGTCATCGTTAACAAAATATTACAAAGATTAATAGAGAAAACACTTTTCTTCTATGTGATAAGTGAGAGATGGAAAGAAAGATGAATTTACATTTTGACAGCTTAAGGTCTAGATAAATCAATGTATTTTAAGCATAAGCATCTCACAGTTCTGGAAGTATACAAATTTGCATGGACTACCTCTAATTTTTGGCTTCCCCAAATATCCCTATCATTTCAATTTTTAATAAATTTCTGACCTAACTCTCAAAGATAATAACTACCAACAAAGTAGAACTAATTGAGTGATTTATCGGAGAACAGTCAAAAGATTAACATCTAAAAAATTGAGAAGAAACATACATAGAAGTCATTAATGCTTTACCAAACAGATAATCAAATGAGTGAGTTGTCGCTATATAATCCACAATTTCAACATTATGATCATAAAATAAATAACAAAACTCGTTTCAATGCATGCTTGATCACAAGATCTGCTCTAACTATATTTCCCTTGTAATAATTCCGACCTTCAAAGTAGAAAACTTATCAACGAGTGATATAAAAACATACAATACACAGAAGAGAAGGCCACAGATTTTATATCTCATACTTTTACTTCCATCGAAGGAGAAATATCCATTATTTGAGACCTTTTTCTGTGTCAAATCTTGTATAACTTAGAATGCTGAAAGTACAACCAGCAATTATACTTGAAAAAGAAAGACGACAAGTAATCACCTCATCAACTACCATCAATGCTTCCTACAAGTTATGAATGTCTCTCAAGAAATAAAATCTATGTTGGTAATTGAAATAAGCCATTGGTAATTGAAAAAATTGGGACGAGAATGGTGTTCTTATTCAAATTACAGACAATACTCGTAATCCTGAAGCAAAGATCTCAAGAATCAAATCAGTTACGCATATCTAATTATCTAGAAAATTTTACTTTGGAACAATAAGTCGAAATCAAGCATATGCATATACCTTAATCTCTGGATCAATTGAATAAAAGCACTTGTATATGTTTTCTGTCAGCCGGCCCAACCAGCTAACAAGTTGCTCCATTGATTATTGACACTAAGAAATCCAACAGATGATGATCCGACACGAAGAGCCAACTGTTCAGTCAAAAAAAATGACAAACTATTGAAGGGAAACTATTCCAAATATTTGAGCTGGAAACAGAAAGAAAGCCTCATGCTCAGTTCATACAAAAGCTGGCATAACAAATGCATTAAATTATATATAAATTAAATAAGTCCATCAAAATTAAAAGAAACAAAAGCAATAAAATAATTGTGAGACCATTAGCCCTAAATTTTCTGAATGCAGGAGGATACTGATAACCCATGGTAAGGATGTTCTAGTTTTGTGTGGGAATGAAAAGGTTACGGTATCTTTTGCCAGTTTTTTTTCCTGTAGCAGCTTACCTTGTACTATCACTGGTGTAGCTGCGTATCCTTGCTAATTATATCCCTACGATTGATCGCTGTCCAGAGAAGTGATACAGAAAATTTTATTACATTGTATTGTGAGTAAAAACCAATTGGAATGATTCATTTGGACCGACGATTGGAATTGTTGGTTATTAATCATGCTACTCTAAAATGGAGTGGGAAAAATGTACACAAACCAATGAAATATTAGAAATTATATGGTTAAACATCTCAAACTCATCAAATTTCATAATCAAGTATTAGTGTTAAGAAAATATGATAACATAGATGCCTATTTTGTGAACTCATCTATGAAGTTATAGAACAGGCTCTGAAGACTGAAACTAACCCAAGTAGATAAAATCCATTGGGCTAGATGGCTTATCTACTACTCTCTATAGAAGATCTTGCCTAATAGATCAATCCAAAAATTTAGTCTCTTACACAACCACGGTGAGTACTTGTTTCTGTAGGCTAATTTCAGACAATGCATGAAAGCTTGGAAGTGTGTTCCCAGCGACAAATTCAATTCCAGATGTTTGCTATAAGACGCTCACACAAAAGTACCTGAATTGGATCAAGAATTTCGTCTGGTATTTCCCCAAGGTTAGCTTCAGTATCCATTGCTTCAGAAACTGCAGTTTTGGCTTTAACTCCAAGCTGAACAAACTCCTGAATAACCATTCCATCTTCACCAATTTTACACAAGATGTCAGCTGCAGCAGTAAACAACTGGAGCCAACTCATACTTTTTTCCTCAACCACTCTCTATAGAAGATCTTGCCTAGTAGATCAATTCAATATTTTTTCCACAACCACGATCAATACATGTTTCTTTATGCCAATTTGACTTTAAATACTAGAAACTTTCAGTTGATACCATAAATTTTGGTACCAATAACCTTGAACAATTTGAACTAATTTCTAAAATAAAAAAAAAGTGCCACGATCCGTACCCGAAAATTCGGGCATAAGTCATATGGGCATGAGTATTTCCACTCAGAGAAACAATAAAGTCACAAATATCCAAATACTAAAATACTAAGCAAGTAATACTGACTTAAACAAAATCCAAAATCCAAACATTTTAATTTGTTGGTCTGAATGACACGCTACTTTCCCTATACAGAGAAGGAAGTAGAAATGTTGGTGGGATTAATATAGTCTTGCGCTCTTTGCTCACGATATCATACCGTTGAAATTTTTCTGGATGGCATAGTAAGATAAGCCTTCCATCGCCAATCACCAACGTCGGGATAGCCATTGTTGAGTTATGAAAGCCAATTCTATGGATAATTTTCCATGAATGTGTAGATTCATTTAACTCCCATATATCATATGTAAAGGTAACCCAATTAATTTTGACAAACCAAAGTCTCTCTGCTCTCTGTCCCTGTCCCTGTCCTCCGTTCATGATAAAATATTCCCATTTCTTTGCTGTGGAGGGAGGTGGAAGTACTCTAAAATCTTCATTCCTGAGATCAAAAGAAAGAAGAATGCAATCGGTGGATAAGGTCCTCCAGTATATTCTGCCATTTACGGATGCAGAATCTGATATAGGTATGGCACCATAAGGAGGGTCATCAACTTGCCGCCAAGATTGAAACTCGCTTCCCAGAGTAAATACCTCACATCTTGTTTGGAATTGGAATGCTAACGGACGTAAGTCGTCGTCGTCATCATCATCGACTAATTTGTGGAAGAAAAAGCGGACCACTTTGTATAGGTTAGTTGATGGGTCAAGGCCAAATCCAATAGATTGTACTCTTCTTTCGTTGTGACTAAAACCAGCCAAATGTATCGTCTCTCTAGTGCTAGGATTGCAAACGCAAATGTCTTCTCTTGAGTGTATCAAGACCAAACCATCACAATCATATCGGGTGGTCACTATTTTACTTGAATAGTTAATAGGGAGTTGGAACAAGAAATCAGGTGAACCTCCATCTTCGTCTAAGACATGGAAATATAAACCAATGTCAATGTTGTTGAAATCGAAATCGAAATTAGGAATACCGAGATTAGGATCACTACTGAGAAGAAGAATACGAGGCTTCCTGCTGAGACTGCTGACACTTCTATGCAACTTGATGAAAGTAGGATCGCATATAAGTTGCTTCCATAACTTACAGACCGACCGAAATCTTAAGATAGATTTTATCGGAAGTTTTGCAAGTATTGAACCGATCACGTCCAGGTGCAGGCAACAAGACGACTTAACCTCCTCCTCCTTCTCGGTAGCGGGATGCGGGTCTCCGGTAGAGTTAACCTCCGGGGCTCTTTCCCGTTTTAAGGAGCGGCGGCGGCCTGGCGTCGGGGTCGTGCGGCGGATCTGCATGGCAAGGGCGAGGGCGAGGGCGTGCGGGAAGCCGGTCGCAGAGATCAGGTTGGAAATACGGGAGGAGAAGGTGAGAGACAGAGATTAGGTTAGGTTGGAAAGAGGAGGGGGCTGAGGAGCAGGTAGAAGATTAGGAACAGGAGCGCTTAAGGGATATCAGACCCAAACAATTAGAATAAATTGGATATCCCGAAATCTTTCATATATATATATATAGAATCCCGGAATCTTATATATATATATATAGAAAAAAGGGTCATGGTCTCATATTCCTATATGAGCCACATGTACATGACTGACTCATATAAGAATATGAACATATATGTCATATCTTGTTTACCATATATATATATATATATATATATATATATATAATGATCCAAAACCAATGGTTTTATATTATGAAATTCCCTTATGTTATATGGATTTGATTTGTATTTGGTGGTTGACATTAAAAGGTGGTAGGGTTATGTAACACCATATTTTTTTTGATCTTTTAAAAATAAATTTCCTTTATTTTTTCGACAATTTTTAATTAATTATTAAAAATGTCCTTCAGGGATTAATATTTAATGTATTAAATTAAGTATTAAAATATTAAAAAAATTATATTTTTAAGTGTATATTTAATTATTAGATGTTGTGTAATTTTTCTGGAATTTATTGGACTCAAAAAAAATTTTATTTAGCTAAAAATCCCTAATTTAATTAAACCGGACCTAATTGAACAGAACCGAACCGGGCTAAACCCTACTGAATCGGACCCTAACCTATTGGGTCGGATCCTACCCGACCCGACCCGACCTTCTCCCCCACGACCCCCGCACCCCGCTGCACCGGCCACGACCCGCCCCCGACTCTGTCGGCACGACCCGTCAACTCCGCCCCGCCTCCGCCCACGACCCCCGACTCCCCCGCTCCAGCCTCCCCGCTCCGCCACCCTATAAAAACCCTCGCGGATCTTCACCGTCGCCGCCATCACCATCAATGCCACCCCCTTCATCCACCACCGCCACCACTCCTCCGCTGCTTCTCCCTCCGTCGCGACCTCCGACGAACCCCGCTGCCACGACCACCGATCACCACCATCACCGCCATCCTCCGTCGTCCCTCTTCTTCCCCGGCGAGAACCCAGCCGACCCATCGAGCCCCTGCCTCCACCACATCTCCCCGTCCTCCGGCCACCGCCATCACACAGAACTTCAGCCGACGATCCGCCTCTGCGAGCTCGAGCCTCCGGCAACCCTCCGCCATGACCCCGCCGTCGACCAACAGCCAGAGCAGCCGCAACAGTGCCGCCGTGCCGCGCCGCATCATGCATGCGCAATTTCAGTCGTTACCTACCCCTGTTCAGGTAAGATTTTCTCTCTCCTCGTCACCTCATTTTTTGAACTGTCTACTGTGACGCGTAGACCGCATGACCCCCTCGAAATCCGTGCAATTCGTTCGAGGTATTGCGTCCTGTGTCGGTCGCAAACCGCGACGCAAAAACAGGGAAAACAACTTATTTCTGAAAATTCAGAAATGGTCCCGAACTAGCAAGTTCACGACCATTTTGCGTGCAATCTGTTAACTATTTCTAAAATCCACTTGAACAGTAATTTAGATCTCATAACCTAGTTTTAAACCCTGTAATTAGTTTAATTTATGGTGTTGTAGATTGTGATTTATTTGTGGGTGAAAATGACCAAAAACTTGGTCTTTAAAAACCTAATTTTTTCCGGAATTGGGTGTGCCCCGCTAAACGAGGCGACTTGGTCGCGTGCGAATTATACCAAAAGGTGTGCACCGTTAATACGGACGTGTGGGATTTTGCAAAAATTGATTTGGATGTGCGTGCACACCGGAATCAACGTGTATCCATCGGCAACACCCCATATTGGTCCCGTTCTGAAACTCATTGTAACTTCGTATACGCTTATCGTTTCGAAACGAAACTTGTGCCATCAGACTCGTAGCGATACACTGGTCTTGTGACCCAAGTTTGGTTCGATTCTGAGAACGTTGACAAAATTCCGTATTGTGGGCCCCACGGCTCCATTTGACGGGCGATTTTGTGATCGGCTCATCGGAATCCAGTTCTGGATATTCCGTTGGGTTCGTATCATCGTTCTGGACTTGTAGACACTAAGTTTGATAAATTTTGAGAACATTATCTCTGGCACATTTTTTGGTGCGAAGTGGGCCACATGTGGACTCCACTTTGACCGAAAACTGTCCATTTTGCCCCTGTGTCCAAATTGGACTCATGGACAGAAAATTCTAGCTATTTCATATCTTCTGAACATGATGGTAGTATTTATTTCAGCGACCGGAGGAGTACTTGAAGATCCCACGAATACCGGAGCAACTGTTGGAATCCAAACACCTAGCAAGTGTACCTTGCCAACTTGCGGTGATTCCTGTTATAATATTTGTTTGAGTTCTTTGTACATTTATATATACTCTTGATATATCTGTTCAACCTAGGACCGTGTGACATTGCTTAGCGTCCGAAGAATATTCGAGTGCCAACGCCGTACGCGGAGTTGTGTAACGTCACCTAGAGATTGTTATTGCGACCCTATATATCTTCGTGCTTGCATTATCAAGTACGTCATACCATAGGACACCTGACACTGTTCATGAGACAGAATCTTCCTGAGTCATTCATGGTGATTCTGTATAGATTACAGGATTCGAGACATAGACTTTTTATATCCAGAGCTATCATATGACTTGCTGCATTAGATATGATCTTGCGCATCATGGCCATGAGACGTGTGATTACATTGGGTGGGGAGAGACTTACCATACTAAAGGCTGATTATATTATATATATATATATATAGTTATCTGGAGGTGTCTTAGACTCTGACACAGAGCTTTGGCACATGTATTGGCCCTTCGAAAAAATGTTGCAATGGGCTTCCCCGACACAGAGCCTATAGTAGTCTCAGCCTGAGTATGATTAATGCTCTCATTTGCATATCACATAGCTGGTTACATAGTTTGCCCTATTGATTTATTTCATATACTGTATTTATTTTGGCTTGAGTTATTCTTGTACCTTGCTATGTCCCCTGAGGACCTGGATCCAGATTATGTCCCCAGGTATAGCAGAGGAGATCTATCCCGAGGTATACGGGAAAAGAGCATACACTGGAGTCGTACCAGCACCAGAGGACGAGGTTGTGCCAGAGGATTTATCCTGAGTATTTGCTTTATATACTCAGTTATTTCTGTTTCTAGTTACTTATTTCCAGCCTCTTGGATTATTGTATTAAACTTATTCTCGGGTTGTTCCCCGGGACATTTTTATTGAGACTTGTTAGATTATATTTTATTTCGATTATTCTGGCATTTGATCTGTGATTACCTTATGTGGATGAGATTAAAATTAGACTGTGACTTGTATCGTAGACCTATTTATTGTTGTTTACAGCTTAAGTACACCCTAATGGGTCCATTAAATTGGGTTTGCCCATTGGTGGGTGCTGCTGGCCATTGTCACGTGGCTAGTCCCTCGGTATTTTGGGACTGGGGCGTGACATAGCTTTTATGGTGGCCCATGCAGTTCTACGACTAAATTATTTTGGTTTCAACTAAGGAACTGAGAAAGCCTGCGACAAAGATATGATAAGTTATAGGATCTCATCCACTTGCTTGAATCGTTCTTGATCTCTATATTGGATTCGAATCAATTTCTTGACTTGCATCATGCCTTGATTCCTCTGTGCGCCTTTTATAGTTTATGTTGGATGCAGAGTAATGAAATCACAAGCAAGCGACGAGACTCCTGCAGGAACACCACAAGTTGCAGTGGTCACCTATGATGATGGAGAAACACCGAGGATTAACCGAGAAGCCTCACCAGCTCCAGGAGGGTATCAGCCGAGGCCACCTTTGACACCCCAGGCAGCACTCTTCCAACAGGCCCAGCAACAGCGGAGGACACCACCACAAGGACGTGGACAAGCTTATGCGATGACAATGGAGGATGCACAGACTCGTGGAGTAGCGAATGCGCGTAAGATTTAAATTATTCATAGATGTCTATTCCTAGTAATGCCATAGTGCGTGCCTGTTAATTCCTTTCCTTAGCCTTAAATCTAGTATCTTGAACTTGTTAATAATTGACAACTTAGTTTTCCTAAGCTATAGTTTTCTTTGCTCTAACCAGATTTTTTTACTCTTGAATTACCTAACTTTCATTGTCTAGGGAAATACTTTATTCCTTCCCTATGCGTTCTGCTTAACCCTTTCTCTCAATTTTTCCTTGTGCATGACTTCTTATTCTCTGTGTCATGCTTCAAAAAATATGTCTTGCAACCGTGTCATCTCTTCTGACCGGTTTTATTTTGTTTCTTAATTGTTAGTACGCAATTCTTTTAAGGTGGATAGATTGTAACACCCTGTTTTTTTAAAAAAAAATTTAAATAAAATTTTTGAATTTTTTTGGTAATTTTTAATTAATTATTAAAAATATCCTTTAGGGATTAATATTTTATGTATTAAATTAAGTATTAAAATATTACAAAAATTATATTTTTGGGTGTATAATTAATTATTGGATGTTGTATAATTTTTCTGGAATTTATTGGACTCAAAAACTATTTTTTTTATTTAGCTAAAAATCCCTAATTTAATTAAACTTGGTTAAACCGGACCTAATTGAACCGAACCGAACCGGGCTAAACCCTACAGAACCGGACCCTAACCTATTGGGTCGGATCCTACCCGACCCGACCCGTACCCGACCCGAACTCGACCCGACCCCTCTCCCCCACGACCCCTGCTCCCCGATCCATAGACCTCGACCAGCCCTGCCCCCGACTCTGCCGGCACGACCCCGTCAACTCCACCCCGCCTCCGCCCACGACCCCCGATTCCCCCGCTCCGGCCTCCCCGCTCCTCCACCCTATAAAACCCCGCGGATCTTCACCGCCACCGCCATCACCATCACTGCCACCCCCTTCATCCACCACCGCCACTAATCCTCTGCTGCTTCTCCCTCCGCCGCAGCCTCCGATGAACCCCGCTGCCACGACCACCGATCACCACCATCACCGCCATCCTCCGTCGCCCCTCTTCTTCCCCGGCGAGAACCCCCAGCAGACCCGCGGAGCCCCTGCCTCCACCACATCTCCCCGTTCTCCGGCCACCGCCATCACACAGAACTTCAGCCGACGATCCGCCTCTGCGAGCTCGAGCCTCCGGCAACCCTCTGTCGTGACCCCGCCGTTGACCAACAGCCAGAGCAGCCGCAACAGTGCTGCTGTGTCGCGCCGCGCCGCATCGTGCATGCGCAATTTCAATCGTTACCTACCCCTGTTCAGGTAAGATTTTTTCTCTCCTCGTCACCTCGTTTTTTGAACTGTCTGCTATGACGCGTAGACCGCATGACCCCCTCTAAACTCGTGTAATTCTTTCAGGGTATCGCGTTCTGTGTCGGTCGCAAACCACGATGCAAAAACAGGAAAAACAATCATATTTCTAAAAATTCAGAAATGTTCCCAAACTCGCAATTTCATGACCGTTTTGCGTGCAACCTGTTAACTATTTCTAAAATTCACTTGAACAGTAATTTAGACCTAATAACCTCGAGTTCTGTCGAACGCCTGGTGGGATGACGGATTCTTCTCTTCTTCCCCCTCATGTGCCACTAGAGATGTCTCGAGTGTATTTTACATA
Source organism: Iris macrosiphon (assembly GCA_036927795.1). Taxonomy (NCBI): domain Eukaryota; kingdom Viridiplantae; phylum Streptophyta; class Magnoliopsida; order Asparagales; family Iridaceae; genus Iris; species Iris macrosiphon. Next base: position 29,382,174 of record JAYESA010000019.1, read on the forward strand.
GATGGATTAGTTACCCTAATTACTGTTTACTGCTTTACTTTCATGCATGTCAATTTCTTGTATACTTGTTATGTCCCTCTGAGGACCTGGCACCCTTTTCAGGTGTAAACGATCATGACTATTTGCAGGAGCACGGATCATGACCCGCCACTTTATTCCCTTTTGAGGAGCTCTTTACCTTCGTGTCTATTGGTTTGTATTTGGGTTGATACTTTTTTGTCGTTTATTTATTTTAAGAAGTCATATTCTATTTCTATCCTAGTTTGGTAGTGGATTTGTCTCCACCCGACTATTATTTTGGATTATTTGGACTGGATCATTTGGATCTATATTAGTTTACTTTATTTATTTAATAACTTGTGCTGTGGATGAGATTTAGTTGCCTATGACTTATGACTATATACCACTTGTGAATTATTATTCATAATACAACGTACGTATATGTCATGGTTTTTATATATTGGAGTTGCCATATACATACGGCTGAAATGCTTACATATTCTTAGTCCTACGTATTTTGGGACTGGAGCTTGACACATGTTGATTGGAATAGTTGGGTTAGCTTGCCTTCAACAGTGAATTTTGATGTACTGACCCTCGTTACAACAGGTTCTCCGTGCCAAGGCCATCCTGCAAGGAGCTAAGGTGACTTCCCAATCTAATCCACCTACCGGCGCTCTCTGTTCATGTATTTTGAAGCTTGACAAACCATCCCTGAGCTCGTGCACACATTCTATGCAGGTCCGTGGCAAGGCGATAGCTTCGCCTCAAAGTCTTATTTTTGAAGTTTAGTAAAATGATGTAATGTATCGGACGACTATCTCATTTTGCGTCGGCTTTTGTAAGCCCGTGCGATAACCTTTTATACTTGTTCAAGAGTTTATAAATGATGTTCATTATCAATAAAGAGAACTTTTTCTTGTTTTAATATGTTGTTCAATTATCTTCGTACTCTGAATATGTCCATGTTATATACAAATACCATGGCCTTGTACGGCGCTCAACTTAGGCACGCACGACATCACGTCCGAGGGACGACTATCGATTCCACTGAATCGGGGCGTGACATATTGGTATCAGATCATGGCTTCAGTTCCTTTGACCCTTGTGTTTGAAAAGTTATCGTTAATAATTTTGTGTTCCCTATTCGAACTCTTGAACTCGTTCGGCCAAAATTAGATATGTTCCATATAGTGAGTCCGTAATACTCTATAAGACTGACACAAGTTACTTTTTTTTAAGGAATGACTCAAGTGCAGGCATCATCGCTAGCACAGGAAGAGGTACAAGCACATGAAAGTAGTTTTGGCACATCGAGAAGTTCTAGAAGCCAGTGCGCTATGCCCCCAGTTGACCCAATTTAGCGGATAATGCAGATGCTTGAGGCAAGCCAACAGAGGGATGAGGCTCGTCATGAGCGAGCCGAGAAGCAAGCGAAAGATCATCAGAGCAAGTTCGAGCACAATCTTGAAGTCTGATTTGTAGTCCAACAAAAGCAGGTGGATGCCCTGCAACAGATCGTTCAGATCTTAGCCTCCAACCACTCTGCGACGATAGCAGCGGCACCTGTGGAGAAACCAACACCTATAGTCGAGATGCCTCAAAACTTGTCACGACCCACACCTGGTGTAGGGGTACGGGTACGTGGGTACGTCCATCCTACGTCACAACATCGACGATAGAACGTTGTCTAGGTCTACTATACTATCTAGCTATAATGATTCACAATTTATAATATCATCTCTATATCAATATGAATACTCAATCACAATAATCTAAAGGAAGAATGAATAAGAAGATAATCCAGATAACACTCTAATAAAATAAAACTATATATGATCTGGAAAAAAACACTAGCCTAGATCTCTACAATGCCATCTCAAGCCCACAGTGTAAGAGCAGTCATGTATATAGCATTACTCTAAAATTCTGGGATGGATAGCACAACAATCACTAAAAAAATATTATCTAGTCAGGAATGGAGCAAAGTACACCTCTAACAGCAGTTCCAATAAATGATAAAGACTATGTAATAGTAAATAGAGAGAAATACAAGATGAATAGAACAAGAGCAAAAAATATACATGATATAAAAATACTGTAAATAATACAAGAGAGATGAGCATCATATATAAGATTCAGGAAATACAACTAACTAAGTGAGAGAGTACTAGCTTCGACATATGACCGACTTGGAAACTTGTACATGAATCATGGCCTGGCTAATCATATGTGAGGTATATGATTAACACTAACATGGTACTTGTACAGGAATCATGTACAGGTGGGTATGATCACATATCTAACTAACACTCTCCAACCTCCGACTGGTATAGTGGATCCAACCATTACACATTACGATATAGGATTCGCAGAGCAGGAGGCCAACCTTCTCAGGAATCAGTATCTATACATGTACAGAAATCACAGGACATGTACAAGGTCCAACAGGAAATAACATCTCATGACAGAATTCAGGAATACACCAATCTGTGTAATATCATGTCAGAAATCATGTATAACTATACTAGATACAAGAAACATAGAAGATATCATATACGAAAAACTGTCAGAAAATATACTCGCCTGAAATCTGGTACAAAATGTCAACAGTATCTGTATCAGTATCTCAAGGACCTAGATATAAAATATCAAATCAAAACAATGCTTTAGAATTGTAAACATGTTATACTAGCTTGAAACTAGGTTTCTAAGTCAATACTAGGTCAAACTAGGTCAATACCTTGATTCCAGGTTCATACTAGTCATACCTTGCTAATATCTAAGGTATACTAGCTAATATAGGTATACTAGCTATTATTAACTAATACTAGCTAATATACTATATACTATATTATATATATATAACTCTAATATACATTAGCTTCAAGTATTAAAGTCTATAATCTCATTGCCTACACTCCAATACCCAACTTACCTTGCTAAACTTCAAGGTAATACCAACCTTAGCTATATTTCTATATATATATACACTAGCACCCAATATCCCAACACTAACCCTAGTACTTACCTTAGCATCATGACTCTTCTAATACCCCCTTGCTCACTGTGATACATACTCGCAAAATTTGTATACACATGTACTCACAAGCTCAACACTCTCTCATGTTCACTCTTGCACAACACTCTCACTTGCTCACCTAGACACCCTATCCTTCTAATACATAATCTCACCATCTAGATACATAATCCTTTACCCATCCTCACCCTCTAATGCAGTGCACTTAATCTGCAGGTATCTGCAACCTAGTGCAGTGTACATTGGTGCGCTGCTGCAACCTTCAACCTGAGTACCCCCAACTGCTTGCAAGACAGCAGTATCAACTGCCACTTCCCACACTCGAGCTTCCTCACATATATCCCCTATATTTTCAGCAAGAACTTTCCTTCATAGTCCCTTGTGAATGGCAATGCACTCATCTTTCCCCTTCTTGCCAACAGGAACCTCAACACCACATCAACAACAAGAGCAATAGTAGCTACCTGCTACTCAAGTCTCATCACAACAAGAATAACAACGACAACTGTGACTACACTTTACCTGTACCCAAAGCTTCAACTGCACAGCAACTGCCACCCTGCAGTACTTACTTTAGCCTTGCTCCTCCCTATATCCACGATAGCAACAATAATATCTCAAAATAATACTACAACAATAACTTACCATCACAGTGCTGCTACTACTGCTATATATTGTTTGAGTTGTTGTGGCTATCAACCCCCTCCTACTTCCATTACTTTAAACCCAGGTCTTTACCTCTAAAGTGGGTACACCTTATACACAGCCATACAATACCCTCTGTGCCCAACCCCTCTCCATGCCACAGACACAAATTCTCAAGAACACAGACACCTCACTGTGAATACCAAGCACAGACACTATACACTCAATATGATATATATATATATATATATATATATATATATATATATATATATATATATATATATATATATATATATATATATATATATATATATATATCAATGCAATCTAAAATAGGTATAACAACACTAGAATAGAGTATAACACATTTTATCAAACATGTGGAGTGCATCGCACCTGTATCACACTCATTCTATGATACGCTTGCGATATGGCCTCAATACCACACCAAATGCATGACCAATGATATAAGCAAGTCTAGAATCATACTTATAAGCAATATAAAGTGCTAGCTACTCATCTACGTGTCCATAGCAAAATATGATGTGTGTAGATTCCCGTGTCGAAGAAAAAACCCACAAATCAACTCGTGTCACAAAATATTATTACACGGCCTACTCGTATCCAATTGTGGATACGACACTAGTCTCACACAACCAAACTAATGTCAATTTGGTCCAATTGACCTATTGACAAACACATGGTGCACCAATCTCGGATTTTCTCCAAATTGGACACAAAATATATTATAACATTCATAATAGAGGTCCCTAGAGATCAATTCTTATTCCTATAGGTAGCCCTCATCCATATGTGGGTTCCTAATAATTTAATTACAGATTTATAGTCTATTTAGAAGGAAAAAACTAAATTATACCTATTGGGAGATAAATTTTCAATATAAGTCTCCAATTGGACTCAAGGAAGTCTCAACTTGTGCAATCTCCTTCTCCTTGTATATCCTTGTCTCCTCCTTACTTCTAGAACTTCTAATGGTGGTAGGTATAAATTTGGAAGGAATTTGGTAGAGGAAAGAGGCAATTTAGGGAAGAAAAATTCTAGATCTAATTTGGAATGGAAAGAGAAGGAAGGAGAGAGAGAGAGAGAGAGAGAGAGAGCTCCTCTCTTATGCCCCCCCCCCCTTTGGCTTGGTCTCCAAGCAATAGTAAATGTCCAATATACCCCTTGGGGCTGGCCATGATGGATATTAATTAAGTAGGAAGCTTCTACTCCTAATGGTTGATTAATTAAACCACTAACTAGTTAAATGGTGCCTAATTATTGGGCTCAAATTGGTCTAACTTACCTATTGGTCCATGGCTCATGGCAAGTTTAGTTAGGTCCACTAACACAAGTCTAATAAATAATGTAGTATATTAGAAATAATTAATAAATATAATATTTAATTATAGAACATGCACAATAATTAAATAGATTTTTAAATGACCAAAATATTCCTAGTCAGAAAATGTGGTAGTGACAAGTCACCCCCCTTAGAAAAATTTGGCCCTCGAAATTAAAACCCTCACCCCTCTCACTTGGTACAGTCATCACCTAATCATCAGAAATTTTACTACGGTCAACCTCCAACAATCATAGTCCATGAAGTCCTATCATATAACATACAACTCTCTACAATTCTATTGAAGGAGCAACCTGTCACGCCCCAGAACTAGAATACTAGAGAGAGGGGGTAAACAACGGCCAGCTACATATATTTGGAGCACGCCGGTACTTCACTTATACGGTAAAGCTGTAAAACCTAGGAGTTAACACTACAATCCATCAGTCAATCCTAGGTCAAACGGTCCAAGGTGTCTCAATCATGAGCAGATAAGCAATAAGTAAGCAATAAGTAAGAAATAAGATCATCATGAGCAAAATAGTAAAGCGTCATAAACTAAATATACATAGATGATCATGAAGCTAGTAATACAAAATAAAGAATTAGCAGAGTATAAGTCATACATGATCAACCCTAGTCATGGTCTAGAATACACTAATCATGTCATTGCCCGTAGGCAGAATGTCAAGTCCAAAATACGATCTAACACGTGCTCGGTGGCTAAATGCCTCAAAAGAATATACATAACGAGATCTAGTGGGGATAGAAGGAAACCCACTCAGGTTGTCTGGTACTTCGGGTAGTCACCATCCGCAGGAAGGGAAGTAAGATCGTCGGGCTCTGCTACCGGATCTGGCCAAGCAAAACCAGTAGAGTCAGACCCCCAAATAGCAAGTACCACAAAGGAAGCCAATCTAGGAACTAAAACCAGCAAGATAATATAGAGATACAATACGCTAAGGAATATGGATAAATAAATACGGGTCGAGACTTGTGCGCTACCACTACACTTATCCCGAGAAAAGAAAGGACAATAAGATGAATAACATATAACCACTAGGAATATAAAGACACATGCAACATAAGTAAACATCACAACTACACATGTACAAGACGGATCAACCACAACTACACAGGTAAACACATGGCTAAGTTGCACAACTTAAGCCACAACAGAAAATACCGCGAACAGGGAACATAAGAATGCTGCTACTAGCCACTGCTACTATAAACTGGTCAAATGTACATAGGGTGTAATTATCCCCTACTAATACAAATGTTTGAGTTGAGTCAAGTCTACAAAGAGTGTAAATCATCCTCTACTAATATAAATGCCTGATTGTATCAAATTTACATAGAGTGTAATCATCTTATACTAATACAGATGCTTGGTCGTGTCAAATATATATAGAGTGTAATCATCCTTTACTAATACAAATGTATGGTCGTATCAAATGTACATAGAGTGTAATCATCCTCTACTAATACAGATGCATGGTTGTGTCAAATGTATATAGATTGTAATCATCCTCTACTAATACAGATGCCTGGTCGTATCAAATATACATATAGTGTAATCATCCTCTACTAATACAGATGCATGGTCGTATCAAATGTACATAGAGTGTAATCATCCTCTAATAATACAAATGACTGGTCATATGGTATCAATAGGTAACATGTACTGGATAGGTGTATATAGGGTGGAAAGCCCCTAACTATAGAAATGTCGCGCCGGGACAACATAGCATAAATAGACATGCAAAACAATAAATATAAGAAAACCAGGTATAAGCAATCAAGGAGCACAATAAAAGAATTCACATGCAAAAGATAGCACAATCGACATACCATCGGTATACATCAGTATACCATTGGTATACTGGTCCAGAGACAGGAAAAACACATCAAGTTCTGGATTCCAACAAATCGGTATACCGTCGGTATATTATAGTATACCTTCGGTATGTCGGCCAAGACAAATATCTAGGAAATCGGTTAACAATGTCGACAAGGATCGGTTGTATACCGTCGGTATACTGTAGTATATCGTCCGTATGATGATAAGGTTCACAGAAAATATCTGAAATCTAAGTCGGTCAAAATCGGTATACCGTCGGTATACCGTAGTATACCGTCGGTATGCCGGTTTCAGAGGATAAACATAATCAAAGTTAAGTCTGATATTCGGAGCCCAAATCAAATTCCGAAAACTACCATAACCAAGTCTAACAAGGAGTCAAGTCTAGTGGTAAGTCTCATATCACAATATGGACAAAATCTCATGATCAAAACTCCGGTACTGTTCTCCGTTACTGAGTTACCAAAAAGGGAAGGGACAAGATTCTACCAGAAATCAAATATGAGACGGTCAAACGGCTAGAAATCACGAAAGAAAAATAATAGTAAATCAAGTCTAAGCTAAAAAGCAAAAATTCAAGCTCCAGGAAAGAAAATGATAGAATGTAAAAGAAGTTCATAGAATCAGTAAGATGTACTTGCCTACAGCGAGCTCCCAACCTCAACTTCTAGTCCATCACATTGAAGGGGTTCAGAAACCACTCTCCATGTTTCAAGACCAAGCACCAAGCTCGAGAGAGAAAGGGTGGAGAGAAGGGAGAGAAAGTGAAAAGAAAAATAAAATGAAACCAAGTACTATTTATAGAGAAATCTTAAAAATATCTCAAAAATTGAAACAAATATCTGCTGGGCAGTATACCGTTGGTGTACTATAGTATACCATCGGTATACCGATAAGGTAGTACAGTTTTAATTTTTTAAGTTTTAAAATCTCACGAAATCCAGAAAAATAAAACATGCAATATAAAATACATATCCATATACCGATATAGATACTGTGAGAAAGGGTCTCACACAACCACACATGGTTATAGTCTCTAGCTGTCATGAATTACAATTCTTATTAAGGGTTTCTATTGACCATACTATAGCATAAATTATTAAGGCAACTATAATATATTAGGTATTACAGAATCAATAGATAAAAGGAACATAACTTGTTAATCCAACACCTGTAGCATTGATCCCCTCGACCCTCATTGAAAAACTTTGCCCCATTGGAGTGTCTTCCTCTGCTGGTGTGACAATATGTTATGCCATCGGTGGCCTAGTTCATATCTCACACCAAGCATTCACTAATCATTAATCTAGCCAAAATAATAATAATATCAAGGGTTACCACTTCTAATAATAATGGTATACTATGGTTCTAGGTCATGGACACACTTAACTCACTAGCACACGCTATCCAGGATATAATACTAACACTTCTAGGATACTATCTTCTTTACTTGTCTCAGTTCTTGCAATTATCTAAACAAAAACTCTTAACCATTCTTCTTGCAAGGAATATTGTATACACTCTCAATCATGTATCCTATTGGTACACCCTTACCAATCTTGAATACTCTCAATATGATGCCTACTCAAGTCTTGACTATATCTACATAAGGCACTATCTCCTATACATGGTACTTAGATAGTACTCTCCTACTAGGTTACTCATGTCCCTCATTTATACTTACTATACTAGCTACTAGAATGACTGCTCCCCAACTTCCAAAATACTTGAAGTACTCTGGGTCTCACTACTATGTTATTCCTCCTATCTTGGTATCCAGTGTAACTCATACCTAACAATCACCTTAGTATTTCTTCCTATATTTGGTGTCAAAATAACATACACAAAAACTTCCTAACCATTATGACACCATGTTATCTCACTAGTACTCTTATATCCATTATACCATTCCCTGATACATACAACTTCTATACCCAAAAATTGGCAAGGTAGTATACCTACTGAACTTACTTCTATATAGGTTATCCCTCTTACTTACTGCCTGGAACACTTGTATTCTTACTCTCATTTTCCCCTACTCCTATATCACCTGGTACTATCCTATAGAAAATATTCATAATACTAACGTAATACTCAACTAATCCCTGATATTGTAAACCCCCTCACCCAAAATAAATATTTTGTGTATATTTTATATTATTATAGATATTGAATTTCTTTAGAGTATTCTGTTATTTAATTAGCAAATGAATTTCTTGATATATTTACTTATATAAATATTTATTTAGAATCATTTTTAGGTTATTTTAGATTTTTGAAATTAATTAGGATTTATTTGGATATATATAGTCTTAATATTAGATAGATGCTAATTTAGTGTTAATAGATGTTAATAAGATTTTATAAATTATTTGTATTATCTTTAATTATATTTAAGATTATAAATTATTGAGATAAATTCAAACTCTATTTTAAATTAATTTAAATCCTGAACCTACTAGGAAATCAACTTCATGCATATCCTATCCTTATTTAAATTCAACATAATCCTATTCAAATTAACCAATCCTAGTCGTATTTAATTAAGTAGTGTCCACCATTATAAATACCTCATCCTTCATATTTTTCTTCCCCAAAATTTCTCTCTTTTTTGTCCAAAAATAGCCAAAATTCGTCATAAATTCAGTCTCATTTTCTACTAGTTATGACGAATTAAAAAGACGATATCTGCTAGCTCCGGACTCCAAACGCGCTCCAGTTTTTTTTTTTTGTTAGAACGATAATGAGGTTAGATTTCTGATTATATAAATTGTTTTTCTAAATTATGAGTATTAAATTCTGGAAATTTTATAGAGCACAGCATGTCCGAAAATAGACGTGTTTTGATATTTTCACGATTCCGGGAGAACCAGGAATCAGAATCATGAACCGTTTAAAGTTTCGGAAAGCTAATGTCGAGATAATTGACATATATTTTTCCTAGAATTTATTTCCAAGTATTTATATACTGTTAATTCTGTAGAACTTCTAGGTTAGAATTTAACCATCGGTGCACAATACAAAAATTGTATGTGCCATAATTCCCAAACGAATTTGAATTCGGACGAGCCGTAAATTCTAGTATGTTTTTGATGCTAAAATCTACAGGAAATCATGCATAAAAGTCAAGTTTGTATCGGTTGACTTTTTGGTCAACAGATCGCCTCGATTTGCGTGCCATGAGTCTCGAGTTGATAAAATTCAGTTTTTTTGGACAAAATTTAGGAATTAACATAAAAATTAGAATAATAAGATTAAAATAGGATTTTAGAGTAATTATTCCAGAATTAAATAAATTAAAATAAATTATCTTTTGACGTGATAAATTTGTAATACATAGGCTATTTGGACTGTGACTTGGACTCTGATTCATACCAGCAGCAGGACCCCAGGCAAGATACCTTGCCAAATTATTTACAGTACTTTGCATGCTATTTATATTTCTGTTTATTCATTGCATGTGTAGTTCGTTCAGTCATTACTATATATATTAGATATGTTGACACACACTTGACACCTAGTATCATGAGAGGACAATCATTAGGCGTATGGGCTTTTAACCACTCTGGTAAACCGTAGTATATAGTTCGCACTACGGGCGTGTATCGCGCTGGTCGCTACCCCCGCGGTATGTCGATTTCTGATGTCCATTGACGTGTGTGTGAGTTGTGAGGTAGATCGAGTAGCCTACCCTTGCCCATACGTCGAAAAGTTATCCTCATTTGCATTCATATAGATTGTCTTGTACAGCGTACTTATTTATTTTTAAACCATATGCATGTTTACTGTATTCAAATTGGCTCATATTTTCTGTATCTTGTTACGTCCCTCTGAGGACCTGGTCCGCTGCCAGGTGTATCTTTTCTTGAGTATTTGCAGGAGCGCAGATTTGGATGGTTACATGTGATCCGAGGATGTCTTCTCTTCGAGCTGTGATGGATAGCTGGTATTCTTATATTGTGTTGTGGTGTTGTACTCATATTGTATTTGCTCTTATATTCGAGTTGGTAGTCGATTTGTTTCCATCCAACTATCATCCTTAGATACTTCTTATTGAGATCTAGTTTCATAGATACTGGTTATTTATTTCTATATGATTTTGGTGGATGAGATTTAGATTTTATCCTGTGACTTGTATTACATTTTATACCACTTGTGGATTTTATATTCATATTACAGCGTACGTATGGAATTGGTTTCCATATATTGGAGTTGCCATATCCATGCGGCTGGCATGCTTACGTGTCATAGTCCTACGTATTTTTGGGACTGGGGCATGACATATTTTTGTGGTGGCCCATGCAGGTCGAGAGCATATTGTCTCGGTTACGTTATTGTACCGAACAAGCCTGCACCTAGGACTAGAGTATAGGATCTCATCCACAATTGACTATGATTCATCTTCCTCCTATCTGTCTATTTGAACAATTGCATCCTGCTTGATTCCTGTACTCCCATAATAGTTCCTTTAGTATAGCCTTATGCTAGAATATAGGAACCCCGGTTATTAGGATGATGATTATGGTAGCACACCTATTAAGAATACAACGAGAATATAGACACCCCACTAAGTTTAGAATAATTAAGTGAACCGTAGAATTCCTTATCTATAGATTGGTTTATCATTACCCCTTGATGTATTATGAAGACTCGAGAGTAGTATAGATGCTACTAGAGTTAGTTAGAAGTTTTACCATAATATTTGACCCTAGTATAGAGGATACCCTAATAAGTACCAAGATCCCTTCTCGTAAACCTTAACAAGAGTTTCTACGGTATCCTTAAGACAATTACAGTACTAGGTTATTGTTATAAGTTGGGTAGTATACCTCACAACATAGTATCACATAGTCTTTTGACCTATTAATTGAAGTGTAATCGAATGATATTTATCGCATGCTAGCTAAAGACGACAGTGTTTATTCAGACCATAGAATTTAGAGGTCCTTGCCCTATTTGGTCGACTAGCGACTTAGATAAGGAGGTTGTATGATAACTGTAGAGATTGTAGAGTCTTTTATTATTATTGCTTATGTTATTTTTGCTTTTGCGAACTTGAATTATTTTGTAACTTCTTACATCATAATCCAGCGTTATATTTTCTGTGCTACCTTGAATTATGCTGCTATTATAGCCTAGTTTTTGCAAGCTTAATCTTATATCGAGCTTGTTCATGACATATGTGTTATTGGGGCCTGATCAACCACACTAATACAAATTGTCTAATCAGAATCAGTGTATTATGGTCTAGCTAGCCATAATGTGCTTGATTCGCCCTTCGCAATAGTATTTTACATGGATTGAGATGTATAGTGGACCAGTAGACAAATATACTTACCCTCTAGATACGACAAAGCATATCATATCAAGTACATAACTGCACCGATGTGAGCATGCGAATAAGAAATTACAAAATTAAGATTTCAATCCACGACTGTCTTGACAATTCCCATTTGAATTCTTTAAACGCTTTGATTCCCATACTTCCATTCTATTACCCCTCCTTGAACTCTTTTCCGTTGCTTTCCGTCTTTCCTTGTTTCGGAAAGACGAAATCTCGTGCTTGGATATAAGTGATACACGGATGGTACAAGATATACCCCATAGGCCAATCACATTATTTGGTGACTATCTTTCATAATTGATTAAGGGCATATCACATATGATATAGTTGGTGTTAAAGTTTTGAGGATTGAATGACATGAGAAAATAAATTGAGGAATATTTTCTTAAGTGTAAGAGCCTTATGTGATAGATGGGTAAATTCTAAGTTGGGTAGAAATTGCATTATTAAACTTGAGGTAAATTCTTTTAGATTATGATCAAGTGAGATTAGATAGAGAGAAACCATGTTCTATTTTAATTTCGAGGACAAAATTTTTGTAAGTTGGGTAGATTGTAAACCCCCTCACCCAAAATAAATATTTTGTGTATATTTTATATTATTATAGATATTGAATTTCTTTAGAGTATTCTGTTATTTAATTAGCAAATAAATTTCTTGATATATTTACTTATATAAATATTTATTTAGAATCATTTTTAGGTTATTTTAGATTTTTAAAATTAATTAGGATTTATTTGGATATATATAGTCTTAATATTAGATAGATGCTAATTTAGTGTTAATAGATATTAATAAGATTTTATAAATTATTTATATTATATTTAATTATATTTAAGATTATAAATTATTGAGATAAATTCAAACTCTATTTTAAATTAATTTAAATCCTGAACCTACTAGGAAATCAACTTCATGCATATCCTATCCTTATTTAAATTCAACATAATCCTATCCAAATTAACCAATCCTAGTCGTATTTAATTAAGTAGTGTCCACCATTATAAATACCTCATCCTTCATATTTTTCTTCCCCAAAATTTCTCTCTTTTTCGTCCAAAAATAGCCAAAATTCGTCATAAATTCAGTCTCATTTTCTACTAGTTATGACGAATTAAAAAGACGATATCTGCTAGCTCCGGACTCCAAACGCGCTCCAGTTTTTTTTGTTAGAACGATAATGAGGTTAGGTTTCCGATTATATAAATTATTTTTCTAAATTATGAGTATTAAATTCTAGAAATTTTATAGAGCACAGCATGTCCAAAAATAGACGTGTTTCGATATTTTCACGATTTCGGGAGAACCAGGAATCAGAATTACGATCCGTTTAAAGTTTCGGAAAGCTAATGTCGAGATCATCGACAATTATTTTTCCTAGAATTTATTTCCAAGTATTTATATACTGTTAATTCTGTAGAACTTCTAGGTTAGAATTTAACCATCGGTGCACAATACAAAATTTGTATGTGCCATAATTCCCAAACGAATTTGAATTCGGACGAGCAGTAAATTCTAGTATATTTTTGATACTAAAATCTACAGGAAATCATGCATAAAATTCGAGTTTGTATCGGTTGACTTTTTGTCAACAGATCGCCTCGATTTGCGTGCCATGAGTCTCGAGTTGATAAAATTCAGTTTTTTTGGACAAAATTTAGGAATTAACATAAAAATTAGAATAATAAGATTAAAATAGGATTTTAGAGTAATTATTCCAGAATTAAATAAATTAAAATAAATTATCTTTTGACGTGATAAATTTGTAATACATAGGCTATTTGGACTGTGACTTGGACTCTGATTCATACCAGCAGCAGGACCCCAGGCAAGATACCTTGCCAAATTGTTTACAGTACTTTGCATACTATTTATATTTTTGTTTATTCATTGCATGTGTAGTTCGTTCAGTCATTACTATATATATTAGATATGTTGACACACACTTGACACCTAGTATCATGAGAGGACAATCATTAGGCGTATGGGCTTTTAACCACTCTGATAAACCGTAGTATATAGTTCGCACTACGGGCGTGTGTCGCGCTGGTCGCTACCCCCGCGGTATGTCAATTTCTGGAGTCTCGCTGGTCACTACCCCCGCGGTATGTCGATTTCTGATGTCCATTGACGTGTATGTAAGTTGTGAGGTAGATCGAGTAGCCTACCATTGCCCATACGTCGAAAAGTTGTCCTCATTTGCATTCATATAGATTGTCTTGTACAGCGTACTTATTTATTTTCAAACCATATGCATGTTTACTGTATTCAAATTGGCTCGTATTTTCTGTATCTTGTTACGTCCCTCTGAGGACCTGGTCCGCTGCCAGGTGTATCTTTTCTTGAGTATTTGCAGGAGCGCAGATTTGGATGGTTACATGTGATCCGAGGATGTCTTCTCTTCGAGCTGTGATGGATAGCTGGTATTCTTATATTGTGTTGTGGTGTTGTACTCGTATTGTATTTGATCTTATATTCGAGTTGGTAGTGGATTTGTTTCCATCCAACTATCATCCTTAGATACTTCTTATTGAGATCTAGTTTCATAGATACTGGTTATTTATTTCTATATAATTTTGGTGGATGAGATTTAGATTTTACCCTGTGACTTGTATTACATTTTATACCACTTGTGGATTTTATATTCATATTACAGCGTACGTATGGAATTGGTTTCCATATATTGGAGTTGCCATATCCATGCGGCTGGCATGCTTACGTGTCCTAGTCCTACGTATTTTTGGGACTGGGGCGTGACATATATACTCTGGATATTGTTACTCCCTAGGAACTCTTGATGTAGAAACACTAGCTTCCTAACTATACACAATATATGCAGTTAATATTCTAAGACACTAACTTCTTAATACTCACAACAACTCATCACGCACTACCACCACTCTTGACACTATCTTACTCACTAGATCACCCCATCACACTCACTAGAACTCATGATCACATGCATCTAATGCACTAGTTATTTACTTTTATAATACACATATTTCACTTCACTCTCATAGGCAGACACATGCTTCCATATCTCTATTGATATACATATATCCTCTCATACCTTCTATACTTGAACCTACAGACTGATACACTAATCAATTGTGCACTAACATATCTCCCATGACCGATCTTGATACTTCTCAACCTATGACATACCATTAAATTTTTTAACACCCAGACTCCCACTTTCTGATACTCCTGAAACTTCCATACTGGTATTTCTCTTCACCCTCATGCATTCACTCACACATCACTCACTGTGCATTGTGCACACAATTCTAGACACTATGCTTTATTATTTTTTACCATATCAATATCCTCAAGTACTAGGTGATATACCCATCACTAGACACATACTGGTGCACTCATATCCTCCCACATCAATACCCTACTTCCATATGTAAGTCCTACCACCTAGCACAATATATTTCCATTCTATCATACTCACCTATACTCTTATGGGTACCACTCTACTATGGCACACTCACTAATACCCTTCATGAATATATATTCTTCTACCCTCGACACACTCAAGTACCAAGCACCAAATGGGATATTATGCTCCATTGATATCCAACACAAATTTTGTGATACTTAATTGTTACATTGATCACTCAACTATATAAATTTATTTCTTCCTAGAATATGCATGTTGATACTGACATCAACTCCTAGAATCGCAACTGACACTCTCTACTCTCCCTTCTACCATTGGTACCAATTCTAACTATATTGCACCTATAATAGAACTATTGATATAAGGTACTACACTATGAGTTATCTCTAGATTGATGCCTATAGCTCGCATGCCCAACCAGGAACCACTCATAGACTCACAAGCTACACTCCCAATAATCAACACTAATACTCAAGACACAAACCTAATTTCATGTTACCAAACTACTTCACTATCAAGGAACCCTAGTGAAATGAAGCTCTTTAAAGAACTGGACTATTGGAACTGAAGGTATCTCTATTCCTGAGTTGATAAGGGTGGTGGACAGAATTCTATAATAACATGAGTGGAAAGTTAGAGATGATACGTTAAGAACCAATTTAAGATACAATCTGATAATCATATGCGTCTGTCTGAAATTATGATACTCAGAATCCTCGCCATGCCAGTAAGCATAGCTGCGATGAACGATAGAGTCCATAAATAAGGTATGCACCTTTATAATCATATTATCTAGAATCCTAGCTGTGTCGACTATTATAGCTGCGAGAAACTCTAAATTCTATAACTAAGATATGTGCATCCAAAATTAGGTCTCTATATTTCTGCCATGCCAGCTAGTATGGTTGCGATAAACTCTAGACTCCATAACCAAGGCAGACGATTACCTTTCTCATTGTTCTTATCCTAATATGTTATCAGAATATTCCTCGGTATAATCCATAAAATTTATCTCGATACAAAAATTAAATTCAACAACGAACATCAAGAACCAAATTCAATAACGAACAAGTGGAAATAGATTTCAAAATAGTATTTATAGTAAGATTCTCAAGGTTCATCCCAGGAATCTCTCAATAAATCATAATTTATGATTGAGTATCCTCTCATCCTAATATTTTATATCCTATATCCTACCACAGGCTCGCAGTAGTATAACTAAGTCGTTGCACTAACACGATATCGCACTAGTTGCGAAGCCTAACCAGCATGTCCCACCATAAAACTCAAAGAAGAAGAAAGTGACTGCCTTTGACTTTGTCGACTTCAAGAAGGTCTGCAACACATCTTTTCGTGGGACTGAAGATCCAGTCATGGCTTTAGATTGTCTAGTCGAGCTTGAAGATCACTTTAAACTGCTTGAAGTACCCGACGAGAAGTGAGTCTTGTGTGTCCAACTACAGCTCCGCTTGAACTTGCACGATTGGTAGAACATGCATCGAAGATCTCTCCCCTCAGACAGCGAAGATAAGACAATTGCGTAGGCTAACTTCCATAGATCATTTGAAGAGGAGTTCATACACCATCTTGTTCATCGACATAAAGAGAACGAGTTTGTGCAACTTCGTCAAGGCAATATATATGACAGTGAAGCAGTATTCCACTGAGTTCAATTGGCTCGTCAAATTTGCCAGTTCTTATCTACCCGACATGGTGAGTCATTCCAGAAGATTCAAAGATGGCTTGCGACCTGCCATCCAAGCACACATAGTCGTTTCCCAGTATCAGACGATACAGGAAGTTCTCAACCATGCCCTTTTCCTCGAATCATAATATCCTTCAGTTGCTTCCATCACTGTGCATACTTCCAATCACAAGTACCAAAGCAACGCATAAGGAAACAATGCTTCTAAGTGTCCAAATAATGACGGTCAACAGAGAGGGAATCCAGGGCCATCATGTAGTTTTTGCAAGAAGCCAGGGCACACTACTAGCGACTATCGCCGAAGTAACGGGTTATGCTCATTTGTGATGATTCAAACCATCTGATGGGTAACTTTTCGCACTCCTCTCATCGTCATCCTCAACATCCAAATAATGCCACTATGCCTCAAGCAAATCAAGTCACGCCATAACAGGATCTTCGTCCAGCTCAAGCTCGGGTATACACTATGACACGAAAAGAAACCCTCGCTTCAGACACCATTATGTCAGGTATATTACTTTTCAATAGCATACCTCTAGTGTTCTATTTGATTCTGGTGCTACACATAATTTTATATTCGTGGATTTTGATGTGGAACACAAGTTAGTAATGACACTTTTATATCTAGACCTTAGTGTTAGTACCCTGTCGGGCACAAAAATATACGTTTGTTTAGTATACCAAGGTGGTCATGTCAGTATCGGAGAAAGAAAAATGTCGCTCGATGTGTTAGTCCTAGACATCCGGGATTACGACATCATCTTGGGGATAGATTGGCTCGACGCTTGCTTGGTCATAATCGATTGTGCAGAGAAAAGGGTCATCTTCCATCTACCTGGAGAGGCCGAATTCTACTACTCTAGTGGTTCAGCGTCAGAAGAGTCGAAGGCCTGTATGGTAATTTTTGTAATGTCAGCTCGGCGGATGTTATCCTCTGGCTGCAAAGGATACTTAGCGTCAGTGTGAGATACTCGACAGAATTATAAAAATGTAGAGTCTACTTCCGTTGTGGTAGAATTCCCCGATGTGTTTCCGGGTAAACTCCCTGGCATGCCACTGTATCGAGAAATTGAATTCACCATCGATATATTCCCAAATACCCGACCAATTTCCAAGGCTCTATACCGAATGGCCCCTATAGAACTGAAAGAGTTAAATAGTCAACTACAGGAACTGCTTGACTGTGGGTATATCCGTCTAAGCGTGTCTTCTTGGGGCGTGCCTCTGTTCATGAAGAAGAAGGATGGGACGATGTGGCTCTGCATAGACTATTGGGAGCTAAATAAGGTCACCATCCGGAACAAGTACCCTCTGCCCAGGATTGTCGACCTCTTTGATCAACAACTGTAAGGTGCATAGGTATTTTCGAAGATTGACCTTCGTTCTAGCTACCACCAACTGAAGATCAAGCCAGAGTAAAGGACCATAAAGCAACTCTAGAGGGGTGAATAGAGTGCAGCAGAATATCTACCCAATTAAAAATTATCAGAATGAAGGCAGTTGCTAACTAATAATGTATATAAAGACAATGAAGTAAAGCAGGTAAGTAGAGAGAGAGAGAGAAAGTAAACGCAAATACCGCGATGTATACTGGTTGCCCTCTGAGATGACTAGTCTAGTCCTGAGAACTCAAGCTCATAGTTTTATTCACTATAATCACCAATAGTGAATCACAAGCTTTGATCCGAAGGCTTATTACTTCTTTACACCACAGAATTTGATCTGAAGTCTCACAACTTCACAGTAAGAGAGAGAGAGAAACTGATGGAGCCAGGCTTTTTATAACTCTGTAGACTTCTAGACTGAGACTGCACTTAGCACTAGGAAGGCTAGGGAGTTGATCTTGGAGATGGAAAAGTTAAGGCTCAGATGTTTGCTCATAATATAATTGAAGAATTAAGAGAAGATGAGTGAGTAGAAATATGAAAATCCAATCCTATTTATAGTGTATTGGCAAAAAAAATCGGCCAGAATTCAGATAGAATTTAATTCAAATTTTAAACGTTAGGCCAGAAAATCAGGGATATCACAACTGTACTAATTTTATACCAAAGTAGAAACCGAGTTTGGTCCGAGTTCAGCATGAATTTGGCTCGATTTCAGTTGCTAAGTATGGTAGGCTTTGTGAATGAATGTTGACTGATTTTGTGGTTGGGTTCGAGGTTTATTTGAGTGGACTTTGGGTTATGCCAGTGCGACTCGATTTACACAAGTCCTTTACTCAAATAAAGTAAAAAATTATATTCGAAAGACGCAGTACAAACAACATATAACAACAGTGTTGAGTCTTCAGATTATGATATATCAATGCATGGTTATGTTAACTATAAAAATCAAGTTGATTGAGACCGGATGGACCAACAATCTGGTAAAACCCCTAATTCTGAAAACCGTATTTATTATTATTTAACTAATTATTTAATTTATTTAGTAATTATGAGCTAAATAGAGAAAATATATTTTATTTTATTTTTATTTTGAGGTGTTTGTGCAATTAGAGGATTTATGGAGCCATTATAAATTTTTTCTAATTTATTCCATGTAGGAGACCCTTTGGACAGTTGTTGGCTTAACCGTATGCACCAATATAATTTCTAGAGTTTTCTATGTATTGATATATATAAATATAATTCCTATTGGATCAAACCCAAATCGCAACTCCTAAACCCACTACCCACTTGCAACCAAACCCGCGTAGAAAATATCAGCAGCAGCAGTAGCAAAACCCAACTTTGCTTGGGTTTTGCTTTCTTCCCCTCCGCACGTAAAACAACTCCACCGCTTCTTATTTCATCCGCGCATAAAACAACCCCCCACATGTGACTCATCCCCCACCGCCTCTTTACCTGTTATTACTAAACTCTCCCCAACCGCAATCAAAACCAATGAAAGAAAGAAAGAAAACAGCAGCGGCAGTAGTTTCTTAACCATTAAGTGACCCCCACCGCCTCTTGTTCTCTATATATATTACAACTCTTCCAAACCCTAACCCCACTTCTTCTTTCAACAAACTAAAATACTATTTTTGACGTGCACTATACGGAACTTTTGCTCGGCAAGTATACCTTGCCATCGTACTATTATTTATATTCCAACTGATACATGCATGTTTAATTCTGCTTATATAGATATTTATTCTTGTAGATTTTGGACCTACTTTATGAGACCAGCCCAGTATTATGAAGCATCATTAGGTTTATTGGCCGTGACACAGTTGTTGCACGAGTTGTGAGTCTCATATAGATCCCGGACTACGTATTGGGTTGGCCGCCTGTACGTATGAGTCGTGCGTTAGGGATGACTGCTGATAAAAAATTTGTATGCTAGTAGACCTGGCAGTTATTTAGAGGTTTATCGTGTCATAGATATGACATGCCTAGAGCATGGGGTAGGGAGAACAATAAGTAAGGCGTTTGGGCTCCTTTGTACTTTTTCTCCTGTACGCCCGGATTCTCCGTCGGAGAAACGGGTGATGACGACCACTATATTTTATATTGCAGGCGGCCTCTGCCGTTCAAAAGACGACATGCTGGTAGGCCCCTGATTCTCCGAGAGAATCATGCCAATCCCATTTATGGCTAGATAGCCCACGTGTTGGAAAGTTGTTCTCAAACTGCATTCACTTAGACGGTCAGATGACCCATTGGAGGTTTATATTTCAGTACTTATTGGCATGTTATTATGTATCTTGTTATGTCCCTCTGAGGACCTGGTCTCTTTCCAGATATGGACGAGCAGGAGTATCCGCAGGAGTACGGTCCTGGACCTGACGCTACTTACCAGACTGAGGAGGTCTTACCCTCGGAGTATCTGTGATTTTATTACCGCTGTTTAGAGATCTTTTTGCAACTTTAGTATAGTCGTTTTGTAGTAGATTTGTTTCCATCCGACTATCAGACTTGATACTATATTTGATATTCAGTTATTATTCAGCTCTTTATTCCTACTAATTATTTGTGCTGTGGATGAGATATAGATTCTGTGTGACTTGTTGTGACAGTATATTACCACTGGTGGATTGGACATCCATATACAGCGTACGTGTGTATATGGTTTCCATATATTGAAGTTCATATACATACAGCTGGACGTGTTACGTATTCCTAGTCCTACGTATTTTGGGACTGGGGCATGACATATTTTTGGTGGTGGCCCATGTAGGTCTCGAATATATTGTCTTGGTTACGTAACTGTACCAAACAAACCTGTGTATAGGAAATAGAGTATAAGGATCTCATCCATGCTTGACTAAAATCTCATTCTTCCTTTCAACTATCCTCTGTTTGGATAAACCATATTTTACGCCAAAGACCCTTTAACCTTGTTGGCGTAAAAGCCAAATGACTGTTGTTGGCGTAAAAGCCAATTGACTATCATGTTGGCGTAAAAGCCAAACTATGAAAAAGATTGCCTCCTTTATGCTGCGGTTATGACAACTGCTACCCACGTTCAATCTGTATATGACACGTGTCCCTTTATAAAATCTTGACATACAAACCATATAGGTAACCGCCCCAGCGTAAACTTGAGGATTCATGAATAATAGATAACCAGCGTAGAGTAGCCTGATTAGGCGTAAAATATAAGGATGGTGATATGAGTGTATGTGTTACAGCCTTAGTTTCCCAGTCGTGACCAAATCTCATGCATTAAATGCAGAGATATGCCTCGAGCCCTGTGTAGAGACAGCTTTTTACGTGGCATCTGATTGTGTCTTATCTTGAGCGTAAAAACTTATCTCTATAGGAAGCGTATACAGAAGACTCAACTTTTCTTCCTCTTAGAAGCGTAAAAATGACTTGTATCGAATATATCACTAAACGACAACCTCGGTCTCCGTGCAAAATCATCATCACAGCCGTCCTCTCGATCTTCGTGTAATACTTTTTTCAGATGTCAGGTTCACTGATTTGTCTGACAAATTCATCCAAGGAAATACAAAGAGTTCCTCGTAACGTACTTTACGCTGTAACGTACTTTACGCAGGAAGTGTAGCAAAACTTTACGCAGATAGATTTTACACGCAGCGATCCTTTACGCGCAGATGTGTTATGCAGACAGATTTTACGTCGACTTCACAACTCTGAAACCCTACTTTACGCCAAACTTCTTTGAATCTCTGTTTTACGTCGACGACTTTCAATCTCTACTTTACGCTTCTTTGCTTTACGTGGCTAGCCCTGAAGCCATATTTTATGCGGATAATTTCCAGCCTATCTCATGCTTCTACATTCTATTTAAATGTTTACATCATGTTTGATTCCTATACTTCATCTAAATCGTTGTGTACATCACCTACAGAAAGATAGATATGCAGAAAGGATGTACTGTCGCCGATGGTGACACAACTCCTGGAGTCAATGGTCAGACTCAAGGAGGGACCTCATCAATTCCTAGACTTCTAGGACCAGATGGAACTGGATTGTGGAAAAATCGAAACACATCAAAATGGTACCAGCCGTACTTAATAATGGAAGAATTTGGCAGAAATATGTAAAATTGTCCCTCCTAAAAAGATGATTCCGTAATAAATGGGCTAATTTTAATTTCGAGGAAGAAATTTTTATAAGTTGGGTAGAATATAAAATCCCTAATTTTGAAAACTGTATTTATTATTATTTAACTAATTATTTAATTTATTTAGTAATTATGAGATAAATAGAGGAAATAGATTTTATTTAATTTTTATTTTGAGGTATTTGTGCAATTAGAGGATTTATGGAGCCATTATAATTTTTTTCTAATTTATTCCATGTATGAGACCCTTTGGGCAGTTGCTGGCTTAACCGTATGCACCAATATAATTTTTAGAGTTTTCTATGTATTGATATATATATATATATATATATATATATATATATATATATATATATATATATATATATATATATATATATATAATTCCTATTGGATCAAACCCAAACCGCAACTCCTAAACCCACTACCCGCTTGCACCCAAACCCGCGTAGAAAATATCAGCAGCAGCAGTAGCAAAACCCAACTTTGCTTTCTTCCCCTCCGTGCGTAAAACAACTCCACCACTTCTTATTTCATCCGCGCGTAAAATAACCCCCCACATGTGACTCATCCTCCACCGCCTCTTTACCTGTTATTACTAAACTCTCTCCAACCACAATCAAAACCAATGAAAGAAAGAAAGAAAATAGCAGCGGCAGTAGGTTCTTAACCATTAAGTGACCCCCACCGCCTCTTGTTCTCTATATATATTACAACTCTTCCAAACCCTAACCCCACTTCTTCTTTCAACAAACTAAAACACTATTTTGGACGTGCACTATACGGATCTTTTGCTCGGCAAGTATACCTTGCCATCGTACTATTATTTATATTCCAACTGATACATGCATGTTTAATTCTGCTTATATAGATATTTATTCTTGTAGATTTTGGACCTACTTTATGAGACCACCCCAGTATTATGAAGCATCATTAGGTTTATTGGTCGTGACACAGTTGTTACACGAGTTGTGAGTCTCATATAGATCCCGGACTATGTATTGGGTTGGCCGCCTGTACGTATGAGCCGTGCGTTAGGGATGACTGCTGATAGAAACTTTGTATGCTAGTAGACCTGGCAGTTATTTAGAGGTTTATCGTGTCATTGATGTCACGCCCCAATTTTGCCCAATCGATAATCGTCCCCCGGACGTGATGCCGTGCACGCGTAGGGCGCACGTGCACAAGGCCTAGGCATAGTAATAATCTTTAGAACATATGCAACAGAGTACGCAAATAAGATAACACACATTGAGGCATAGAAAAGTTTTCTTTTTATTGATAATGAACATCTGTTTACAGACTCTTGACCCAAAACGAGAAGGATGCCACAGGGGCTTACAACTTGAATACAAAATGAGATAGTCATTCCCATACATCACATCCTTTACTAAAACTTTAAAATAATACAAAATAACACCTGCCGGCGAAGCTATCGCCTTGCCACGGAGCCGCATATAAGGGTTGCGCCTGCTCCAAGTGCTTTGTACAAGCTTCAAAAAGTCACGAACGGAATGCGTCGGATACTGGACTGGTTGGAGAAGGAAGAAGCATAAGCTCCTCGCCGCTTCGCTCGGGCTCGGGGAACCTGCTGCAACGAGGGTCAGTACTATGAAAAGTACTGGTGAGGGCGAGCTAACCCAACTAACCAAATCCAAGTTTGTTCATATAAAACATGCAATATTATTGTGGTCTTTCTATCTTGCCTTAGTTTAATTTACATGCAATCATTGAATATGCGATTTACAGAACAAACGTGCTACCGTTAGGTAACTTTTACCTTCCCGTCTGAACTGCCTGCATAAAACTTACCATTTTTTTCCCTGCTACGAAGACACTATTAGTTAAGCAAGCAATACAGAATTATATGTACATTGGGTCATGGCATATCATTGCCACCGTGGACAATAGCTACAGTAAGCGGTGACCCTTGCAGCTCGGGTAGCTAGCCCCGCTCCAAGGCCTCCCCCGCCTTACCCGTGCTAGTCTTGCTAGCACAGCTATCCGAGTTTCTTCCGGAACGAAACGGCTCCAATGCCCCAGGCGCCGTTCGCAGGAACTAAACCTTGTGCACAAGTTGTCCGACCGAATTGAGCATTATACTAAGTCAATAGATAAAGCATTCAAACCACAAGAATGTATACATCTACTTTAGCATAGTGCATTTGGCATAGTCTTCCTGTCCGGTGATTGCATTTCAATATAGTTTGCATAATACATTCGTACAGTTATATAGAATAAGTTCTAGCTACAACTGAAGCATGAATATATAAATGCATAGCGGACAAGCACGCATCAATGAGATCGTTTGAGCATTCTATGTAACAAGCATTTCAAGTATTTTCAAGTCCAACTCATCTTTCTCTTGACTCAGTTTTATTCTTATTATGATATCGTTGGAGCGGGATGCATCATGAGTCAATTATTATTGGAGTGAAGACTTGGTAGAAGGGTGCTAATCGAAAATAAGCCACTCACAAGTTGGAGAACTAGGAGAGAAAGGACGAACTTTAAGACTCCGCTCGTGCGTCGTCTACCAGATCACCTGCACGCACCAACAGATGATCAATATCTCCTGCTTCGGTCTCCGAGGTTCGATTTGAAATTGCGAGATCCTAAGAATGAAAACAATGAAATCCATCAAAACCGTTCAAGAAAACGCAAGTCATAAAACCAACAAGAAAGCAACCAAGCGGCATAAAAACGGGCAAGGAAACCAGCGCAACGGAAAGGCCCCTCTCGACTCTGCCGCCGAGTCTTTCCTTGAGGCACGATCCGTTGAATATGGGACCTGATTCCGAAGAAACAAATCCATAACGAGGAAAGGATCTTTATTCAATCTGTCCTGTTCGGACGGTCGTAAGTATTTCTTGGCCGCGCTCCCCGAATAGGGGGAACGGGGCATTACATCATAACCATCCAAAAGAAAGTTTTGTCCCGAAACTTAGGAATAGAACCTACCGCTAAGGAATAATGAGGGAAACCTTTTCCTCATCTCAGATTCGATTTCCCACGTCGATTCTTCGACCGCGTGGTTCCGCCACAGAACGCGCACTAACGATACTGCCCGATTCCGTAACTGCTTTTCCTTACGTTCCAGGATCTGCACGGGTTCTTCGACATACGAAAAGTCTGCCTGTAGATCTAATTGACCAAAATCTACTACATGGTTTGGGTCGTGCATATATTTTCTAAGCTGAGAGACATGAAAAATATCGTGCACATCTGATAGTACTGGCGGCAAGGCTATTTGATAAGCAACTGAAGTCACTCGTCTGAGAATTTCAAACGGGCCAACAAATCTCGGACTTAACTTTCCTTTTATCCCGAATCTCGTCACACCACGCATGGGTGAAAATTTTAGGAATACGTGGTCCCCTACTTGGAATTCAAGAGGGCGACGACGAACATCGGCATAGCTCTTTTGCCGACTCTGTGCTACTTTTAACCGTTCTCGAATCAGCCGAACCTGATGTACTGTTTGTTCAACCAGTTCCGGCCCAAGGATTTGCCGCTCCCCAACTTCATCCCAGCAGATCGGTGACCTACACTTCCGCCCATACAGCGCCTCATACGGAGCCATCTGGATGCTAGACTGATAACTGTTGTTGTAAGCAAATTCGGCTAGCGGCAGGTTGACGTCCCAACTTGACTTTGAATCGATCACGCAGAGGCGCAGCATGTCTTCTAGTACCTGATTCACCCGTTCTGTCTGGCCATCGGTTTGAGGATGGTAGGCTGAGTTGAATTTTAACTTGGTCCCCATCGACGACTGAAGGCTTGTCCAGAAACGTGAGATGAACCGTCCGTCCCGATCTGATACTATGGAAATTGGCACTCCGTGCAGCCGGACTATCTCGTCAAGGTAGGTCTGGGCAAGGCGATCGGCGCCCCAAGTACTTTTAATGGCTAAAAAGTGTGCAGACTTGGTTAACCGGTCGACGATGACCCATATTGCGTCGTTCCCCCGTTGCGTCCTTGGCAGACCAACAATAAAGTCCATGCTGATGTGCTCCCACTTCTATTCCGGGATAGCAAGATTTTGCATTTCTCCGCCCGGCCTCTGATGCTCTGCTTTCACCCTCTGATAGGTTATGCATTGCGACACGAAGAGTGCCACATCTTTCTTTATGCCGTGCAACCAGAAGATAGTACGAAGGTTCTTATACATTTTTGTGCTCCCGAGATGGATAGTATAAGCCGCGTAATGTGCTTCCGTAAGGATTTTCTTTCTGAGTTCTGAATCATTGGGGACGCATAGCCTTCCTTTCACTCGCAACGCCCCATTCTCATCCACTGCAAAGTCTTTCGCCTTCCCCGCTTGGACCTGCTCTCGCATTTTTCGGAGGAATGGATCATCTCTTTGAGTAGATGTGACTCTCTCTATCAGATTGGGTACAAATCACATCTGAGCAACCCGCGCGCCACGATAACGAATTCTGAGTTCGATGCCCATTTCTTCTAAATCCCTTCGTAACCTGCGATCGACGGACAGAGATCCCGCAAAGACCCGACTCAACGCATCCGCTACCATATTTCCCTTGCCAGGCGTGTAGTCTATCGTCAAGTCGTAATCCTTTATCAATTCTAGCCAGCGCCGCTGTCGTAGGTTCAGGTCTGCTTGGGTGAATAAGTACTTTAAACTTTTGTGGTCGGTATAGATTCGGCAAGGCACTCCATAAAGGTAGTGCCGCCACAATTTCAACCCGAACACAATTGCTGCCAGTTCCAGATCGTGTGTGGGATAATTCTTTTTATGCTTTCTCAGCTGTCTGGATGCATAGGCTATCACTCTGTCTCGCTGCATAAGTACACACCCCAAGCCCTGCCGTGAAGCGTCACTGAAGATTTGGAATCCCAAAGTCTCGTCCGGTAATGCAAGTAACGGGGCAGAGGTTAGGCGATGTTTTAACTCACGAAATACAGTTTCACAGTCGGCGGACCACTCAAACACGACTCCCTTCTGTGTGAGGCGAGTCAGAGGCGAGGCGAGTTTAGAAAAATCATTTACGAACCGTCTGTAGTAGCCCGCTAACCCGAGAAAGCTTCGAATTTCGCTAACGGATGCAGGTCATTTCCACTCGACAATGGCCTCCACCTTCTTCGGATTGACTGAAATGCCTCCCACAGAAATGATATGCCCTAGGAAAGATATACTGCTCAGCCAAAATTCGCACTTACTCAGTTTCACATATAACTTGTTGTCTCGAAGGGTTTGTAGCACGGTCCGCAAGTGCTCTGCATGCTCCGCCCCATTCTTCGAATACACTAAGATATCATCAATGAACACTACTACAAATCGATCGAGGTACGGTCGGAATACTTGGTTCATCAAACCCATGAAGGCAGCAGGGGCATTGGTCAAACCAAACGGCATTACTAAAAACTCATAATGGCCGTAGCGTGTGCGAAAGGCTGACTTCGGCACATCGTCTGGCTTAATTTTGAGCTGATGGTAACCCGAACGGAGATCGATTTTCGAGAACACGGTCGCAGCTTGTAACTGATCAAAGAGATCATCTATCCTGGGAAGGGGGTATTTGTTTCGAACCGTTGCTTTATTTAATTCTCGATAGTGATGCAGAGTCGCATCGAGCCATCATTTTTCTTAACAAACAGTACCGGTGCACCCCACGGAGAGACACTAGGCCGAATATACCCACGATCAAGTAATTCTTGTAGCTGAAATTTTAACTCTTTTAGTTCTGTCGGTGCCATTCGATACGGAGGTTTAGAAATTGGTTGGGTTCCTGGAAATGTGTCGATGGTGAACTCTGTCTCTCGATCGGGCGGCATACCGGGCAACTCGTCCGGGAACACATCAGGGAAATCTGCCACAACGGGAATGGACTCAACGTTTGTGCAATCTTGCCGAGCGTCTCGAACGGAAGCCAAGTACCCCATGCAGCCAGAGTGAATCATCCGTCGAGCAGACATCGCTGATATCACCATGCAGGCATATGATGCTTCCGACTGTGGACTGCACGAATAGCAAAATTCGGTCTTGCCAGGAAGACGGAACACGACTTTCTTCTCCGCACAATCGATAGTAGCAGAACAAGCACCAAGCCAATCCATTCCCAGAATGATGTCGTAGTCCCCTATGTACAGAACTATCGCATCAAGTGATAATTTCCTTCCTCCGATGCAAATGAAGCCATCTCAACAAACTGAATCGACAGGTAAGCTTGTGCCTGACGGAGTACTGACGCTAAGCCTTTGTCACGCCCCAGTCCCAAAATGACGAGGGACTGAGCACGTGAGCAATGGCCAGCAGCACGCACCGATGGACAACCCAATTTAATGGATCCATCAGGGCATGCTTAAGCTGTAGTCTAGCAATAATATGTTACAAGTCTCAGGTATTTCTAATCTCATCCACAGAACAAACACAGATTAATTGCCAAAAATAATGCAATGGAAATAAATAAGCAATATCAAATAAGTGTCTCGGGAAACAAATCCGAGAATTATTCTGTTACATTTTAAGAAAAAGACAGGAAATAAAATACTGAAATGGAAATACTGTGAATATGAAGCCGGTGCTCAGGAGAAGTCTTCTGCAACTATCTCGTCCTCGGTTCCGGGTTCTGCTCCAAGGAGTGCTCCTGTACCATACACCTCGGGGTAGTTCTCTGCGGCTACACCTGGGGACATAGTCCATTCTAGGTCCTCAGGGGACATAACAAGGTACAGAAAATATAAGCCAAAACATATGCAGTGCAGCAATAAAATAAACAGCAGGGTAAATATGTAAACCAGCTAGTGATATGCAAGTGAGAGTTTTAGTCATACTCAGGCTGACTACTACAGGATCAGTGTCGAAGAAACCATAGCAGTATTTTCTCGAGGAGCCAGTAAGGAACCAAAGCTCTGTATCAGAGTCTAAGGCACCGCCAGATATAAGTATTTATATTATATTATATTTAGCCTTGATATGACAATACTCTCCCCACCCCATGAAATCTCACGTCACAGTTCCAGAATATATCAGGTACAAGTCACGCAAGTTTGAACTAATGCAATGAGTCAGGCTAGAATCTAAGCATGTAAACTGGAAATGACATAAAAATGTATCCTATACGGAATCACCAGGTATATCTCAGGCAATTCCGCCACATGAAGAGTGTCAGGTGTCCTGGGTTGAGCAGTTAAACAAGTTCACATATGAAGCTACAGAAATCAAGTAAAATACTATAACCAGAAATATCTAAGAATTGGCAAGCTTTACTTGCCCACTGATGTATAACTAAGTCCAGGAAATAAGTAGCAAAGCTGCAAGTTTTGGCAAGGTACACTTGCATGTGGTTCCGGCTATGTTTGCAGTTCTGACTTCGGCAGAAATTGCAGGCGGTACTCCGGTTGCTGAAACAAATATCACCATCAGATCCAGAAAATATCAATCAGCTAGAAACGCCTGTCCTTGGGTCCAATTTGGAGACAAGGACAGAAACGACAGTTTCGGGTCAAAACGGGATCCACATGTTGGCCCGCTTTGCACCAAAAAATGCGTCAGGGTCAACGGTCTCCAAATTCACCAAACTCAGTGTCCACAGGTCAGAAACGCTGATACGAACCCAACGGAACTTTCAGAATTGAATTCCGATGAGCCGATCCTAAAATCGCCCGTCGAGCGGGGCCTGTGGGGCCACGATACGCGATTTCGTCAACGTTCTCAGAATCGAACCAAACTTGACCCACAGGACCAGCATATCGCTACGAGTCCAATGGCGCAAGTTTCGTCTCGATCCGACGTGTGTACACAAAGTTAGGGTAAATTGTAGAAAAGGCGGATACGGGGCGATGTCCGCGGATACGCGTTGATTCCGGTGTGCACGCACCCCCGAATCGACTTCTGCGAAATCCCACACGTCCGTATCGACGACGCGCACGTATCTGTGAAGACCGCGCGCGACCAAGTAGTCCCGTTTGGCGGAGCATACTCGGTTCCGGGGTGAAACAGGGTCTGGTTTTTCCTGTTTTTGGATCGCGGTGTGCGATCACCATAGGACGCGATGCCCCGAACAGTTTGTCCGGACACCGAGAGGGTCATACAGGCTTCGTAACGCAATTTGCGGAATCGAAAACAGAGCTACGAGGCGAAAGTTACACGTACCTGAAGGAGACCCGAAAAACAGGGTCGAGTCGTGTCCGACACGTGTTCGACTCGTGTCGGACACAGGGATTCGAACTAGGGTTAGGGTTAGGGCTCGGCTTGGGGATCCGGCGAGGGGCGGCGGAGACGGCGGCGTGGGGGGGCTGGCTGCGGCGGTTGGGGGCCGGGGACGGCGCGGCGAGGCGGCGTCGGGCTCGCGGCGGAGCTGGAGGCGGCGCGGGGGCTGCTCGCTGCTGTTGCTGCTCACCGGGGAAGGAGGAGGAGGGGAGAGGCGCTGCAGGCGGCGGCGAGGCGACTGCGGGCGGAGGTCGACGGAGCGGGGGCTAGGACGGAGCACGGTGGGGAGCGGTGGCGGCGTGGTGGTGCTGCGGAGGGGGCCGGAGAGGGTTTAAATAGGGAGGAGGGGGAGGCCGAGCGGGGCGGCGCACGACGCGGGAGGGGGAGCGTCGTGGGAGAGAGGGGGCTAGCGGGTTGTGGGTCCGGGTCGGGTTTGTTGGATCCGACCCGACCCGCTAGGGGCTGGGCTCGGGTTGGGCTGGGTCTGTTGGGCCGGGCTGGGCCGGCCCAACGGGCTGGGTTAAAAATAAAAAGAAAATAATAATAATAAATAATAAATAAAAACAGTAATTAATTAATAAATAATTAATTAAATAGGTAAATACTTTTTAGGCATTTAAAAATAGGTCCGGGGTCCGATAAATTTCAAAAATTGTCCTAAGTCCATTTTTTTATTTTACATCCAAAAATATTATTTTTATAATATTTTAATATCATTTATTATCAATTAAAAATCATTGAATAATTAAAACCATGTTTTTAAATTACAAAAAAATCCCAGAAAATTCTAGAAAATTGTGAAAAATCCAGTTTTTAAAATTTTAAAAAAATCAGGGGGTTTACAATCTACCCCCCTTAAGAGGATTGCGTCCTCGCAATCAAAGAATAACCGGTCAACAGAGATGACGCGGTCGCAAGCATCGTTTGAAAACACATCACAAGAGACTTCAGGGAAATACCGTTTCCCTAAAAATTGAAAGTTTACACTTTCCAGGAAAATCTAGTGAAAACTATAACTTTTATCCAAAACAAGGTTGTTATTAAGAAGTTGCAATTTACTAGGTTGGGGCTGAGGTCACGAACCAACGGGCACGAACTACAACAAGACTAGAAACGGATAACTATAAATCACTTACTCGCATCAGCGTCCTGCACAGTCATCGCGTAAGCCTGCTCTCGTCCTTGAGGTAGATTCCTCTGTTGCTGCTGAGCTTGCTGGTAGGGTGCTGCTCGAGGCGCTGGTGGAGTTTGCTGGTTCTCCCTTGGTGTTCCTTCTCTACGCTCAGGGCAGTCTCTCACTGCATGCTGTCTGGATCCGCAGCCTAAGCATAGTCCGAGTTTATGTCTACATTCCTTCTCGACATGGCCTATCTTGCCACAGTGATAACAGGTAGGAAGGTAGAAGGCTTTTGGTGCTGCTGCTGGTGGCGAGCTTATTTGTTGACGCTTTGCAGACTCCTCTTGTGCTGCTTTGGTTGGTGCGGATGGGGAAGGCCGCTTCAGTCTGGTCTCTCTCTTGGTGACGTGCTCTATGCGTCGAGCCGCAGCAAGAACGTCCGAGTATGATGTTGGTGCGACAGACCCAATTAGTTTCTGCAGCTCAATGTTCAGTCCGTCGAAAAATTTCTCGGCCTTCTCTTCCTCAGTCGGGATCAGGGTGGGGGCGAAGCGGCTCAGACGAATGAATTCTGCGTTGTACTCTTCCACCGTCATGGAGTCCTGAGTGAGGCGATTGAATTTGTCCCGCAGTTCTGATCGAGCGATGGCAGGAATGTACATCTCCTGGAAGAGTCTGGAGAACTCCTCCCAGGTGACTCGGTCTGGTCCGAGTCGCGTCTCCTCGGATAGCCACCAGTGATGAGCGTTGTCCGTCAATTGCATTCTGACGGCTGTCATCCAGCGTTCCCGTGGAAGTTCAGCTGCTTCAAGTTGATGCCGAATGTTGGTGAGCCACTCATGAACTTCTGTGGGCTCCTCTTTTCCAGAAAAAGTGCGGGGCTTCAGTTGGCGGAAGTCAGTGATTGAGCCTGTAGTTGGCAGTCGAGCTGGTAGGTTGGCCTGCTCCAGTGCAGTTACAATGCTGTCCCTCAAGAAATTAGCTTCGCGACACTGAGCCTCGTGTTAGACTTGTTGCTGTGCTTGCATCATCGCGTAGATCATTTGGAATATTTGCTGCCCGTCGATCGGCTGTCCTGGTGGGAACACGGGCATTGGTGGGACGAACTGCGGCGGAGGTGGGATGTCATCGCGCCGAAATCGGGAGGTAGGTTGACCTGCCGGCTGGCTATGTTGCGTTGTGGGGATTTCTCCGGCTTGTGTCACTTCGTCGTCGTAGGTGACACCTGTAGCTTGTGGTGTTCTGGCGGGAGTCTCGTTGCATTCTTGTAGGTCCATTTCCCTGTATCCAAAAATACCTAATAAGAGGCGTACAGGAATCAAGGCAAGATGCAAGTTCAAATTAGTTCGAATACGATACAGATATCAAAAATAATTCAAGCAAGTGGATGAGATCCTAAAACTTATCCTATTTTTATTGCAGGCATGTTCGGTCCCTAAGTTGAAATTGAACAATTTAGTCGTTGACCTGCATGGGCCACCACAAAAACCATGTCACGCCCCAGTCCCAAAATGACGAGGGACTGAGCACGTGAGCAATGGCCAGCAGCACGCACCGATGGACAACCCAATTTAATGGATCCATCAGGGCATGCTTAAGCTGTAGTCTAGCAATAATATGTTACAAGTCTCAGGTATTTCTAATCTCATCCACAGAACAAACACAGATTAATTGCCAGAAATAATGCAATAGAAATAAATAAGCAATATCAAATAAGTGTCTCGGGAAACAAATCCGAGAATTATTCTGTTATATTTTAAGAAAAAGACAGGAAATAAAATACTGAAATGGAAATACTGTGAATATGAAGCCGGTGCTCAGGAGAAGTCTTCTGCAACTATCTCGTCCTCGGTTCCGGGTTCTGCTCCAAGGAGTGCTCATGTACCGTACACCTCGGAGTAGTTCTCTGCGGCTACACCTGGGGACATAGTCCATTCCAGGTCCTCAGGGGACATAACAAGGTACATAAAATACAAGCCAAAATATATGCAGTGCAGCAATAAAATAAACAGCAGGGTAAATATGTAAACCAGCTAGTGATATGCAAGTGAGAGTTTTAGTCATACTCAGGCTGACTACTACAGGATCAGTGTCAAAGAAACCATAGCAGTATTTTCTCGAGGAGCCAGTAAGGAACCAAAGCTCTGTATCAGAGTCTAAGGCACCGCCAGATATAAGTATTTATATTATATTATATTCAGCCTTGATATGACAATACTCTCCCCATCCCATGAAATCTCACGTCACAGTTCCAGAATATATCAGGTACAAGTCACGCAAGTTTGAACTAATACAATGAGTCAGGCTAGAATCTAAGCATGTAAACTGGAAATGACATGAAAATGTATCCTATACGGAATCACCAGGTATATCTCAAGCAATTCCGCCACATGAAGAGTGTCAGGTGTCCTGGGTTGAGCAGTTAAACAAGTTCACATATGAAGCTACAGAAATCAAGTAAAATACTATAACCAGAAATATTTGAGAATTGGCAAGCTTTACTTGCCCACTGATGTATAACTAAGTCCAGGAAATAAGTAGCAAAGCTGCAAGTTTTGGCAAGGTACACTTGCCTGTGGTTCCGGCTATGTTTGCAGTTCTGACTTCGGCGGGAATTGCAGACGGTACTCCGGTTGCTGAAACAAACATCACCATCAAATCCAGAAAATATCAATCAGCTAGAAACGCCTGTCCTTGGGTCCAATTTGGAGACAAGGGCAGAAACGACAGTTTCGGGTCAAAACGGGGTCCACATGCTGGCCCGCTTTGCACCGAAAAACGCGTCAGGGTCAACGGTCTCCAAATTCACCAAACTCAGTGTCCACAGGTCAGAAACGCTGATACGAACCCAACGGAACTTTCAGAATTAAATTCCGATGAGCCGATCCTGAAATCGCCCGTCGAGCGGGGCCTATGGGGCCCACGACACGCGATTTCGTCAACGTTCTCAGAATCGAACCAAACTTGACCCACAGGACCAGCGTATCGCTACGAGTCCGATGGCGCAAGTTTTGTCTCGATCCGACGTGTGTACACAAAGTTAGGATGAATTGCAGAAAAGGTGGATACGGGGCGATGTCCGCGGATACGCGTTGATTCCGGTGTGCACGCACCCCCGAATCGACTTCTGCGAAATCCCACACGTCCGTATCGACGACGCGCACGTATCTGTGAAGACCGCGCATGACCAAGTAGTCCCGTTTGGCGGGGCGTACTCGGTTCCGGGGTAAAACAGGGTCTGGTTTTTCCTGTTTTTGGATCGCGGTGTGCGATCACCACAGGACGCGATGCCCCGAATAGTTTGTCCGGACATCGAGAGGGTCATACAGGCTTCGCAACGCAATTTGCGGAATCGAAAACAGAGCTACGAGGCGAAAGTTACACGTACCTGAAGGGGACCCAAAAAACAGGATCGAGTCGTGTCCGACACGTGTCCGACTCGTGTCGGACACAGGGATTCGAACTAGGGTTAGGGTTAGGGCTCGGCTTGGGGATCCGGCAAGGGGCAGCGGAGACGGCGGCGTGGGGGGGCTGGCTGCGGCGGTTGGGGGCCGGGGACGGCGCGGCGAGGCGGCGCCGGGCTCGCGGCGGAGCTGAAGGCGGCGCGGGGGCTGCTCGCTGCTGTTGCTGCTCGCCGGGGAAGGAGGAGGAGGGGAGAGGCGCTGCAGGCGGCAGCGAGGCGACTGCGGGCGGAGGTCGACGGAGCGGGGGCTAGGGCGGAGCACGGTTGGGAGCGGTGGCGGCGTGGTGGTGCTGCGGAGGGGGCCGGAGAGGGTTTAAATAGGGAGGAGGGGGAGGCCGAGCGGGGCGGCGCGCGACGCGGGAGGGGGAGCGTCGTGGGAGAGAGGGGGCTAGCGGGTTGTGGGTCCGGGTCGGGTCTGTTGGATCCGACCCGACCCGCTAGGGGCTGGGCTCGGGTTGGGCTGGGTCTGTTGGGCCGGGCTGGGCCGGCCCAACGGGCTGGGTTAAAAATAAAAAGAAAATAATAATAATAAATAATAAATAAAAACATTAATTAATTAATAAATAATTAATTAAATAGGTAAATACTTTTTAGGCATTTAAAAATAGGTCCGGGGTCCGATAAATTCCAGAAAAATTGTCCTAAGTCCAGTTTTTCATTTTACATCCAAAAATATTATTTTTATAATATTTTAATATCATTTATTATCAATTAAAAATCATTGAATAATTAAAACTCTATTTTTAAATTACAGAAAATTTCCAAAAAATTCCAGAAAATTGTGAAAAATCCAGTTTTTAAAATTTTGAAAAAATCAGGGGGTTTACAGCCTTAGGCCTAACGGGGTTTGAGTGAATCTATGTTCCGTAGCGAAGTTTGATGACACAAAACTGTTGGTAGCACCTGAATCAAATAACACTCGTGCAGGCACATTATTGAATAGCAACATACCTGACACTACGGTGTTCGAGGCAAGCGCCTCGTCCCTCGTCAAGGCATAGACCCGACCCCCAGTGTTCGGACGACGCTCTTGTTGCTGCACAGCCCGATTCGCTTGGGGTCCCTGAACTAAATTTTGCTGTTCTGTACGGCGCTGAGGGACTCGGTTGGGGCGATCAAGACAGTCACGAGCATAATGGCCCAGCCGACCACAATTGAAGCATCCCTGATTTCGACATTCGCTTGCCTGGTGCCCTGTACGGTTGCATTTTGTACAGCGCTGCCCTTGGTTCCCCCCTGATTGTTGCCTTGGTTGCCGCCGTGATTTGGACGCTTGTTTGTGTTGTTTCCTCCTGTATTACCTTGGCACTTGTGATTAGAATGTTGCACAGCGTCCCCGGTAGTGGAAGGACATTGCGGCTCCAGGACAAGGGGATGGTTAAGGACTTCCCTCATCGTCTCATACTGTGGAGGAACTACGTGCGCGTGGATGGAAAGTCGTAGGCCGCCTTCAAATAGTCTGGCTCAGCTTGCTACATTGGGCAGATAAGAACTAGCAAACTTTGCCAAGCGGTTGAATTCTGCGGCATACTGCTTCACCGTCATCGTTCCTTGTTGCAGTCGCACGAAATCGTTCTTTTTTTGACGACGAATGGGTGGGGGGATAAATTCCTCTTCGAATGCGCCACGGAAGGTGGACCAAGGGATCTTCTCGTCGTCATCACCCGCCGAGAGCGATCTGCGGTGAACATCCCACCAATCGTGCGCGTTCATCCGAAGCTGGAGTTGGGCGCAGGCGACTCGTTTGTCATCAGGTACTTCTAGGAGCTTAAAGTGATCTTCCAACTCGGCCAACCAATCTAATGCCACGACCGGATCCTCCGTCCCTCGGAAGGACGTGTTGCAGACCTTTTTGAAGTCAACAAAGTCGAAGGCAGTCACATCCTTCTTCTTTGCATTTTGGGGCACGATGACTTCGTCTGTTGCTGGCTCCACCGGTTCCGCTATTGTTGTTGCGGATTGGTTAGAAGCCAGGGTCTGAACAATTTGCTGCAGAGCGTCCACCTGGTTCTGCTGGATCTCAAATCACGCTTCTAGATTTTTCTCGAACTTGTCCTGTCGGGCCTCATCCCTCTTATGTTGTGCTTCTAACATCAGCATCATTCGTTCAACCAGATCGACAGAGGGCGCAGGCCGCTGGCTCTCAGAACTAGCCGAAGTGCCTGAAGTACTTGCATCAACTTGGCCTGTTGCTTGGGTTCGAGTCATTCCTGTTAAAACAAGTAACTTATATTAGTCTCATAGATTATTACAGACTCACTGTATGGAACGTATCTCATTTTGCACCAATTGATTCAAGAGTTAACTCGGACGGGACAGGGTCATCTAGAAAAACTTTCCGACTCGAGATCAAAGGATCTGAAGCTTTGCTCTGATACCACTATGTCACGCCCCGATTTTGCCCAATCGATAATCGTCCCCCGGGCGTGATGCCGTGCACGCGTAGGGCACGCGTGCACAAGGCCTAGGCATAGTAATAATCTTTAGAACATATGCAACAGAGTACGCAAATAAGATAACACATATTGAGGCATAAGTTTCCTTTTTATTGATAATGAACATTTGTTTACAAACTCTTGACCCAAAATGAGAAGGATGCCACAGGGGCTTACAACTTGGATACAAAATAAGAGACGTTCCCATACATCACATCCTTTACTAAAACTTCAAAATAATACAACATAACACCTGCCGGCGAAGCTATCGCCTTGCCACGGAGCCGCATATAAGGGTTGCGCCTGCTCCAAGTGCTTTGTACAAGCTTCAAAAAGTCACGGACAGAATGAGTCGGATACTGGACTGGTTGGAGAAGGAAGAAGCTTTAGCTCCTCGCCGCATCGCTCGGGCTCGGGGAACATGCTGCAACGAGGGTCAGTACTATAAAAAGTACTGGTGAGGGCGAGCTAACCCAACTAACCAAATCCAAGTTTGTTCATATGAAACATGCAATATTATTATGGTCTTTCTATCTTGCCTTAGTTCAATTTACATGCAAGCATTGAATATGCGGTTTACAGAACAAACGTGCTACCGTTAGGTAACTTTTACCTTCCCGTTTGAACTGCCTGCATAAAACTTACCATTTTTCTTCCCGGCCACGAAGACACCATTAGTTAAGCAAGCAATACAGAATTATATGTACATTGGGTCATGGCATATCATTGCCACCGTGGACAATAGCTACAGTAAGCGGTGACCCTTGCAGCTCGGGTAGCTAGCCCCGCTTCAAGGCCTCCCCCGCCTTACCCGTGCTAGTCTTGCTAGCACAGCTATCCGAGTTCCTTCCGGAACGAAATGGCCCTAATGCCCCAGGCGCCGTTCGCAGGAACTAACCCTTGTGCACAAGTTGTCCGACCGAATTGAGCATTATACTGAGTCAATAGATAAAGTATTCAAACCACAAGAATGTATACATCTACTTTAGCATAGTGCATTTGGCATAGTCTTCCTGTCCGGTGATTGCATTTCAATATGGTTTAAATAATACATTCGTACAGTTATATAGAATAAGTTCTAGCTACAACTGAAGTATGAATATATAAATGCATAGCGGACAAGCACGCATCAATGAGATCGTTTGAGCATTCTATGTAACAAGCATTTCAAGTGTTTTCAAGTCTAACTCATCTTTCTCTTGACTCAGTTTTATTCTTATTATGATATCGTTGGAGCGGGATGCATCATGAGTTAATTATTATTGGAGTGAAGACTTGGTAGAAGGGTGCTAATCGAAAATAAGCCACTCACAAGTTGGAGAACTAGGAGAGAAAGGACGAACTTTAAGACTTCGCTCGTGCGTCGTCTACCCGATCACCTGCACGCACCAATAGATGATCAATATCTCCTGCTTCGGTCTCCGAGGTTCGATATGAAATTGTGAGATCCTAAGAACGAAAACAATAAAATCCATCGAAACCGTTCAAGAAAACGCAAGTCATAAAACCAACAAGAAAGCAACAAAGCGGCACGAAAAAAGGCAAGGAAACCAGCGCAACGGAAAGGCCCCTCTCGACTCTGCCGCCGAGTCCTTCCTTGAGGCACGATCTGTTGAATATGGGACCTGATTCCGAAGAAACCAATCCATAACGAGGAAAGGATCTTTATTCAATCTGTCCCGTTCGGACGGTCGTAAGTATTTCTTGGCCGCACTCCCCGAATAGGGGGAACGGGACATTACAATAGATATGACATGCCTAGACCATGGGGTGGGGAGAACAATAAGTAAGGCGTTTGGGCTCCTTTGCACTTTTTCTCTTGTATGCCCGGATTCTCCGCCGAAGAAACGGGTGATAACGACC
This sequence comes from Iris macrosiphon, assembly GCA_036927795.1. Lineage (NCBI taxonomy): Eukaryota > Viridiplantae > Streptophyta > Magnoliopsida > Asparagales > Iridaceae > Iris > Iris macrosiphon. The sequence goes on from JAYESA010000019.1 coordinate 29,422,091, forward strand.
ACTATATTTTATATTACAGGCGGCCTCTGCCGTTCAAAAGACGACATGATGGTAGGCCCCTGATTCTCCGAGAGAATCATGCCAATCTCATTTATGGCCAAATAGCCCACGTGTTGGAAAGTTGTTCTCAAACTGCATTCACTTAGACGGTTAGGTGACCCATTGGAGGTTTATATTTCAGTACTTATTGGCATGTTATTATGTATCTTGTTACGTCCCTCTGAGGACCTGGTCTCTTTCCAGATATGGACGAGCAGGAGTATCCGCAGGAGTACGGTCCTGGACCTGGCACTACTTACCAGACTGAGGAGGTCTTACCCTCGGACTATCTGTGATTTTATTACCGCTGTTTAGAGATCTTTTTGCTACTTCAGTATATTCGTTTTGTAGTGGATTTGTTTCCACCCGACTATCAGAATTGATACTATCTTTGATATTCAGTTATTATTCAGCTCTTTATTCCTACTGATTATTTGTGTTGTGGATGAGATATAGATTTTGTGTGACTTGTTGTGACAGTATATTATAACTGGTGGATTGGACATTCATATACAGTGTATGTGTGTATATGGTTTTCATATATTGGAGTTCATATACATACGGCTGGGCGTGTTACGTATTTCTAGTTCTACGTATTTTGGGACTGGGGCGTGACAAATCTCTTCCATTTTGATAATTGGCAAACTATGAATGATATTGCAAGTCTTTGATATACAAGGCTCCCCCGAAACTTGTGGAGCAGTTTGATATGCTGAAGTCAACGTCTGTCAAGTATCATCTTGTATGCTAGTATCATGTAAGTCTTCTCCCTCATTGTCATTTGATCGAAATAGCATGCTCCCCCGAAGCCGGTGAGATATCATGTATGACAAAAAAATAATAGAGTAAAGCATATTCATGATAACAATAATAAGAACCAACAGTTAATGACAAATAGCAAAAAATCCATTGCTCTTATTAAACTTTAGTTCTTAAAAAGGAAAGCATACAATAAAGATGTGTAGTAGAAATATCATAGTAGAACAACCAAAACTAATCCTTAAACATTCAAATTCCATTGAGCATTTAGTTATCATTGTCTTCATCTTTGTCTTCATCTTCATCATCAGGTTCAACTATTCTATTTGGATCAAAGAAGGCATCAGCTGGATCCAAATGTCTCTGAATATAGGGGTGATCAATACAAAATTCTGGTCGGTTTGGATTTCAAAGAATCGAAAAAGGTTCGACTGGGTGCTTCGATAGGGTATATTGGATGTCTATCAAAGTATTGCCAAGATCCTGAGTCTAAAGAGTTTGGCGGTGATCAGAAGCACGATAGCATATATCTTCTTTGTGGAAGCGATCACGCAACAGATTAAAAATAGACTCTAAGGTTTACGGTGGCTCATCAAAGAAGGAAAAGAATCAGCAGGATGTGTGTTGGAATTGGATGACGAGTTATATGGTAGAAGTATAGATGGCTCAATTCTCTGAACTCTATTGAGGGATAAAGGTTCCTCAAGATTTGTATGTTATATGATATATACTATTTTAGACTGTGATTGATGGGGTTTGACCATAGTAAGATTTGTATAGATAGGATATGACTGGCCCAAGAGAGAGGGGTGAGAGTTTTAATTTCGAGAACGAAATTCTTCTAAGGGGGGTAGATTTGTCACTACCACATTTTCTAGAAAAGGGTATTTTAGTCATTTAGTAATTAATTAAATATTGTGCATGTTAAATTTTTTATTTATTATATTATTTATTATTAGCATGTTAGATTTATTTTTGGACTTGTGTTAGTGGACCTAAATAGTTTAGTTTAGACTCATGGACCAACATGTATTAATTGTTAGAATTGAGCCCAACTAGAAAGCCCATTGATTAGGAGGAGGATTAAATTAATTAAACCATTAGACTAGAAGCTTCCCTCCTTAATTAATTTTTTCATGAGAGGCCCCAAGGGGTATTTTAGACTTTACATAGTAGCTTGAGGGAGGGGGCAAGTGAGGCATATATAAAGGGGATGAAAACTTTCTCTCTTCATTTTTCATTCCAAATCTAGATCTAGAAAATTCCCTCAACCAAATTCCTACCAAATTTCTATCCAATTATTTCCCAAATCACCATTGGAGGCTATTAGAGCAAGGATCTATAAGAAGGAAGCATGGATCTACAAAGAGGAGCAAGGATCTACAAGTTAAAGGCCAATCACCAATTTTGGAGATTTTATTGGAAATCCATCTCCCAATAGGTACAATTCAGTTTTTTCCCTTAAATTAGGTTCTAAATCTGATAATTAACTATGAAAAATCAACCCATATGTATAGGCTACCAATAGGATTTGATTTTGTGTTCATAGGAGGCCTATTGAGAAATTTATGGTACTTTTTGTGTCAATTTTGGAGAAATTCCGAGATTGACATTTGTTGTGTGTGTCAATTGGTCCTATAGATCAATTTGAAATGTTTTTGTGTGTTTGGGGCTAGTGTCGTTTTCACAATTGGGTACGTGTAGGTCGTATCCCATCAATTTGGTGATACGTGTTGATTTGGGGGTTTTTCCTCCGACACAGGACTTTGTACATGTCATATTTTGACACGGATACGTAGATCTATATTTGACTCTTCATATTGTTCATAAATAATATATATGACTTATTCGTGTCCTTCGGGGTACGTTTGGATGTGTGGTGGACTCGTGTCGCATGCGTATCCTAGATCTAATGGGATACGGTGTGATACTCTCCATATGTTTGTGCAAATTTTATGTATATCTATTTATTGTGTTCTTAATTCATGGAGGATGTAATTGTATATATATATAGATATATATATATATTATGGTATATATAATTATGCTTCTTGTGTCTTAGATCTATGTATTTATTATGTATGTTGTAAGTAGCTATTGTTATATATGTATGTATAATTATATATGTTAGCATGTAAATAGATATTATGAGTTGTTATAATTATAATTATATAATGTGTATGGGGAATAATTATATGTACGTATATATATATATATATATATATATATATATATATATATATATATATATATATATATATATATATATATATATATATATATGTGTGTGTGTGTGTGTGTGTGTGTGTGTGTATGTTACTATGTGTATTATGTACATAATACTATATGAAGGTGTGTACAATTATTAGTAGTATTTATGCATATGCATATGCATATGCATATGCATATGTATATATATATATATATATATATATATATATATATATATATATATATATATATATATATATATATATATATATATATATATATATATATATATATATCATATCTGAGGGTCCAGAGCAATGTATGTCAAACTGTCTGAACTGGTGTCACACAGACCTATATATGGAATATTGTATTAATACAAGGTTCTGGAAAAAAATTAAGTTAAACTAGTCAACATCTTGGTCAACAAGCCATTTCTAAGTCAAAATAGTCAAACTAGGTCAACTCTATGCCAAACTAGTCAAACTTAGTCAAACTAGCTATTTCTAGGTTGTATGAGTCTAACTCAAAGATATTAGACTCACACACTATGAATCTAGGCCCTACAAGCTACATCTTAGGATACTAAGATACCGTATCTCAGGATACACAAACAAGGGATAAATATAACACATATGTACATATCAAACAATATTATATATATAAAATCCTAATTACAAATGCTAAATGGATACCTTGGTTTCGAACCAACTTGGTATCGCAATACTATACATCTATCTTGATACCCAAACCCAATACCTTGGGTATCCTTGATACCTTGGCATTTACCTTGCACTCTAAATCACATAGCTAGTATTCTTGTTTTCTACTTGTAGTTTATTTCCCATATTTATTTTTCCGTTCTTATTGTGCTTATTGCCTGTTCTCCCTGTATTGTACATTCTTATTATTTGTGCATCTTGTATCCTTTTTCTATTGCTTGTTATATATGCTCGATTATGTTATTGAAACTACTTTCAGAGGTATGTACTTCGCTCTATTCCTGACTGGAAAATATTTTTCAGAGGATCCGAGAGATTGGTGTCTGACATACTATGGACTTCGACTTATAGATGATGCAGACTTGAACCCATTAGTTTTGGAGTGATTGACGGAAGGTTTATCCGGATCACTAGTTTTCATAGTTAGTTTCTTTATGCATTTTGGTACAGGATTTGTTTTCGGCTTATAATTTGTGATTGAATATTATTTTATTGTTGATTATTATATTTTGGTGTATAGTTAGACTTCCTTTATATCTTCTCGTGCTTTAGATTGGGTTTGAGTTTTGTGTTGAGATTTTATTGGCAGACTTTTATTATTGTGAGATTTTAGATAGTATAGTAGACCAAGACAGCGTTTTACCGACGATTCTGCGGCATAGGCTGGGCGTTGTTTCCGACTTGCATCCCTACATCGGGTGTGGGTCGTGACAGGTATACTTCCAATCCTGGAAGGGTACATTGGAGTGGGGTCAAGTGGATTCTACGATATCTTTAGGGCACTGCCGATTGAAAACTTTCTTTTGATGGTGACGAGCCGAAGCTGGTTGGGTATACCGACGCTGATATGTCTGGAGATGTAGACACGAAGCGATCGACTTTGGTCTATGTGATGATGTTTGATGGTGGAGCAGTATCGTGGTAGTTATGGTTGCAGAAGTGTGTTGCCTTATCGACGACAGAGGAAGAGTACATTGCGGCGGCGGAGGCTTGTAAGGAGTTGCTGTAGATGAAGAAGTTATTGCAAAAATTGGGCTAAAGCAAGAGCAATATCCTTTGCTTTGCGATAGTCAGAGTGTTATTCACCTTGTGAAGAACCAAACATTCATAGCCGATCCAAGCACATTGAGATCCGGTATCATTGGATACGGAATATTGTTGATAAGAAGGAAACGATGCTTGAGAAGGTTCATACAGATGATAACGGAGCAGACATGTTCACAAAAATTCTTTTAAGGGAATAGTTTGAGTACTGCAGGCGGATCATCGAGATGATGACCCCTTCCACATAGTTGTGAAAGGAAAGATTTTTTTAGAGTGGGTAGGGTTTCCAACCTATATGGAGAATACCTCGGAGTGCGACGAGTGTCATCCGTGTGTCGAAGAAGCTCTGGGAGGTGACAAGGCCATTCAGAGATGACGAAGAAGCTCGGGAGTGCAGGAGACAACATTCTAGAAAAAGGAAGGCCGAACTCAGGCCGAGTTCGGTCCCCAACAGAAATCAGACCGAATTTGGTCCCCAGCCGAACTCGAGCCGAGTTCGGTCCCATGGGTTCCAGAACCTTGTTGTTTCAATTCTACCGAGTTCGGTCCGAACTCGGTGTCGACGGACTGAAGTTAAAATCAGGGTATTTTGTATACAGTGTATTGTATCTGATGGTCCAGGTTTAGTTGCGGGATTAAGGGGTATATATTAGGTTTTTCTAACCCTAATTCTAAAAGAACAAAAAAAGGCTATCATCTCAAGAAAGGAGAAGAAGAGGCAAGAGTGTCATGGCAACTTTAGGAAGGAGAAAGAAGGATTCGAGGCCATTTCGGAGGAGGAGATCAATTTTGGATAATTTCTCATTGTCTTGTATCTTCATGGTGTAATCTATTTTCTATTCCTAAGTGTTGTGGAGATCCGTGTTGGATCGGGAGGAACTTGTATAAGGTGTATTCTCTTTATTCCATCAGTGGAGGTTCTTCAGGGTTGGACTCCGACCGTTCCGTAGTTTTTTTCATCTGGATTTTCTACGTAAAAATCTCTGTGTCTGCAATTTGTGTTTGACATTTTTTTGGTTTGTGCGTTTTGCTCGGTTCTCTCGCAAGTACTCTCTGGTTTGGGGAACGATTTTCGAGTTTCATTTCCAACAATGAGGTCAGTAATTTTTGTGACTTTACCCTGATCATGAGCATTTGGATCCATTATTTATACTCAACGGCCATGAGTTTTGAGTTAACATGGCTAGGATATAAGAAGTCCAAGAATTAATAGGATAGCCTACCATTAGGGAATATCAATTAAGAACTATCGTTAATCAGAGTTACGCCATTTAGAGGAAATAATCAAACTCGTATATGGTTATCAACCTAAGAATAAGGTAACAACAATACGGATTTACATTTAACAATTCCAAGGTTAGTGAAGGGAAATGCATAACCAACTCTAACATGCAACAAATAGAATTCTAAAATGATCAAGTTGATAGTTACAAGAATGTTGGAGATAGTAGTACTTATCTACTCATAAAATTATTAACAAACCTAAAGCCTGAAATCACGTAGGATGGTGTATAATAAGCAATAACAAATATAAAGGCAATTCACATAACAACTATTAACTTCTTTAAATTATGACTACGATCTAGATCTTGACACTTTTTTCTCTAAAACTCCATTGTACAACCGAAAATGTAAAGAAGCATTTGCTCTTCTATCTAAAGTTCCCAGTGGTTAATTTTGGAAGAAGACTTGAAATGTGACCTTCAATATCAACATTTACTTACTATTATAAGAAGAAGATAGAATCTAACTCTCGTATAGGATTGATTACTGACGCACTTTTCTTGCCGGTCTCGAAACACTACCTAGAGCACTGTCCCGGACCTAATTCCTTCGTCATGAAGAACTTTACCACATTTCCATCTTGTTCCTTTCTACTCTCAAGTTATTTGCGTATTCCTCTTTTATTTTCCTTCTAAGTTTTTAGCCTAATAATGAAAGGATAAACACTAGACATATCTATATCTATATAGATGCGCGTGCATGCGTGCATGTTACTCTCAATGACATTTACAAAATGCCTATGACATGTGTACACGAGATGAATTGTCACATTGTTAATCTAACATGTGGCATTTGTGAAGATGCATGAACACAAGCTATTTCTTCATACGACACATCATTTTACGTGTCATAGACTCACATATACTTGACACGTGATAATGCATAATGCACATAGAAGCTTATGTGTTCTTGCGTATATTTGAGACATAAAATTCTGAATTTTGGCACATGTTTATATTATTAGCTATAAATGACAATAGTTAAGATATTCCAAATCAAGTTTACTTTTATAAAAAGGAAAACAAATGCTAAACATGTGGGCCATTTTTGTCTCGTCTTTCACAACACCAAGTATCATGAGACCATGAGCAGCTTGTTTTTGTTGGGCATGCTGGAATAAAATATATTTGTAGAATAGTTAGATGTTTAATGATGTAAACGTGGATAGGGATATGAAATAGTATATTGGGGTCATGGGTTTGGAAAGAAAATGAAGTAGAATATCAATCTTAATTTCGCATTTTCTGGTGAGTTATTCTAATAAATGCATGCTTGAGAAAATAGGTCAACATTTAATCTCTTACAGTGTACTATTTGACTAAATTTATCATCTGCTTTCAACGTCATAGCATCCATGCCTTCTTTCATTGGAATAGAGTCTGTTGTGGAGCATCAGGAAGCTCCAAAAAAGAAGCAAGCGCCGATCCAATCCATCCCCATAATAAGATCGTAGTCCCTGATGTCTAGAACTATCGCATCAAGTGACAATTTTATTCCTCTGATGCAAATGCAGTCGGCGTGATAAACTGAGTCAGCAGGCAAGTCCATGCCCGACGGGGTACTGACGCTAAGCCTTAGGCCTAACGGTGTTTGAATAAATTTATGCTCCCTAGCGAAGTTTGTCGATACAAAACTATGTGTGGCACCAAAATTAAATAGTACTCATGCAAGCACATTATTGAATAGCAATATACCTGTAACTACGGTGTCCGAGGCGAACGTCTCATCCTGCGTCAATGCATATGTCACGCCCCAGTCCCAAAATACCGTGGGACTAGATACGTGGCAATGGCCAGCAGTACGCACCGATGGACAACCCAATTTAATGGAACCATCAGGGCATACTTTAGCTGTAAAATCAAGTCTACGACAATCATGGCACAACTAATCTCATCCACCCAAGATATAAAAATATGATCCACAGAATAAATAAGAAATATAAATCATCAGCTAGTCTCACAAAGTACTTCGGGGAACAACCCGATAAACATCTAGTACAATGGTTCAACAGACCAGAATATAAATGACTGAAATAAATAATAAATACTGAGCATGAAACATGGATGCTCAGGAGAAGTCTTCAGCTAACACCTCATCCTCGAATGACGGTACAGCTCCTGGATCAGCTCCTGCAGCGGTCCCGTAGACCTCGGGATAGATCTCGTCCTCAAATCTTGGGGACATAATCCGGATCCAGGTCCTCAGGGGACATAGCAAGGTACAAGAAAGCTCAAGCCAAAATAAATGCAGTACAGAAAATAAATAGAATAAATAGGGCAAGTAAGTAAACATCTGTGTGAAATACAAGAGAGAATATCAATACTACTCAGGTTGAAACAACTACAAGCTCTGTGTAGGGGAGCCGGTAGCAGTGGTATCATGAGGTGGTCTAGCTCAGCGGGAGACTGAGTAGCCGGCATAACATAATCAACCTGTAGCCTGTGGTCTCTCCAGCAATAGATGGAATAATAAGGGAATACTAAATAACCAGCTAAGTGATATGCAAGATGAGAGCAGTACTAGGACTCAGGCTGAAGCCACTACAAGCTCTGTGTCAGGGAGCCGGTAGCAGCAGTAATAATGAGTAATGGGCCAAGCTCGGGCTTCAGAGTCTTGTGCCTCACAATAGTAGGGGTGTATATATATGATCAGCCTGTAGTCTGTGTGTCTCTCCCCACCCAATGTAACCACGCATATCATGACCATAACGTCTCATGTCCATGTCAGTGGGATCATAACTAATGCACAAGTCATAATGTATCTAAGAATATAGTATCTCTGTCAAGTCCTGTATCCTATACAGAATTACCACGAATATCTCGGGAAGATTCTGTCTCATGAACAGTGTGTCACGACCCGCACCCGGAAGTTCGGGCACGAGTGCGTGGGTACGTCCAGCCTACGCCGCAGAGTCGGCGGTAGTACGCTGTCTAGGTCAATCCATAATTACTAACTAGCTTATTCACAACAACATAGGCAAGATAATAATGAGAAATGAAACTTAAGATTGCAACTGAAAATAAATGTGACAACAGATTCAAATGTTTAAGTACAGAAATTCAATATTCAAATCGGGGACAAACCCGATAAATAAGCTAAGAATGGAAATGAAAGATAGCTACTACTAGCTACTCGGCAGCAGGGGTCTCCTGGGTGGGTTCTGGCTCCTCATAGGTATCATCAGTCCCCTCATAGGGACCGTAATAAGTAGGAGCAAGGTCCTCATCATCGCCTAAATCAACAGATCCAGTCAGGAAAGGAGCAAAGTACACAATGCACAACAAGGTTAAACTAAATATTTTATGACAATTAAATATTGGATATCATGTTGAGAAACAGCATTAACAGAATATTATTATCTCAGAGTTAGCTGTAAATAGAAATATGAGAAACAGAAATAAATGAAACAGGAAATGAAACTACAATAGCCAGCAAGAAATATGACATGACCAGAATCATCTGTGTGAACTTGTGTTTGTTTTTAGAATACTTAGTTGGCATGTAGGGGTTTATAAGGCTAATCAGGCACGCCATAGGCGGCTAGCAGTCAGGAATAATCGAGTATCAGCTGATGGTACAGTCGCGTACCAAAAGCTATCAGTCACGACAGGGGAAAGGGTAAACTACATGCCTCCTAGTATTCTCCCACCCGACATGAAAAACAAGACATGAACTACCAATATTCAAGACATGAAATTCAATATTTCTAACACGATGTGTAATCATCAAGGGTACATGTAAGACAGGGAATTAATTATCACAATATATAAAGATTAACTTGAGGTGCAGGTACTTGCCTGTTGTTTGGATCTGATTAATTTAGTTCTTGGGGGAAAAGTCCAGAGATGAGTCCAAAAGCTGAAATAGACATTACCATCATGCTCAGACAATGTCAAATAGCTAGAAACGCCTATCCTTGGGTCCAATTTGGAGACAAGGACAAAAACGGCAGTTTCGGGTCAAAACGAGGTCCGCCGGTGGGCCCACTTTGCACCGAAAAATGCGTCCGGGTCAAAGGTCTCCAAACTCACCAAACTTAGTGTTAACAGGTCAGGAACGCTGATACGAACCCAACGGAACTTCCAGATTTGGATTCCGATAAGCCGAACACAAAATCGCCCGTCGAGCGGGGCCTGTGGGGCCCACGACACGCGATTTCGTCAACGTTCTCAGAATCGAACCAAATTTGACCCACAGGACCAGCGTATCGCTACGAGTCCGATGGCGCAAGTTTCGTCTCGATTCGACGAGTGTGCACGAAGTTAGGGTGAATTGCAGAAAAGGCGGATACGGGGCGATGTCCGCGGATACGCGTTGATTCCGGTGTGCACGCACACCCGAATCAGCTTCCACGAAAACTCACACGTCCGTATCGACGATACGTACGTATCTGTGAAGACCGCACGCGACCAAGTCGTCCCGTTTGGCGGGGCGTACTCAGTTCCGGGGGTGAAACAGGGTCTGGTTTTTCTTGTTTTTGGATCGCGGTGTGCGATCACCACAGGACGCGATGTCCCGAACAGTTTATCCGGACACCGAGAGGGTCATACAGGCTTCACAACGCAATTTACGGAAATGGAAACGGAGCTACGAGGCAAAAGTTACGCATACCTGAAGGGGACCCGAAAATCAGGGTCGAGACGTGTCCGTGTCGTGTCCGACACGGAATCCAAATTAGGGCTAGGGTTAGGGTTTTCGTCGGGAAATGGCCGTGGACGGCGGAGGGCGGCTGTTGGGCAGCCGGCGAGGGCGGGGGACTGGTCGCCGGAGCGAGGCGGAGCTGCTGGCGGTCGGCGGCGGCTCAGGGCGGTCGGCAGCGGCGGCTGCGGCTGCTGTTGCTGTTACTGGCCGGACGTCGAGGAGGGCGGAGGAGTTCTGGACGGCGGCGCTGCACGGGGGGTCGAGCGGAGGCGCGGCGGAGGCACGACGAGGGGTACGGCGAGGCGGCAAGGCGGTGGGGCGAGGTGGCTGTGGCGGAGAGGAGGCCGGAGGAGAGGGAATTTATAGGGGGAGGAGGCGGTTGCAGGGGCCGAGTTCGGCGGAGGAGAGGGAGGCGTGGCGCGGAGTGGGCGGCGCTGCGCGCGGAGGGCGGCGGAGAAGTCGGGGCGTCGTGGGGGCTGGGTCGCTGCTGGCTGGCGGGTCGGCGGGTCGGTCTGACCAACCCGACCCGACCCGATAGGGCGGGTGGCTGGGCTGGGCTGGGCTGGGCTTCGGCCCACTGGGCCGGGCCGGCCCAGAAAACAAAAAAAATATAATATAATATAAATATAAATAATAAATAATAATAATAATAATAATTAAATAATAATTAAAAACAGTTAATTAATTAATTAATTAATAAAATAGTTTTCAGGCATTTAAAAATAGGTCTGAGGCCCAGAAAAATCCAGAAAAATTACCCTAAGTCCAGTTTTTCATTTTACACCCAAAAATGTTATTTCCATGACATTTTAATATTATTTATTGCCAATTAAAAATTATTTATTAATTAAAAACCTTGATTTTAATTACAGAAAATTCCCAAAAAATTCTAGAAAATTGGGAAAAATCCAAGATTTAATAATTTAAAAATTTAGGGGGTTTACAACCTACCCAACTTACAAAAATTTCGTCCTCAAAATTTAAGAATAACAAGGCACGAAAAGAAAGGCCGAGAAATAAAATACACCTCAGGGTTCAAAAAGATAGGGGTATCGCTCTCTAATCTCGTCTTCTCGCTCCCAGGTGGATTCGCCGGGAGAATGGTGCTTCCAAGCTACGCGAACCAGGGAGATAACCTGGTTCCGTAGGACTTTCTCCGAGCGATCCAGTATCTCTACGGGTTGCTCCTGGTAAGTCAGACTTGGGCCTACTTCAAGCTTTGAGTGATCCAAAATGTGGCTGGGGTCTGGCACGTACTTCCTCAGCTGCGACACGTGGAAGACGTTATGTACTCCATCCAGAGAGGGTGGCAATGCCAGTCGGTATGCCACTTCTCCGATTTTCTCCTGTATGCCAAAAGGTCCAATAAATCTTGGGCTGAGTTTTCCACTCCTTCCGAACCTAATGGTGCCACGTGTCGGAGAAATCTTCAAGAACACCAGTTCTCCAACCTTTAACAGAGTCATAATCAAGTCTTAGTTCCATAATCAAAATGTTTAAATTGACTTGAATTTCATAAATTTAATTACCTCAAACTCCAAGGGCCTTCGGTGGCTATTTGCCCAATGTCGTTGCCTGTCTTGAGCCACTCGAAGTCTGTCCCTTATTTGCTTTACCTTCTCAGCTGAATCGATCACCATCTCTGGTCCCAGCAGTGCTCTTTCTCCAACGTCGTCCCATGATAGCGGGGTACGACATCTTCGTCCATACAGAGCTTCAAATGGAGTCATCTCAATACTTGCTTGGTAACTGTTATTATAAGAGAACTCCACAAGATGTAGGTAGTCTTCCCAGGATCCTCCAAAATCCAGAACACATGTACGGAGCATATCTTCAAGTGTCTGGATTGTACGTTCCGATTGTCCGTCGGTTTGGGGATGATAAGCTGTGCTGAATTTGAGTTGCATCCCCAAGCTGGCTTGAAAACTCTTCCAGAAGTGAGAGGTAAATCTTGAATCTCGGTCGGAGACAATACTTACTGGAACTCCATGCAGCCTAACAATATGTCTGATATATAAATCTGCCAGCTTCTCTGTAGATAACCCAACTTTGAAAGGTAAAAAATATGCAGACTTGGTCAGTCTATCTACTATCACCCAGATTGCATCCTTTCCACTAGGTGTCCTTGGAAGTCCGGAAACAAAATCCATTGTGATATGTTCCCACTTCCACTCCGGAATGGGTAGGGGTTGAAGCAGTCCTCCAGGTCTTTGTCTTTCTGCCTTGACTTGCTGGCACACTAAACAACGAGATACGAACCTGGCTACTTCTCTTTTCATGCCATGCCACCAAACATGCGTCCTCAGGTCCTTGTACATCTTGTTGGCTCCTGGATGTATAGAGTATTGCGATCTGTGCGCCTCTTGCATAATTTCTTCTCTTATGTCTCCTTGAGGTACACATAATCTATCGCCATGTCTCAGTGATCCATCTTCATGAATTCTGAAATCTTCTACTAATCCAGCTTGCACTTGACCTCGAAGGCTTCGCAGGCCTTCGTCTTGAAACTGAGTCTCCTTGATCTTGTCCATTAAAGTAGACTGAATCTGCAAGTTCATCATTTGGCCTTCTTTTCCTGGGATAATTACTTCAATACCTAAACTTTCCAAGTCCTCCAGCAGGTGTCTGTCCATAGTCAAGTACATCGCCATAGGATACCTGCTTAGAGCATCAGCAACTACATTGGCCTTCCCAGGATGATATTGAAGGGTGATGTCAAAGTCTTTCATTAGTTCCAGCCACCTTCTTTGCCTCATGTTTAGCTCTTTCTGGGTGAAGATATATTTTAGACTTTTATGGTCCGTAAATATTTCCACCCTTTCTCCATAAAGATAATGCTTCCATAGTTTAAGAGCAAAAATGACAGCTGCCAATTCTAGATCATGAGTTGGATAATTCTTTTCATGGGGTCGAAGCTGTCTAGAGGCATATGCTATTACTTTCTTGTTCTGCTCCAAAACACATCCTAGACCTTTTCCAGAAGCATCACTATAAATAGCGAAACCTCCGGTTCCAGAAGGTAAGGTCAGAATAGGGGCAGAAGTCAGTCTTTTCTTCAATTCCTCAAAAGCATGCTGACATTCATCAGTCCAGGTGAACTCTTCATCCTTCCTTGTTAATTTTGTCATGGGCTCCGCAATTCTTGCAAAATCCTTCACGAACTTTCGATAGTAACCAGCTAGTCCCAGGAAGCTTCTAATCTCTGCTACAGAGTCTGGAGTGGGCCATGATTCTACTGCAGCTATCTTCTTAGGATCTACTGCTATTCCATCTCCAGTCACAACATGTCCCAAGAATTCTACTTTATCTAGGAAGAAAGCACATTTAGACAATTTTCCATAAAGTTTTTCCTTCCTCAAAGTCTCCAATGCTAACCTCAAATGTTCTTCATGTTCTTCGGGGGTCTTGGAGTAGATCAAAATATCATCAATAAAGACCACTACAAATTTGTCTAGGTATGGCTGGAAAACTCTGTTCATTAGGTTCATAAAAACTGCTGGAGCATTCGTCAACCCGAACGGCATTACTAAGAATTCGTAGTGTCCGTTCCGGGTATTGAAAGCAGTTTTAGGGATGTCTTCCTTTCTCACCCTTACTTGGTGGTAACCAGACCTTAAATCAATCTTGGAAAATACCCGAGCTCCACTCAGCTGATCAAATAAGTCATCTATCCTGGGCAGGGGATACTTATTCTTAATTGTTAAGGCATTCAAGGCCCTATAGTCAATACACATTCGGGATGTTCCGTCCTTCTTGGGCACAAATAATACTGGGGCTCCCCAGGGTGAGACACTAGACCTGATGAAACCTTTGTCCTCTAGCTCTTTGATTTGTTCATTTAGTTCTATTATCTCTTTCTTGTTAATTCTGTAGGGATTTTGAGATACTGGTGCTGCTCCTGGCACTAGGTCAATGGAGAATTCAACTTCTCGGTCTGGGGGTAGGCCTGGAAGATCCTCAGGAAAGACATCAAGGTATTCAGAGATGATAGGTAGTGGCACTTCTTCTGTTATTAGGGCTCCACAAATTTTGTTATTACCCATTTCTCTAGAACCTCTAGCAAATTCAAATTCTGGCTTGTCAGGTGGCCTGAAGATTACACTACCTCTGTGGCAGTCTATTGTGGCATGATGTTGACTTAACCAATCCATACCCAGTATAATGTCAAAACTGGGCACTGGCATTACAAGTAGTCTAGCATACAGTTCTCTTCCACATAATGTAATAGGATAATTGTTACAGGCATCACTAACCGGGATGATTCCTCCACCGGTAATGATCTTATAACAATTCCTAAGGGGTTTAGTGGTTAAACTATGCTTCATAAGGAAATCTACTGACATGAATGAATGTGAAGCTCCAGAGTCAAATAAAGTAATAGCTGGTATTGAATTTATAAGCACAGAACCTGTGATCACGTCTGCTGTGGCCTCAGCTTCTTCCAGAGTCATTGCGTAGGCACGGCCTTGCTGCGGCGCACCCCTTTGTTGTTGCTGGTGCTGAGCAAAGCGTTGTTGTTGTGTTGGAAGCGGGGGTCCCCTTTGTTGTACTGCTGGGGCCCTGGTCTGGGCTGGAGCCTTTGGTGCAGCTGGGCGTTCTTGAGCAGCTGGACAGTCCCTCATTTGATGCGCTGCTGAGCCGCAGTAGAGGCAGGCACCTAGCCTCTTCCTGCAGACTTGCCAAGTATGACCTGGTTTTTGGCAATAGCCACAAGGGGCAGCTTGTTGGTTCTGTCTTTGAGCCTGGGGTTGGGGTGCTGGAGCTCGAGGGAGAGGACGCTGAGTTTGCTGCGGGGCCCTCTGCTGTTGTTGCTGTTGTTGTTGTTGAAAAGGGCATTTGTTGGGTCCTGCATTTCCGGTATCTCTTTCCCGCTTTAGTTTATGCCCCATATCTCTCTCTACGCCTTGTGCCACGCTCAGGATTTCTTCATAGGTACGAGCTCGGCTGGTGGTGACAGCAAGGCGAATATCCGGAGACAGCCCCTTCTTGAATCTACGGGCTCTATCCTCCGGGGTACGAACCATGTACTCCGCAAAGTGGCTTAACCTGCTAAACTCAGCAGTATATTCATCAACAGTCAGGGTACCTTGTTCTAGTCTCTCGAATTGGCTTTCGAGAGCTTCCCGAGCCACTTCGGGGTAGAATTTCTTCTTGAATAGCCTTTTAAAATCTTCCCAGGTGATGTCGGGAGCAGATAGTTGGGGTTCATCTCTGAACCAGGTTCGAGCAATGTCGAACAGTTGCAGGCTTGCGGACTCTACTTTGAGGTCATCAGGGACCCGGGCAGTCTTCAGGAGTCTCTCGACATTCTCTATCCACTCATCGGCATAGAGAATGCCCTCAGTTCCGTAAAATTCCAGGGGTCTTAGATTCTTGAAGTCTTTGGCACTCCCTGGCCTCTTGAGTGGCGACTCCTGGGACTTAATAGCTTCTGAGAGGCTGGTCCGTAGAAGTGCAGTCTGTTCTTTCTGGAATTCTACCAATCCCTGGAACACTCCTAGTAGCTGTGCCCCATCTAGGGTAACTGCCGGAACAGATGGAGGCGGCGGGAGTGCAAGAGTCTCGGGCACATTCTGCTCAGCTGGTTCTGATGTGCCTCCTACTGTGTTCCTGGTCTGGACCATTCTGAAAGATTAAGGGATAGGAAGATCAGAATAGAATACTTGGAAATCAAAGGCGATAGGAATAATTGAGCAGCAATGATATCAAGAATTGAAATAAGGACGCTATACTGTGAATGAGCTTTTCCTAGAATCCTCAATCTTATTCCATACCCTGCCCTAGGGTATTACCCTATTTTAGGATAGGACCTGCATGGGCCACCATAAAAATGTGTCACGACCCACACCCGGAAGTTCGGGCACGAGTGCGTGGGTACGTCCAGCCTACGCCGCAGAGTCGGCGGTAGTACGCTGTCTAGGTCAATCCATAATTACTAACTAGCTCATTCACAACAACATAGGCAAGATAATAATGAGAAATGAAACTTAAGATTGCAACTGAAAATAAATGTGACAACAGATTCAAATGTTTAAATACAGAAATTCAATATTCAAATCGGGGACAAACCCGATAAATAAGCTAAGAATGGAAATAAAAGATAGCTACTACTAGCTACTCGGCAGCAGGGGTCTCCTGGGTGGGTTCTGGCTCCTCATAGGTATCATCAGTCCCCTCATAGGGACCGTAATAAGTAGGAGCAAGGTCCTCATCATCGCCTAAATTAACAGATCCAGTCAGGAAAGGAGCAAAGTACACAATGCACAACAAGGTTAAACTAAATATTTTATGACAATTAAATATTGGATATCATGTTGAGAAACAGCATTAACAGAACATTATTATCTCAGAGTTAGCTGTAAACAGGAATATGAGAAACAGAAATAAATGAAACAGGAAATGAAACTACAATAGCCAGCAAGAAATATGACATGACCAGAATCATCTGTGTGAACTTGTGTTTGTTTTTAGAATACTTAGTTGGCATGTAGGGGTTTATAAGGCTAATCAGGCACGCCATAGGCGGCTAGCAGTCAGGAATAATCGAGTATCAGGCTGATGGTACAGTCGCGTACCAAAAGCTATCAGTCACGACAGGGGAAAGGGTAAACTACATGCCTCCTAGTATTCTCCCACCCGACATGAAAAATAAGACATGAACTACCAATATTCAAGACATGAAATTTAACATTTCTAACACGATGTGTAATCATCAAGGGTACATGTAAGACAGGGAATTAATTATCACAATATATAAAGATTAACTTGAGGTGCAGGTACTTGCCTGTTGTTTGGATCTGATTAATTTAGTTCTTGGGAGAAAAGTCCAGAGATGAGTCCAAAAGCTGAAATAGACATTACCATCATGCTCAGACGATGTCAAATAGCTAGAAACGCCTATCCTTGGGTCCAATTTGGAGACAAGGGCAAAAACGGCAGTTTCGGGTCAAAACGAGGTCCGCCGGTGGGCCCGCTTTGCACCGAAAAACGCGTCTGGGTCAAAGGTCTCCAAACTCACCAAACTTAGTGTTAACAGGTCAGGAACGCTGATACGAACCCAACGGAACTTCCAGATTTGGATTCCGATGAGCCGAACACAAAATCGCCCGTCGAGCGGGGCCTGTGGGGCCCACGACACGCGATTTCGTCAACGTTCTCAGAATCGAACCAAACTTGACCCACAGGACCAGCGTATCGTTACGAGTCCGATGGCGCAAGTTTTGTCTCGATCCGACGAGTGTGCACGAAGTTAGGGTGAATTGCAGAAAAGGCGGATACGGGGCGATGTCCGCGGATACGCGTTGATTCCGGTGTGCACGCACACCCGAATCAGCTTCCACGAAAACTCACACGTCCGTATCGACGATGCGTATGTATCTGTGAAGACCGCACGCGACCAAGTCATCCCGTTTGGCGGGGCGTACTCAGTTCCGGGGGTGAAACAGGGTCTGGTTTTTCCTGTTTTTGGATCGCGGTGTGCGATCACCACAGGACGCGATGTCCCGAACAGTTTGTCCGGACACCGAGAGGGTCATACAGGCTTCACAACGCAATTTGCGGAAATGGAAACGGAGCTACGAGGCAAAAGTTACGCGTACCTGAAGGGGACCCGAAAATCAGGGTCGAGACGTGTCCGTGTCGTGTCCGACACGGAATCCAAATTAGGGCTAGGGTTAGGGTTTTCGTCGGGAAATGGCCGTGGACGGCGGAGGGCGGCTGTTGGGCAGCCGGCGAGAGCGGGGGACTGGTCGCCGGAGCGAGACGGAGCTGCTGGCGGTCGGCGGCGGCTCAGGGCGGCCGGCAGCGGCGGCTGCGGCTGCTGTTGCTGTTGCTGGCCGGACGTCGAGGAGGGCGGAGGAGTTCTGGACGGCGGCGCTGCACGGGGGGTCGAGCGGAGGCGCGGCGGAGGCACGGCGAGGGGTACGGCGAGGCGGCGAGGCGGTGGGGCGAGGTGGCTGTGGCGGAGAGGAGGCCGGAGGAGAGGGAATTTATAGGGGGAGGAGGCGGTTGCAGGGGCCGAGTTCGGCGGAGGAGAGGGAGGCGTGGCGCGGAGTGGGCGGCGCTGCGCGCGGAGGGCGGCGGTGCTCGCGGAGGGCGGCGGAGAAGTCGGGGCGTCGTGGGGGCTGGGTCGCTGCGGGCTGGCGGGTCGGCGGGTCGGCGGGTCGGTCTGACCAACCCGACCCGACCCGATAGGGCGGGTGGCTGGGCTGGGCTGGGCTTCGGCCCACTGGGCCGGGCCGACCCAGAAAACAAAAAAATATAAAAATATATAAATATAAATATAAATAATAAATAATAATAATAATAATAATTAAATAATAATTAAAAACAGTTAATTAATTAATTAATTAATAAAATAGTTTTCAGGCATTTAAAAATAGGTCTGAGGCCCAGAAAAATCCAGAAAAATTACCCTAAGTCCAGTTTTTCATTTTACACCCAAAAATGTTATTTCTATGATATTTTAATATTATTTATTGCCAATTAAAAATCATTTATTAATTAAAAATCTTGATTTTAATTACAGAAAATTCCCAGAAAATTCCAGAAAATTGGGAAAAATCCAAGATTTAATAATTTGAAAATTTAGGGGGTTTACACAGTGTCCAGTGTCCTGGGTCATAATGTACTTGGTAAGACAAGTACGGAAATATATAGTGTCACGTATGTCCATCTCTAGATGACAATACCCAACACCGCGTACGGTGTCGGCACCCGACTGATAATCGAATGCTAGGTACGTCACACGGTCCTAGGTTGAGCATGCACAATAATATAAATGAAGCAAGGAAAATATATAACAATACTGCAGAGTTTGGCAAGGTACACTTGCCTGATGTCCGAATACCAACAGTCGTCCCTGTATCAGTGGATCCTGTGGGTACTCCTCCAAAAGCTGTAATAAACATTACCAACCGTCTTAGAAGATATCAAACTGCTAGAAATGTCTGTCCTTACGTCCAATTTGGACACAGGGGCAAAAAGAACATTTCCGGGCCAAAGCGGGGTCCACATGTGGGCCACTTTGCACCAAAAAGTGGGTCAGGGTCAAAGGTCTCCAAATTTCTCAAATTCAGTGTCTACAAGTCAGGAACGATGATACGAACCCAAAGGAACTTCCAGAATTGGATTCCGATGAGCCGATCACAAAATCGTCAGTCGAGTGGAGCCTGTGGGGCCCACGATACATGATTTCGTCAACGTTCTCAGAATCGGACCAAACTTGAGTCACAGGACCAGCGTAGTGCTACGAGTCCTATGGTGCAAGTTTCGTCTCGATCCGACGTGTGTACACAAAGTTACAGCGTGTTCCAGGAAGGACGGATACGGGATGGCGTCGGCGGATACGTGTTGATTCCGGTGTGCACGCATATCCGAATCGACTTCTGTGAAATCCCACACGATCGTATCAACGTCGCGCACGTTTCGGTGAAGACCACGTGCGACCAAGTCGTCCCGTTTGGCGGGGCGTACCCAGTTCCGGGGTAAAATAGGGCATTGTTTTTCCTGTTTTTGGATCGCGGTGTACGATCACCACAGGACGCGATGCACCGAGCAGGTTGCACGGGCACCGAGAGGGTTATATCGTCTACATGTAGCAACTGACGAAAACTAAATTGGAGTTGCGAGTTGAGAGAAATTGGTACCTGAACAGGGCCCCGTGAATCTGTTTTTCACGTGTCCGAGAGTCCAATTTCGTGTCCTGCGACCGAGTTGCTGTGGCCTGTCCGCTGCGGGGTCGACTAGTCGGCGGGGGCGGCTCGGCCTAGGGATGGCGCTCGGGTGGTGGTGCTGAAGTCGGACGGGGAGGAGCGGGGAGGCCGGCCGGACGGGGTGCGGGGTCGGCCAGGCGGAGGATGCACAGCCGGTCGGTTGGATTGAATTGGCCGGAGCGGGACGGCGCTGCACAGGCCGTCGGGGCTGCTCGGACAGCCGCGGGATCACTGCGCCGGTCGGGTGGCCGTTGTACTGCCGGAGTCGGGGACCGTTCAGCCGCCGGAGGGATGCAGCGGCTCGTGGATGATGGGTCGAGAGGGAGGGTCAGGAGGAGAAGAGGTGGTAGGGGTGGAGGTCAGCAGGGTCGCCGGTGAGGCTCCGGCCATGGAAAGCCAAAGGGGGAGAATGAACAGGGAAATAGGGGTAACAGTGTCGGCTGGGTTCTATTTTAGGTTTTGGTTTCTTTTTCCTTTACTAATTATGAAAAGTTGTATTTATAACCATGTGAACTAGGGTTTTGTTGACCTAGGGGTGGGCTTGGTCAACCCTCCTTGGGGTTGGGCCTAGGACTTGGGCTTGGGTTAACGCTCCTTGGGCTTGGCCTCGGCTCTCATGGGGATGTTGGGCATTTGGCCCGAGTTAATTCGGTTTAATGAGCCAAAAAGTTTTTAAGGCTTAAAACGCGTTTCCGGAGTCCAATAAATTCACCGAAAAATATCCTATGTCCGGTTTTCCATTTTACACCATAAAATCTTATTTCCATAATATTTTAACACCAATAAACTGCATTTAAAAATTCTTAAGTACCTTGGTTCTTTTCTAGAAATTACCAAAAATCCGGGAATATTATTTTAAAATTTTATTCTGAAAATCAGGGTGTTTACAGCATAAACCCGGCCTACAGTGTTAGGATGACGCTCTTGTTGTTGTGCAGGCCGATCTGCTTGGGATGCGTGAGCTAGATTCTGTTATTGAGTACAACGAGGGGGCGCGGACAAGACTAGCTAAGTGCCCTTGTTCACCATAATTGTAACATGACCCGTTCTTACGACGACAGTCGTTGTTGGTATGCCCTGGTAGTTTGCAGAAGGTACAAAATTGTCCTTGACCATGCCCCGCATTATGGCCCTGAGAACCGCCGTTATTAGGACACTTTTGAGCGTTGTTTCCTCTCATGTTACTATGGCGCTTATGATTAGAATGTTACACAGTATCGACAGTAGTAGAAGGATATTACGGTTCTAGGACGAGGGCATGGTTAAGGACTTCCCCTATTGTCTCGTACTGTGGAGCGACTACGTACGCATGAATGGAATGTCGCAGGCCGCTTTCAAACCGTCTGGCTTGACTCGCTGCATTGGACAGACAAGAACTAGCAAACTTGACCAACCGGTTGAATTCTGTGGCATAATGCTTCACCAACATGCTCCCTTGTTGCAGATGCACAAAATCGTTCTCCTTTTAACGACGAATAGGTGGGGAAATAAACTCCTCTTCGGACGTGCTACAGAAGGTGGCCCACGTGATTGTCTCGCCATCACCATCTGCGGAGAGAGATCTATGGTGCACATCCCACCAATCATGCACGTTCATACGAAGCTGGAGCTGGACACAAGCGACTTGCTTATCATCAGCTACTTCTAGGAGTTTAAAGTGATCCTCAAGCTCGGCCAACCAATCTAGTGCCACAACGGGGTCCTCGGTCCCTCGAAAGGACGTGTTGCAAACCTTTTTGAAGTCATCAAAGTCGAAGGTATTCACATCCTTCTTCTTTGGGTTCGGGGTATTTCGACTTCATTTATTGGTTGCTCCACTGGTGCCGCTACTGTCGTTGCGGAATGGTTGGAGGCTAAGGTATGAACAATTTATTACAAGGCATCCATATGCTTCTATTGGACCTCAAATCGGGCTTCTAGATTTTTTTCGAACTTGTCATGTCGAGCCTCATCCCTTCTTTGTTGTGTCTCTATCATTTGCATCATTCGTTCAACCAGATCGACGGAAAGCGCAGGTCGTTGACTCTCGGAGCTTGTCGAAGTGCTTGAAGTACTTGCTTGCATTTGAATAGTTTCTTGCATTTGAGCCATTACTTTAGAAACAAAGAACTTACATCAGTCTCATAGAGTATTACGGACTCACTTTATGGAACACATCTCATTTTGCCCAAAGGATTTTCAAGAGTTCAACTAGGAGGGACAAGGTTGTCTTATGAAAACTTTTCTGACACGAGACTAAAGGATCTGAAACTAGGCTTTGATACCATTGATTGTGCAGAAAAGAAAGTCGTGTTTTGTCTACCAGGTGAGACCGAATTTTGTTATACATGCAGTCCATCGTCGAGAGCGTCGAATGCCTATATGGTAATTTCTGTAATATCTGCTCGGCGGATGATACATTCTGGCTGTGAAGGGTACTTGGCGTCCGTTCGAGACACTCAGCAAGATTATGCAAACGTTGAGTCTATTTTCGTTGTGGCAGATTTTCCTGATGTGTTTCCAGATGAGTTGCTCGATATGCCATCCGACCGAGAGATAGAGTTCACTATAGACACATTTCCAGATACTCGACCAATTTCCAAAGCTCCGTATCGAATGGCCCCTGCCGAACTGAAGGAGTTGAAGGTCCAACTATAAGAATTGCTCGATCTTCGGTATATCCGTCCTAGCGTATCTTTGTAGGGTGCGTCTGTATTGTTTGTAAGGAAAAAGATAGCTCGTTGCGGCTCTGCATCGACTATCATGAATTGAATAAGGCCACTGTTCGAAACAAGTACCCCATTCCCAGGATCGATGACCTCTTCAATCAACTACAAGGTGCGACGATATCACGCCCGGGGGACGATTGTCGATTTAACAAAAATTGGGGCGTGACATATTAACAGTTCTTATCACCAGCTTTCAACTTGATGTCAAGCCTCTTGTCTGTGTCAAATTCCTTGTTATGTCACAGAATCCATGCCTTCTCCCAATATTGCGGCCTTATGTCAATTATGTACTAAGAAGAGAAAGGAAGAAATTATAATGCAAAAAAGAATTAATTTTTTCTTTAGTGGAGTTAGCATATTGCACAAATATTGCTACCCTGTCATTTATGCATTAAGAAGGGAAGGTGAGAAATTATAATGCAAAAAAGAACTTTGAGTTGAATATGAAATTTGGAAGAACAAAGGATCAAGGGCGAAGTGTAGACCGCTGAATGTTAGATATTTAAAATCGTATAAATCTTGAGTAACAAGAAAGCAGCAAAAGTGATGTTTGATGATTTAAAGATTACAAAATTCCATCTGAAGAAGAAATCTTCTGAGCCTTTTGCTACCAAAATAGTGAGAACATTCATAAGATGCATTGACTGAGAAGAGTACACCTAGTTTGTAATTATCCAAGTAGTCGGATATTGCTGGCCATATATTTAAGAAGAAAAGCATTTTTATTGGCGTATATGGTGTGTAAACCCCCTCGACCAAATTTAGGTCTACTTGGCTTAGAGAGAGACTAGGGCTAGTTTGGAGCCATTTAGAATTAGAACATGGTGTTTTAAATTAATGTACAAAATTTCGTATCACTTGGTGCACCTTGCCGTTGTTTCGATATTTGGAGCGCTACTCTAGCTTTTGCTTTCAAACAAATTTTACACACTTGACCTTGACATGCCAGTCTTCCAATTTGACCTTTGGATCACTCATAAATACCCTCTCTTGTATTTCATTTTAGTCGCACAATATTCGTTACAAATATCTAATATTAAATCCAACTTTGTATCTTTGCCCGTTCCAATCAAAATTGGAGACACAACCTCGACCTTTTTCTCGTAACCAAATTTATGACAATAATATTCCAAGTATACTACATCCATGACACTTGTGTCCCACCCAATTTAAATCCTATGTACTTCCTATTAATTAAAGAACACCATTGACACTCATTTTAACTAAATTGGTGCAATGACTTAACCTAACCCAAAACTAGACCCAACACCAACCCAAACCCCCACTCACACCCTCATGGTTCAGATAAAATACCACACACTAATTTCTCCCACTACAATATACCAAACATGGTATTTTTCCACATCCAATCTATTTTTTTCTCTTTGTGCAAGTCCTAAACTATTAGGAACTTTTGTGCAAATAGCTAGCCATGTGTCCACCTCCTATTGGTTGGAGCAAATAAAGAAAACCCCCTTTGTCATGCTTGATCGGTCACATGTGCATCTCCCTCCTCTTTGTATGAAACTATTCAACCTACAATCAATCTCCACCCTCCATTCAAATTCTAATACATCTCAACCACCCACTTTCTTCATGACAACCATCATCTCCTTGGGAACCTAGCCGTCCCTAATCCCAATGCTCCCCCTCTTCATTAAATACACCCCTTCCCTCTCTCCTCACTTATCATTCTTCTTCTCCTTCCCTTCTACATCATTTTTAGATACCACCATCTCTACCCGCCGGAGCACATACCCTCGGCCGGAGCTTCGCCAGCCTCACCACCGTCACCTCCAACACAGTCACCGCCACCCTCACCACCATCACCTCTGCCACCCTCGGTCACCTCTACTACCCTCACCACCATCACCACCTCACAGCCAACCACCATTTCCTCTTCCACTCCACCACGACAGCCACCCTCACCACCGTCACCTCCAACACAATCACCGCAACCCTTACCACCATCACCTCTGCCACCCTTGGTCACCTCCGCCACCCTCACCACCATCACCACCTCACAGCCACCACCATTTCCATCTCTACCACTCCACCACGACAGCCACCCTTACCACCGTCACCTCCAATACAGTCACCGCCACCCTCACCACTATCACCTCCGCCACCCTCGGTCACCTCCGCCACCCTCACCACCATCACCTCCTCACATCCACCATCATTCCCATCTCTCCCACTCCACCATGACATACACCCTCACCACCGTCACCTCCAACACAGTCACCGCCACCCTCAGTCACTTCCGCCAACCTCACCACCATCACCTCCGCCAACCTCACCACCATAACCACCTCACAGCCACCACCACCAGCAAGCTGCTGCCGCTGCTGCGACTGCGTACGCTGCTGCTGTACCAGACCGGAGCACAGTCCCCCCTCCTAGCCGAGCACCTCCATCCCGAGTTCCTCCCTCTCTCTATCCGAGCTCCTCCTTCCCACTCTAGGTAACTACATAATTATCATCATGCTAGATTTAATTCTTGTTCTATAATTAAATAGTGCACGTGTGTAAATGAGGAAACCCTAAACTATTTATGTTATGCACCTGTTTAGGGTTACCTGGATAATGTAGAATATGGATAGTGTTAGTGAGTTCTAATTACCCTTGAACTTGACCATGACCCTAAAACTCACTTTGAGATACTTAAGTTAGATCAACACTTGTTTTCTGTGTTAAGGAGCAACTTAGCACGTACACAAACCCTAGTTACGACCTTGGTTGTAATATTTGAGAAAATGTACATTTAGAGGGACTTGACACTTGTGCATTATTTTACCCTTGTACACTGAACCATTTTTGTTGACCCGGTTATAACCCCTACTTGTGTTAGCTTCTAGGTACAGTATAGATATACGTTTGTGTGTATACTAGGTATAATGACTGATTGTTATTATATTATATATATATATATATATATATATATATATATATATATATATATATAGGCTCGTTGGATCGTTCAGACGAGGCTTCGGGACCAGGACTTTGGCATTTGCAGCTTGAGAATTCATGCAAGTATACCTTGCCTTATTTACTGTCCAATTTAAGTTATTAAATGTAGTATGAGTTGTTGTTGCAAATATTATTTATAACTGTACGCGTCCGAGAATTACTTGGGTGCAGTCGACGATTGCGTCGATGAGTAGTGTATCGACTTAGTCTCTAGCAGACTCACCTACTATTATGGAGATATTATGATATTTTCCAAGACCCTGACACTTCTTACACTCATCACGATAACAAACTCATATCGGGATACGAGTTGGCGTACCCGACTAGCTATCGGTGCATGCAACATGCATCACGGTTTAGTGCGTAGTCAGGTTAGTCTAGTTATTTGAGACCTGGCATGTTAGTTATAAAGTATGCACATCGTGTATTTGACTTGTATATTTGCATGGGGCGGGGAGGACAACTGGTAGGCGTATGGGATACACACATTGGTATCTGTAGTGTCAAGAGGAGCCACGAATCTAATGACCCCCTTATTCAGAAACCGCATTCTTCGGAGCGTTACATATATATATATATATATATATGTGTGTGTGTGTGTGTGTGTGTGTGTGTGTGTGTGTGTGTGTGTGTGTGTGTGTGTGTGTAAATACCTCATTCTTTGGAATGATAGACGTGATATGTGCAGATACTACGCTCTTCGGAGTGTTGGACGTTATGCCTACTCCTACCCATACGTACCAAGGTTGTCCTCATATTGTATTCACTTAGATGGTTAGTACACCCCCTTACTTATTCAGTATTTATATTTGGTATACATTTTTGTATCTTGTTATGTCCCTCTGAGGACCTGATTCTCTTCCAGATTTGGATAAGGTGTACTATTCGACCGTGTACGGGACCAGACATGAGGCTAGATACGCGACTGAGGAGGAGCTTGAGGTGTTACCCTCAGAGTTTCTGTGATCACTAGTAGGCCTTTCGCCTAGGACTGGAGCATCTTTATCTAGCTAGTCGATGTTCTAGTTTAGTATTCTTATATGTCCTCCCGTACTCTTATTTCAGCATTATATTCAGTGGATTTGTTCTCTTCAGACTTATTTGTGTTGTATTATGACATCCAGACTCCGTACTTATTTTTAGTATTTATTTCAGCACTCCTTATTTATATTCTGTGGATGAGATTAGATATTTATCTGCTGCATGTTAGCATATTGGACTTGATAGTCTTTTAAGACAGCGTAGTACGTTGTGGATGAGATTAGATATTTACCTACTGCATGTTAGCATATTGGACTTGATAGTCTGATAGGACAGCATAGTATGCTTCATCAGATCCATTAAATTGGGAAACCCTTCGGAGTCGTATTAGCTGGCCATTGCCACGTGGACTGGTCCCGTGTATTTTGGGGCTGGGGTGTGACATAGTTTTAGTGGTGGCCTATGCAGGTCTCAATTATCGCTTGTGGTATGTATCATGCCTAGCGAGCCTGCTATAGGATAGAAATATTTGATCTCATCCACCTTGACTACTGTATTTGAACCTCCTTCGTAATCTAACTACTTAAATATTTGTATCATTTTTGTTTGTTTCCATACCCTTTTAATGTAGTTATATCTCTTGCAGAGAGATGAACTTGCATAGAGAACGTGAGGCATACGGTGCCATTGTGCCATCCGCCATCGCGCAGAGGGAGGATACATCCCTGGGACCACCTGGAGAGCAGCTACCACCACAGATCCCGGTGATACCTTAGGCCCCGTTGATACACTGGCGCGAGACTTCTCAGGCCGATCGGACATAGGAGCATGAGGGCCAGACTCCACAGGCTGTCCCGACACAACACCTCGAGGGTCAGACTTCGAAGGCCACGTCGATGCCGCAGTCCGAGAGGCCGACGTCTCAAAAGACATCTACAGCGCAGCCGGAGGTTCCATTGCCACCACCTCTACCCTTTACACCTCAGACGTCGTACGGACCATACTCGTAGTAGACACCGTACATAGCCTTCCCACCTCAGATGCCACAGTCAGAGGGACAGCCGCAGATATTCTAATTTTTCCATGCCATGATGCAGGTGCAATGGCATCAGGCCGAGACTATGAGACAGAGCTTGATGGCAGTTCTGGAGAGGCCACCTACCCCAGCACCTACACATGTTCAGTCAGCTGGTATGATTCAAGAATTTCATCAGATGGGCCCAGATACCTTTTCGGGCAGCGAGACTGCAAAGGAGATCTTCGATTGGGTCGCCAACACGGAGATGTTGCTGGAGGATTCTCAACTGCCTCCGGACCTTTGGATGACCGCAGTGAAGGCCAAATTGAAAGTTAATGCCCATCATTGGTGGAACTCTATGGAGTGCAGCGTCGGCAAGAAGCAAATGTGGGGACAGTTTCTAGAATACTTCAATGCGAAGTACTTTCTGGCTACGGTCAGGAATGCACTATACTCTCAGTTCCTGCACCTGGAGAAAGGGAACATGACTGTAGACGCGTATGACGCGGAGTCAGTCATCTTAGTAGATTTGGTACGTCCCTGATACCCAATGATCTAGAGAAGGCCAACAAATTCCATCATGGTCTGACTTATGAGCTACAGAGGTACACTACCACCCAGGCGAGGATCTTTTACAAGGAGGTTCTGACAGAGGCCAGGATCCAGAAGGCTATTGGCAGAGGATCGAGGTATCCCAGTATGGCCGTACCAGCCAGAGCTCAGCCCAGAGCAGGAGGACCGATCCGTCGTCCGGGAGCGCAGACACAACAGAGGCTAGCACCATACCAGCACAAGGATCTCCCGACTGTCACCATTGTGGCAAGAAGGGACATGTTATCAGAGATTGCCGAAAAAAGCTGGGATTATGCATAATTTGTGGAGCGAGTCAACACCTTGCCCGAGATTGTCCACGACACAGGAATGTAGCACCACAGACAAGACAAAGGCCAGCGATACCAGTCCAGAGGATACCATACCAGACAGGAGGTTAATGTCCACATGCACCCGGTAGATTTTAGAGGGGACCACCCCTGGCCCCACAGGAGGCACAGTTTGATCGGTCCATACAGCAGGCCGGAGAAAAGATGCGCGGACAGGCCTTTGCACTAGCAGTGACAGAGAAGAAACCAGAAGGGGAAGCTATCACAGGTATCATTTTAGTTGTATCATACCTGCGACTGCATTATTTGATTTTGGTGCTACACTATCTTTCATATCTAGTAGTTTCGTAGCTATGCATAGATAGCTACTTCTCCCTTACCTAAGAGTTGGAAGATTCTTACCGGAGAAGGTATCGTACCGGCTACCAGTACTATTAGAACATGTTCGGTAGTCGTGTGTGGTCGGGAGATGAGAGCTCAATTTTTGGTATTTTCGATGCCAAACTTCGACGTTGTGCTATGTATGGACTGGTTGAGCCAGTACAATGCCATACTGGATTGCCGGAGGGGTAGCGTCATTTTTAGACCGCTAGATCACTGGGAGTTCGAGTACATGCGGGGGACCATCGAGCAAGGAGTAGGCCAGACAGCTAGAATTTATATGGCTATGGAGATGGCACCCCCACCGATAGTTGCAGAGTTTGAGGATGTCTTTTCGAAGGAGTTGCCAGGTCTACGGCCAGATAGAGAGGTGGAGTTCACTATTGAGTTGGTACCTGGAGCAGCGCCGGTATCTTCAAATATGTACCGGTTGGCGAAGAGGGAACTAGATGAGCTGAAGCTACAGTTAGAGGAGTTGCAGAGCAAGGGATTTGTCTGTCCTAGTGCATCACCCCGGGGAGCACCAATGGTGTTTGTACCAAAGAATGATGGGACATTTCGTATGTGAATTGATTACAGAACCCTTAATGCTTTGACTATGAAGAACAAGTACCCCCTGCTGCAGATTAATGATTTGTTCGACCAGCTGACAGGACCAGTGGTGTTCACGAAGATCGACTTGAGATTGAGGTATCATCAGGTGAAGGTGCGGAGAGAAGATATTCCAAAGACGACATTCAGGACTCGTTATGGCCACTATGAGTTCTTAGTGATGCCTTTTGGACTGACGAATACGCCTGCAGTATTTATGAACCTGATGAACCGAGTCTTCCACCATTATTTGGACCAGTTTGTGGTAGTCTTCATCAATGATATCTTGGTGTATTCAAAAAGCAACGAAGAGCACATGGAGCACTTGAGGATAGTGTTGGAAATGCTGAGGCGTGAGAGGCTCTATGGCAAGTTGAGCAAGTATGAGTTTCTCCTAGACCGTGTCTCTTTTCTCGGACACGTTATCTCAGAAGAGGGTATTTTAGTAGATCCAGCGAAGATTTCGTCGGTAGAGACGTGGCCGACCCCTACCAACGTCACGGAGGTGAGGAGTTTCCTAGGACTTGCCGGATATTACCGGAGGTTCGTAGAGAACTTCGCGAGGATCACAGAGCCGATGATACGCTCGAACAGCAAGGACCAGTATTTATTTGGATAGAGGAGTGTCAGACGATGTTCGATGAACTAAAGAAGCGTCTGACTACGCCACCTATTTTGACTATACCTTCTGGACCCGGAGGATTTGTGATCTACAATGATGCATCTGGGAAAGAATTAGAATATATCTTGATGCGGCATGGGAAAGTCGTGGCCTATGCCTCTAGGCAGCTGAGGACCCATGAGAAGAACTATTCCACTCATGACTTGGAGCTTGCCGCAGTGATCTTTACCCTAAATCTTTGGAGGCACTACCTATACGAAGAGCGAGTGAAGATATTCACAAATCACAAAAGCCTGAAGTACGTCTATACTCAGAAGGACCTGAACCAGAGACAAAGATGTTGGCTCGAGGTGATGACAGACTTTAAGATTGAACTACAGTACCATCCGGGGAAGGCCAACGTTGTAGCTGACGCTTTGACCAGGAGGTCCATGGCATTCTTTTTGACTACCCAACAACACCTATTAAGAGATCTGGAGAAGTTGGGTATAGAGGTCATTATGCTCGGAGCAGACGACCAGTTGTCGAGTCTTTAATTGCAATCGATATTGGTTGAGAGGATCAAGGCTGTCTTGCCAACAGATGCCAGATTTCAGAGACTTCGACAGAGGACAGAGGCCGGGATGCAGACAGGATTGCGCATACATGAGGACGGGACATTGAGATGTAGAGATCGTCTCTATGTTCCGAACGGAGAACTTCACCAGGAACTAATGTTGGAGGCGCAGAGTTCAGCATACTCTATTCATCCTGGGGGCACAAAGATGTACAGAGACTTGAGGTAGTACCATTGGTGGCATGGAATGAAGAGGGAGATAGCCCACTTTGTGGTGAAGTTCCTGGTGTATCAACAGGTCAAGGCTGAGCATCAGAGATCGCAGGCTTACTTCAGCCGCTCTCGATACATGAGTGGAAATAAGAGCACATCACTATGGACTTCGTTACGGGCTTTCTGAGGAGTTCTAGTGGTCGCAATGTGGTGTGGATGATCGTGGACCGACTCACCAAGTTCGCTCACTTTCTACCTTTCAGAGTTGGGCAGTCTACAGAGGTCTTAGCAGAAATGTATATGAGGGAGATCATGTGACTGCATGGGGTGCCAGTTAGTATAGTATCTGACAAAGATACGAGGTTCACATCTTACTTTTAGCGGAGCATGCAAGAGAGTCTCGGTACTCGCCTGAATTTTAGCACATCGTATCACCCGCAAACGGATGGCCAGTCCGAACGCACCATTTAAACACTGGAGGACATGTTGAGGGCGTGCATCCTTGATTTTAGTGGATCATAGGAGGACCATTTATATTTGGTCGAGTTTTTCTACAATAATAGCTATCAAGCGAGCATTCAGATGGCACCCTATGAGGCGTTGTATGGCAGAAAGTGTTGTTCCCCAGCATGCTGGAGTAATATGGGCGAGAGGCAGATTCTTGGACAAAAGTTGGTTGTTCATACGGTGTAGAAGGTAAAGTAGATCCAAGGGCACCTGCGAGCAGCACAGGCAAAAGCATTGGGAAAACACACACCGACGACCCCTAGAGTTCCAGGTTGGAGATTATGTGTTTCTAAAAATCTTGTCTACCCGAGGGACCATCAGGTTTGAAGGCAGAGGAAAGCTGAGTCTGAGGTACATCAGACCATTCGATGTGTTGGAGCGCATTGGA
This sequence comes from Iris macrosiphon, assembly GCA_036927795.1. Taxonomy (NCBI): domain Eukaryota; kingdom Viridiplantae; phylum Streptophyta; class Magnoliopsida; order Asparagales; family Iridaceae; genus Iris; species Iris macrosiphon. The sequence goes on from JAYESA010000019.1 coordinate 29,454,323, forward strand.
GAGGTTGCCTACATGTTAGCATTGCCACAGACATTAGAGGGAGTTCATGACGTCTTTCATGTATCTCAGTTAAGGAGGTATATGTCAGATCCGAGTCATGTGCTTGACCACTCGGAAATCACTGTCGGGCCGAGTTTGTCATATCAGGAGGAGCTTGTAGAGATTCTGGATAGGAGCAAGAAGGTGTTGCGAGGTCAGACTATCCCTCTAGTTCGTGTCTCGTGGAGGCATTATGCACCAGGCGAGTCAACTTGGGAATGAGAGGATGATATTCAGCAGCATTTTCCCTATCTCTTTGAAGGCCTAGGTACGTAGTAGCATTATTTCAGTCAATAGTTTACACCATATGTCTGTTTTAATTTCGAGGACGAAATGCTCTAAGGAGGGTAGATTGTAAACTCCCTCGACCAAATTTAGGTCTACTTGGCTTAGAGAGAGACTAAGGTTAGTTTGGAGCCATTTAGAATTAGAACATGGTGTTTTAAATTAATATACAAAATTTCTTATCACTTGGTGCACCTTACCGTTGTTTCGATATTTGGAGCGCTACTCTAGCTTTTACTTTCAAATAAATTTTACACACTTGACCTTGACGTGCCAGTCTTCCAATTTAACATTTGGGTCACTCATAAATATCCTCTCTTGTGCTTCATTTTAGTGGCACAATATTCGTTATAAATATCTAATTTTAAATCCAAATAAATCTAACTTTGCATCTTTGCACGTTCCAATCGAAATTGGAGATACAACCTTGACCCTTTTCTCACAACTAAATTTATGACAATAATCTATTTCGAGTCTACTACGTCCATAACACTTGTTTCCTACCCAATTTAAATCCTATGCACTTCCTATTAATTAAAGAACACCTTTGACACTTATTTTAAGTAAATTGGTGCAATGACTCAACCTAACCCAAAACTAGACCCAACACCAACCCAAACCCCCACTCACACCCTCAAGGTTCATACAAAACACCACACACCAATTTCTTCCACTACAACACACCAAATATGCCACTTTTCCACATCCAATCCACATTTTCTCTTTGTGCAAGTCATAAACTATTGGGAATTTTTGTGCAAATAGCAAGCCATGTGTTCACCCCATATTGGTTGGAGCAAATAAAAAAAAACATTTGTCATGCTTGACCGGTCACATGTGCATCTTCGTCCTCTTCGCATGAAACTATTCAACCTATAATCAATCTCCACCCTCCATTCAAATTCCAATACATCTCAACCACCCACATTCTTCATGACAACCATCCTCTCCTTAGGAACCTAGCCGTCCCTAATCCCAATGCTCCCCCTCTTCATTAAATACACCCCTTCCCTCTCTACTCACTTATCATTCTTCTTTTCCTTCCCTTCTACATCAATTTTAGCCACCACCATCTCTACCCGCCGGAGCACACACCCTCGGCCGGAGCTCCGCCACCCTCACCATCGTCACCTCTAACACAGTCACCGCCACCCTCACCACCATCACCTCCGCCACCTCACTACCATCACCACCTCACAGCCAACCACCATCTCCTCTTCCACTCCACCATGACAGCCACCCTCACCACCGTCACAAACAACACAGTCACCGCCACTCTCACCACCATCACCTCCGCCACCCTCGGTCACCTCTGCCACCCTCACCACCATCACCACCTCACAGCCACCACACCAGCAAGCTGCTACCGCTGCTGCGACTGCATATGCTGCTACTGCACCAGACCGGAGCACAGTCCCCCTCCTAGCCGAGCACCTCCATCCCGAGTTCCTCCCTCTCTCCATCCGAGATCCTCCTTCCCACTCTAGGTAACTACATAATTATCATCATGGTAGATTTAATTCTTGTTCTATAATTAAATAGTGCACGTGTGTAAATGAGGAAACCCTAAACTATTTATGTTATGCACGTGTTTAGGGTTACCTATATAATGTAGAATATAGATAGTGTTAGTGAGTTCCAATTACCCTTGAACTTGACAATGACCCTAGAACATACTTTGAGATACTTAAGTTAGGTCAACACTTGTTTTCTATGTTAAGGAGCAACTTAGCACGTACACAAACCCTAGTTATGACCTTGGTTGTAATATTTGAGAAAATGTACATTTAGAGGGACTTGACACTTGTGAATTTTTTTACTCTTGCACACTCAACCCTTCTAGTTGACCTGGTTATAACCCCTACTTGCGTTAGCTTCTAGGTACAATGTAGATGTACTTTTGTACGTATACTAGTATAATGACTAATTGTTATTATATTATATTATATATAGGCTCGTTGGATTGTTCGGGCGAGACTTCGGGAGCAGGACTTTGGCATTCACAGCTTGAGGATTCAGGCAAGTATACCTTGCCTTATTTACTGTCTAATTCAAGTTATTAAATGTTGCATGAGTTGTTGTTGCAAATATTATTTATAACTGTACGCGTCCGAGAATAACTCAGGTCCAGTCGACGATTGTGTCGATGAGTAGTTTATCAACTTAGTCTCTAGCAGACTCACCTACTATTGTGGAGATATTATGATATTTTTCAAGACCCAGACACTTCTTACACTCATTACGATAACAAACTCATGTCGAAATATGAGTTGGCGTACCCGACTAGCTATCGGTGCGTGCGACATACATCACAGTTTAGTGCGTAGTCAGGTTAGTCTAGTTGTTTGAGACCTGGCATGTTAGTTATGAAGTATGCACGTCGTGTATTCGACTTGTATATTTGCATGGGGCGGAGAGGACAACTGGTAGGTGTATGGGATAAACATATTGGTATCCGTAGTGTCCAGAGGAGCCATGGATCCAATGACCCCTTTTATTCAGATACCACATTCTTCGGAGCGTTACAGACATATATATATATATATATATATATATATATATATATATATATATATATATATATATATATATATATATATGCAGATGCCTTGTTCTTCGGAATGATGGATGTTACATGTGCAGATACCACGCTCTTCGGAGTGTTGGACGCTATGCATACTCCTACCCATACGTACCAAGGTTGTCCTCATATTGTATTCACTTAGATGGTTAGTACACCCCCATTACTTATTCAGTATTTATATTCGGCATGCATTTTTGTATCTTATTACGTCCCTCTGAGGACCTGGTTTTCTTCCATATTTGGACGAGGCGTACTATCCGACCGTGTATGGTCCCGGACATGAGGTGAGATACGTGACTGAGGAGGAGCTTGAGGTGTTACCCTCGGAGTTTTTCTGATCACTGGTAGGCCTTCCGCATAGGACTGAAACATCTTTATCTAGCTAGTCGATGTTCAAGTCTAGTATTCTTATCTATCTTTCCGTACTCTTATTTCAGTATTGTATTCAGTGAGTTTGTTCCCATCAGACTTATTTGTGTTGTATTATGACATCCAGACTTTGTACTTATTTTTAGTATTTATTTCAGCACTCCTTATTTATATTCTGTGGATGAGATTAGATATTTACCTGTTGTATGTTAGCATATTGGACTTGATAGTCTTTTAGGACAGTGTAGTACGCTTCATCGGGTCCATTAAATTGGAAAACCCTTCGGAGTCATATTAGTTAGCCATTGCCACGTAGCCTGGTCCCGTGTATTTTGGGACTGAGGCGTGACATGGTGTTAGATAATAAAAATTGCTGCTCTTTCCCTCTGATTGTTTAGATGTATTTGTAATATACATGTATAAAAACCAATAGTTCTAAACTCCAATAAAATATGGTCGAAGATGCATAATCATGAGAAAATGAGGGGCACCCATTATGATGTCATCCAATTTGAGTCAAGGATTTTGAGTCACAATCCGCGTCCGAATGATCGGATTCGAGTACGTGGGTACGTCCAATCCAGCCTACGCCGCAGTATCGATGGTAGAACGCTGTCTAAAATTACACAGTAATATCCAACAACTCATGCAATATATATAAAATAATTATAGTACTCAAATCACATGTCTAAGGAGATATTACAAGAAGGATCCATCCATAGAAACAAAATGGTCTATAGTTCAAGTCCAAAGTTTAGGTAATGACTACAAAGAGTCTGAATCCAAAATATAACATATATCCGAGTTTACCGGAGACATATCCAGACAAAATACTAGAGTCTATAAGCTATACTGAAACTAAGTAGTCGTAGCCGGGATCTCCATTGTGAAAGCTTCTTGATCCTCCGGTAGGGCAGGATCAAGCTCAGCAATAAGGTCCTCCTGGACCCCGTAATAGATAGTGAACTGGTCCTCAAAGTCATCCCCTAATATTTTTAACATATCCATGTCAGGATTGGAGCAAAAGTACATCAATGAAAGCAGTTCCAAATACATGGTAGAGACTATAAAATATGTTTAAACAGAATAACTGGAAAGACTGGAATTATGTATGTCACATGTAAAGAGAAACAGGTAGTCAAGTAAGCAGGTAACATGGTATGACAACATGAAATAAAATGATAAGTAAAACTGGAACTATTCTAAGTGATTTAAAATACTACTTCGATTTGTGATCGGCTAAGGTATATGGCATATCGTATCGACTGCCATAAAACTAGACTATGATACGGCATAATCATACGTGAATATATGATTTGTTATCAACCTGGAAATGAAACATGAACTGGACGATTGATCACAAGTATTTTTTCCTGCCCCGACTAATGCTCATGGATTCAAGTCTGGATACAATAACTCTAGAAACATGGAAACATTAAACTAGATAAACTGGAGTAAGTCATCATGACCAATATGACCAATACATGTAAACACGTATCCTGGAGGTGAATCCATATAATATCAATCCGTGAATCTATCGTGACGAGAATTAAGTAAAACATAACTAGAGCATGAAATATATAAGCTATATCAAATACTAAAAATAATCAAAGAATGTACTCGCCTGCCGTAGTGAGATGATGATACGGGATAGAGTCTGTATCGCAAACCAAATAACCTACATATTATGAGTTGCGGTATCAATAGGTGTATGGAAATCAATAATAAACTTACCTAACTAGTGGTTAGGTTTTCTAGGTTAAATTGGATTTATACTAGATGGTATGGTAATATGTTCAATACCTACTTAATTGGTGGATAATTACCTAAACTAGTTATTTACACTTGGTATCTTGATACCAATATCTACTTATGATACAAACATATCTAATATAATCGAGGATACTCACTTGTATCCTACACTAAGCACTTCTAACTCTATTCCTAACTAACCTAAACAACATTCACAAACTACCCACTCACATTCTCACTTGCAAATGGGCATCGTGCACAAGTGCACTTGAAATGGTGCTACTAGCAGCCCTTTGCTGCATGTTGTATTCGCAGCAACTGCTGTTGCTACTACTGCTATTGCAGCTGCTGCTTGCTTTTGACACCCCCTCTTTTTAACACACACACACACACACACACACACACTACCACATATATAAACACACACACACACACACTCACCTACACATAACAATACCAATTGGTATTCAAGAAACACAAAACACTCATATCACTCTAACACGAACTAATATTCATGATTTATACACCTCACATAGAGCACAAACTCATCCATGATACTATCGAGTATCACACATAATTGAAACACAATTAAATCTACCCATGGATTCAAGTAGAATACATAAATTCCTATGAAACTTAATGGTATCCCTAGCTTCACCACCACTAACACATACCCTTGCATAAATATCTAAAAATATATAAATAATATAACCTAGTTATCATATGAATTTAATCACAAGGAGAGTATAACCACCTATTGTCTAGGCATAGTTCATAATTAATTTAAAGAGTATAACTACGTGAACACAAACACTAATGACCTAATACTATGGATTTATTAAGACCTAGTATCACTATTAGAAATTAGGCCTAGGGATTAGTAGATTTTCTATTAGTTTTAGATAAATTATATACCATAGAGTTTAAAGGAAGTAATGTTTACCTCTTGGGAAGGGCTCCCAAGTACAACCAATGGGTTCTTGGACACGAGAGCTAAGTCCAACTTTATTTCTAGCCTCAATCTTCCTCCCTTGCAATCCTCCTTGAGTTTCCAAGCTTTTGCTCTTCTTTTGGAATAGTTTGGAGAAGGATTGGATTGGTTTAGGGTTGTAGGGATTTGGAGAAAAAGAAGTAGAGAAGAAAATGAATAGAGTGGAATGAAGTGGGGGAGATGAAGTGAAGTGGAGGTGGGTTTATAGGGCCGTCCAAGGGGGTGTGAGGGGGGGGGGGGGGGTGAGGTGTGCTAGCTTCTCATGTAAGCCTCATTGATCTTTAATTTGAAGAGTTGGGAAGGGTAATTACAAGTTTACCTCTAGATATTTAATTATGAAGAGGTGGCTTGAAAATATCTAGATATTCTAAGGATTTGAAATATCTAAACACTAACCTTCCATTAACCTAACCCAAGGTTAACCTTAACCTAAATACTAATTAGAATTAATTAACTAATCACTATCTAGATATTAATTAATTATGATAATAATAAATAAATAAATAATTATAAATTTAAATTTTGAAAAGTGGAGATTACATTTTGCAATGCATAAAATGCATTCTCATTTAGTGGCTGTGAAAGGTCTTTATAGTGTCCACTTTCTCACAAACCTTTTTGATCTAGTAATAGAATTTGTACCCTTAATCATCAAATAACCAAACAAATGCTGGCAACAGCCCTTTCAACATTTAAGTAAAAATATTTGATTTACAGGTATGTTGTCAGACAAACAATTTAAATAGATTTTCTAAAGACAATTTAAATTAACTAAAATATTTTTTCAAATATTAGATACCACATCTATTATCATTCAAAATATAATTTTCTAAATAGCAACCGTTTGATTATTATCTATACTAATTTGTTATTATGTATGATAATATAATTTTCAAAATATAATTATTATCTATACTAATTTTTGAAATAACAAACCGTTTGATTAAATCAAAATCTATTATTAGTTTTTTTTTATTATCTATACTAATAGGAATGATAGCCGTTTGATTAAATCAAAATATAATTTGTTATCAAAAATATACTAATATGAATGATAACTGTTTGTTATTATCTATACTAATTTTTGAAATAGCAACTGTTTGATTAAATAAAAATATAATTTTTAAAATATAATTATTATCTATACTAATTTTCGAAATAACAACCGTTTGATTAAATCAAAAATCTATTATTAGTTAATTTTTTATTATCTATTCTAATTTTTTATTATCTATACTAATATGAATGATAATAAAATATATTGATTAATATTATTATCGATATTATATTTTTCTTTCATATCACTAAAAGATAATTTATTATTATTTGTACAAAAAAATTATTTAAAATAATTAATTATATAGATAACAAATAATTAGTTTGTTATCACCTAAATTGTGATATCTATTTTAATTATAATTTCTCATAAATATATGTTTTAAATTTTGAATATGTGTTTAATTAGATAATATCTTGTAAGTTAATTTAAATATAATTTAAAATTTGAATATATTATTATCCATAATAAATTTTAAATTTGTCCTTAGAAAATTATATTTTGAATGATAATAGATGTGGTATCTAATATTTGAAATTTTTTTAATTAATTTTAAATTGTCTTTAGAAAATCTATTGGTTAATTTTTAAAAAAATCTATACCATAATTAAAAAATATTTGATATCGTAATTGTCTATTATAGTTATGGTATCAAAATTTTAAAAAAATAACAAATAGATAATAGCTTATTAACAAAAAAAAATAATATTGATACTAAATATTAACTAATTGATTTTGTTATCATCCATATTAATATAGATAATAACAAATTAACTAATAGATTAAATCATACTAAAAAGAAACAAAATTAAAAGATCAAACAAAACTAAAACTAAATCAAATCAAATGAAACCAAACCAAACCCAAAAAAACCACCAACTATACATTTTTGCCAACAAGGTTGGCGAAATTTTGGAAATTCCAAAATTTTGCCAACTAAGTTGGCGAAATTATGGTTTTCAAAAATTTCGCCAACTAGGATGGCGAACTCTTTCTTTCCATCTAATTTTACGAAATATTTTTCGTTTTTTCAAATATATTATCAGTACAACAATTTTTTTTTATATATCTCACTCCTTTTAAACTAAAACTCCTTATAAATATTACTAATCTCTATTTTGGTTTCTTTGTCTCATATTTTCAAATAATGGCTTGCAACAAGATGATTTTACAATCATAATTATCCCTATGATGGTAACAATGATTGTTTTTTAGGCAACAAATTGCTATTGTAGTTGCATGTCCTAATGTGCAGAGCAAATGAGATGTCATTGGCGTGAATATACTAAGTATGTGTGTTCAGATTCTTATCACGACATGTGTGTCCATTACCGTTATCCTGGAAGACTTGCTTGTGTAGATATCTATTATGGAGTACAATTTGTTTCTCCGAGGAAAAAAAAAGATACTATGCAATATGTTTCTCTTAGACAAAAAAAAGTTTCTTCTTAAACTATGTATGAGAAGAAAAATTAAACATTTTTACCCTTTCATCTTCTTTATCTTTCCCTACTAATATTACTTGCTCTATCTCCAACATGGGTTAAGGTCATGCTTGTAATACATTTTGGTTGTGTGTATACATATTTTACCATGTTGGAGACCTACCAATATAACTTATATCCTTTATAGTTTATTAAGTTATTTATGGTACAAGAATATCATATAAAAGTGTCTATATAGAAGACCAACAAAGTTTATCTATCGCGATTTATAAACTTGCAAAAGTTTATGCTAAAGTTTACATTTAGAGTAAAAAGTGAAAGATGTTAAAAAATATATATATATAGCTAAGATATAACTTGAAGTTTATATCTTATAGATAGATGGACTATCTTTGTTGTTTTGTTAATGCAAATGGTGTTGGATAATCATTGTTTAGTTGTAGTAAATAATATTCTATAATTTATAGATAAATGATAAATAAAAAAATTAATTGCCAGCTTGAACATTCAAATTTATAATTTATTAGTTGTTAATATAAGCTTAAAATTTTGTAAATTAATACAATAAACTATTGAATATAAAAAAATATAATAAAATATGGCTAATTAGAGTTTAGACCTTGGATTTTATATCAGCTTAGAGTAGGGGGTGCAATTCGGACGGACTAAATCCGAGCCCGATTGGATAAGCTTGTTAATGGGTTGGATTAGGGTTGAAGATACTCGAATTCGATCTAGGGTTCGGATTAAAATATTTGAACCCGATCAAAAAACGGGTTTGGGTTCGAATTCATATGCCGGATTACCAAAAAGAACCCTCCCCCCTCCCCCCCCCCCCCCCCCCTCCCCCTCCCCCCCCCACATATATATATATATATATATATATATATATATATATATATATATATACTTCTTAAATAAAAAAGTTTAAACCTTAATTTTTTTTCACCCAAACTCTTCAATTCCTTATCATTAATTATATTTAAGTTTGTATTTTGCAATGATTGAGACTTGATTTCTATTTTATTATGTGTTTAATATTACTCTTGTTTAAAATTATTTGAAATATCATATTAGAGCACGATAAATCCGATGCACCGACCCAACCCAATCCTCCGAACTTGGTCTTGAACTACATATGTTGAACCCGAGGTCGAATCGGACTTGGGCTCGGACTAGGCTTATGATTCATCGGGTTGGACTCGAGTTGAGCTCAAGCCCGACCCAACCCGTCCGAGTTGCACCCCTAGCTTAGAGTTTAAACTATGACTTGTTCAATTGGAAAGTTTTGATTTTGATTTTTATTTTTTGTTACATTTTTTTCATAATACCTTCTCTAGTCTACATAGGAAGATTTCATTGTTAAAAATGGAAGAAAGGGTATAATTGAAATATATAACAAAAATTAAAGTTCAGAACCTAAACTTTCTAATTGGACAAATCAGAATTTAAACTCTAAACCTGAATAAATTTTAGGGTCTAAACTCTAATTAGTCCAATAAAATATGGCAAATTATAAGGGCACTACCATATTTACTTGGGGCTAGCCCAGGATTGGGGCTAGCCCACTAAAGAGGAACTTTTACTTATACTAACCCAACATTTTACTCATACTAGCCCACTACTTCCAAACCCTCCCAAACCCTCCCCACCCGACCGGAGCCCTCCCCCCTCCCGCCGTCCTCCTCCGCCTCCTCCCTCGTCCTCCACCGCAGCCTCCCGTCGTCGCGCCTCCCGTCGTCGTCGCCGTCAAAACCAAAAAAAAAAATTGAAAAAAATAGAAGAACTGTCAAAATGTTGATTTTTAGGACTGTCAAAATTTTGACAATCCTACCAATTGGAAGTACTGTCAAAATTTTGACAGTCTTAAAAATTCAACATATATTTTTAGGACTGTCAAACTTTTGACAGTCCTACCAATTGGAAGGACTGTCAAAATTTTGACAGTCCTAAAAATGTATGTTGAATTTTTAGGACTGTCAAAATTTTGACAGTCCTACAAATTTGTAGGACTGTCAAAATTTTGACAGTCCTTCCCATTGGTAGGACTGTCAAAATTTTGTCAGTCCTAAATTTTTTTTTCTGTTAATTTATTTTTGTTAATTGTTGGGGTGGCCAATTTCAAAATATCCTTAAAATTTCTATCCTAAAAATTTGTTAAAGTATTCTGTTATTTAAAATAGTAAATTTATTATTGGTACATTAAATATTTTGTAAAATTTTTTTTTTTTACCAAAAGTCAAATTTGGAGGTCGAAACATCGTTTTTTTGCGATTCTAAAAATTTGGGAAGTCCGTCAAACGGTGAAACGGTTTATCCCGAAGTACTTTTCCATACGGTCATTTTGGCTCAAACTGGAGCTTGTTTCGATCTCCCAGTCAAAAGTTATGATACTTTAAAGTTTTATATTTTATATTTTTGCCTGTAATATGTACGTCTTACTTCGGATGAAAATTCTCTCTACACGAATTGTGTTACTCTCGTCGAAAACATACAAATAGACCTATTGTGTGACGAAAAACGATTTGAAAACAAATAGTTATGGCCGTTTGAAGTCTGATCGACGGCAGACGTAATATTCGTACGGTAGATTTTTTTTCTTTTTCAATGATAACATATTCTATTTTGGATGTTAAACTAAATAAAAAAAAAATTAAAATCCAAAACTAACTAAATAGAAATAAACTTAAAAAAAAATCCTGATAATTAAAATGAGGACTGTCAAAATTTTGACAGTCCTCATTGTTTGTGGGACTGTCAAAATCTTGACAGTCCTAGTTTTATATAAAATTTTCAGTGGGTTAAAATTAGGACCGTCAAAATTTGACAGTCCACATAGCTTGTGGGACTGTCAAAATTATGACAGTCCTAACAATTTGTAGGACTGTCAAAATTTTGACAGTCCTTCCAAGTGGTAGGACTGTCAAAATTTTGACAGTCCTGATTATAACAATTTGGGCTAGCCCCAAGTAACTTTGAAAAACTTGTAATTTTGGGAATCAGGACTGTCAAATATAATCAGGACTGTCAAAATTTTGACAGTCCTACCACTTGGAAGGACTGTCAAAATTTTGACAGTCCTAACAATTTGTAGGACTGTCAAAATTTTGACAGTCCTTCCAAGTGGTAGGACTGTCAAAATTTTGACAGTCCTGATTATATTTGACAGTCCTGATTATAACAGAGGACTAGTCCCGAGTAACTTTTATGATGGCAAACTTGTAATTTTTTCTAAATTTTCAATGGGCTAGTCCCGAGAAAAATGTGTAGTGCCCTTATAATTACCCTAAAATATTAAGTCTTATTCTAGCTGACCGGACCCTTGGGGTCAAGAAAAACTAGCCGCCGGTCCCAATTAAATCATCAAAATCAGTTGGTTGCACAGCGACCGAGACTGACGGAAATAAAATACATCAGATGCGTAGCTCCACCACTTTCCTTCTCTTTCTCCTCCGATGGATTTATCACCGACGGAGCTCGACGCCCCTCCAGTATCCTTCTTCGACGCACTTGACTTCCTCTCCCCCGACGAAACCCTAGACCTAACCCTAGATTCCTCCTCCGACTCCACAAAAACCCTAGACAAACCCTCGTCCAGCCTCTCCCCTCCCCTCTCCTCCGTCCGCCTCCGACGCCTACGTCGGTCCTCCACCGGCGGCGTCGACAACAGCTGGAGCGACCGGGAAGAGAGGCGCAGCACAGTCACCGTCTCCGCCGCCGCCGCGGCCACCGAGACCGACCACGCCGTCTCGTCGAGCCCCGACGGCGCCGACGGGTCGCTCCTCGCCTCCTCCGAGGGCTTCCTGATCAACGCCCTCTTCTTCCAGTTCAATCTGATCGCTACTTTCTTCGCTGCCCCCTTTAGATTGCTCCATTTCGCTTTCTCCCTGGCGTTCGACCCTTTCGGAACGCTGAACCGGTCGAGAAATAGTGTAAATGGGAGGCTTTTTAGCGTCTGGAACGGTTTGGTGGAGCGGATTAGTTCGGTGGTAGGGAACCAGCAGGACGTGGGGAAGTTGGCGATTAGATTGGCTCTCGGGTGCTTCTGGTCGGCCTATGTCGGTTTCGTGCTGCTCTGGGTTCTGGTCACGGCGTTCGTCGGCGGGGGCCTGCTGATGAGGTCGGTCGTCGAGGAGCCGATGCATATGGTGAGGGATTTGAGCTTCGATTATACGAAGCCTAGTCCTGCTGCCCTTGTGCTGTTGGATTCGCGGGGCGGGCAGGCTGTGCTGTCCGGTCGCAGGTTGCAGATGGTTGTTTCGTTGACGTTGCCGGAGTCGGATTATAACCAGAAACTTGGGGTGTTTCAGGTATAATTTTTGTTTGCGATGATTACATGTTTATATTTTTTGGAGAGACAACGGTGGAAAAACTCCGAGCTCCATTCATAGTTAATGAAACAATACCAGGTACATGTAGACAAGTCCTGAAATAAATGAAAAATACAAGATACAAACTGTAACCTGGCTTCTGCAAGTTACTTGGCCCCTCGCCGAATGAACACTTGAGTTTACGTTGATGGTTCGTCCCCCTTTTGAGCACCCGGCTTCAGTAAGTGACTCGGTCCGTTGCTGAAAGAACACTTTGAGTTTCCGTTTGTTGCTCATCCACTTCGCAAATTGAGCATCCGACTTTTGCAAGTGACTCGGCACCTCGCCGAATGAACACTTGAGTTACCCTATCCGTAACTCACCCCCCTGATTGAGCACCCAGCTTCCACTAGTGACTTGGCCCCCGCCGAATGAACACTTGAGTTCCGTTGTTGCTAGCTCATCCCTCTCGCAGATTTGAGGACCCGGCTTCTGAGAGTGACTCAGCCCCTTGCTGAATGAACACTTGAGTTCCCCTGGATGATTACATGTTTTGTTGGATAAATGTATGTGATTTCTGTTTTTTGTTGTTTGTTTGTTTTAGTATGGTAAATTATCATAGAGTTGTAATATAATGTGATGTTATTCTGAGTTGCTGATTTTCTATATAGATTGCATGGGTACAAATTAGTTACGATATTATTTGGATTCACTGACAAGGACACGTCACTGGTTTTGGGGTGTCCCAATTAATTTTGGACTAGGTTTTAAGTATCGGCCGAAATTTTTTTATCGGAACCATTGAAACCGACCGATTCAAAACCACAGCCTCTCTGAAACTGCTAAAACCAATACTATAGGAAGGATCTGAAACCAATACCGGGACCAAGTTTTTGAAGCTTGATTTTGGAGTGTATGTGCAATATTACGTACATCTCTGGCACAGACATGATTGATGCAAAACTTCTTTTCGGGTATCTGTGTTCCCTAGTTGTGTCTTGCATTAAAGGTTCAGTAGCTAGCATAGCAATGAAACAATAGTTTTGCAACCAATGGGTGAATCTTGTAGATGATCTTGCCTCCTCCCCCCTAACATTAAGAAGAGGTATACCTTTCTGTGGATCGACACGTTCTATAGAAACTTGAAATTAATCTTTAACCTGAAGAGGTGGATTTACTTGAAGACAAAGGGAAACTTAAGGAGAAAAGAAGTACCAAGACTTCAGACTAAGAGAGACAAAAAGAAGAATAAACTCTGATAAAAGGTCAAAGAAAGAACGAGGAATCTCCTCTGTAAAAGAATAAGGTTGAATTTAGGGTCACTATAGATTAATGAATCTTTCTGTCTTTTTGTTGGAGCTGTGGGCGTGACGAGGGTTGGGTAGGGTGGCCAGCTTTATGTTTTTCTCATTGGTCACAGCTCTTCCATTTACTTTCTTGGGTAGCTTCTATGTTCCACGGATACTCCTATACTATGTTGTCAATCTAGTACGATACACTATACATAGCATACGATACAATACAATGTGAAAGGTTTTCGAGGATCGTATAGGTGTATCAGATGGGACAAAGCTCGTAAAATACGTTTTTGTATCGTCTGATATTATACGAAACATCCAAATAATATACTCCTTTAATTTATTTTTACTTTTCTATTTTATTTGTCTATTTATGATTTTTTTTTCTTCCCTTTGTTTTTGGAATTTTTTGCTTTTCTTTTGGGTGTTCCATTGACCATTGTTTTTATTATGGACCTTATGGTGTTTAGTGGATAAATTTATGAATGTTAAGAACTTATGAGACTTGTGTTTTAGTTACACCTTAGTTGTCAACTTTATAGTGATTGTCACTTAGATGCTTAACGACACTCTTTATTGTTGCTTATGTGTTCTACTTATCCTTATAAGTTACAAGTTATATTAATTTTCTAATGTATTTGTCAATGGGATTATGTATCTTACGATATACTATACGATAATCAAGCAAACCGATACATGATACATGTTGCGATATGACAACTCCTACAAAGGACAATATCATTACTCGTATACGTATTTGACATGACACTTTCTAAGCATTCATTTCAGAAATGGCTCGCCATGTCTAGTTTTGAAGAGAGACAAAACATGGTTGAAAGTGATTTTGCATGATCGCTATTATGCTAAACATAATTGAGATAAAATTGTAACATTTTTTTAATCTAATAATTTCTATAACTTTGGGACTTAGTTACTACCCAAAACATGCTTAATACATTTAATATATAATGTATAAAGTATGCATTTAAATATGTTTTAATAGTTGTATCCATACCGTATCCGTATCATAAAATTTTCAAAAATGCCGTGTTCCAAATCCATATCGTCTGTGTCTTGCAACCTAGGGTACATATATCGTGGATGCATGTATGTCAGTACGTATGTCTCTACTCTTTCCGAGTTTGCTTCAGGTTCTTGTTCATGATGCCAATACGGCTGATTAGCCCTGTCATCCGTCCTCCCTCCTAGTATATTTCTACCACTATCACTATCTGATAAAAGATGTGCCTGCCTCGCTAACAAATGTTGGGCATATCATTCCTTTTGTCTTTACAAATCCCCTTTATTTTATCTTTTTGGAAAGAGTGGTTATTTATCAATATTAGTCGTCTACGTTGTATTATTGCATATTTGCAATATTTGTCATATTGTTGCACTTGTCTGTCAGCCTTTCTTATCTGAACATGAGATTATCATCTAGAAACTTGTATCCAAGTTTCTTGTACAATGGCATTCTTGTGTCCAAGTTTCAGTTGTACGTATTACTATTTTGCGATATAACTTGTATGTCCTTGTTGAACCGAAGCTTGAGAGTACATGTTTTTTGCACTATAGAATTTGTTACATTATACATATCACTAGCTCCTTATACAGTGAAGATTCTTCACTTGGTCAAGCAATATTTTGGTTAAACCATGATTTACCCTGAGGACCCCTCGAATTCTCATACTATTTGCACAATGTAATGAGTGTTTCAGTTAATCGGTTGACAGAACTTTTTTTTTGTTAGATATGTAACTCTTCTATTCTCTCCACTAAAGACCCCTCCTTCCCCTTCTCCTCATGCTTTGCATTTCTCTCACTCGTGTAGAGGGTTTCCTTCCCCCTCCTTGATTTCATTATGAAAGCACCAAAATCACCAGAGGAAGTCCATGCTGCTGTTACAATCTTCCTCTCCACTTCCACTTTTTCTTGACCAAGAGAGAACCCAAAGAGAGGGAGGCATATGGCAAACATTAGAGACCATGCACTTCCTCTGGGATAATAAGAAAGGATGATATAATCTTCAATCATTTCCTTTTATAATTTGTTGATGATGCATGTTTGTCTAGTTGTTTATGTGATGCCTTCTTATAGAAAGTCTTGTTTTGTTGGCGGCAAGTGTCGAGATTTCATAGTTGATATCCCAATGGCCTTCTAATTCTATGAAGTTGGAAAAACAAATGCAAGTTAAAGATATAGCTTTCCCGTGTTTGCTTAGTCGAGCAACAAAGCTTGATTGCTTCTGGGCCACTAAGAAAGTAAAGATAGAACAAAGTACTATAGATCGAGCTATAGTATCCTTGTGGTCACTAAGATTTTGGTAACTTAAAACAATGCTATTTAAGCAATTCTCATTATGCGCTCGGTCCTTGTCTGGTTGGGTGATTAATCTGATTACTTGGCCGATTAATCGCAATTTCGGCTAGTTGGAATTTTCGATTAAGCGGACACATGATTGATCTAATTAAGAGGTGGACTATTAAGGCAGATTAATCATTGAGTCCTTTATTCAGAACACTGGTTAAAGGTAGTGAGGATGTGAAGAGTAGTGTATTTATTTTGATTTCTATTGGTGTCCAGACTAGGGAGCCAAACATGACTTTAAGAACACCTTGCTTGCCTTATACTGCAATTCTTCTTTCCCATATTTATATGTGCTTCATGTGCTGGTCTTGATTCTCTTTTACATGGTTTTGTCTAGTTCAGGTGAGGGTTGAGCTTCTATCTAGTAATGGAAAAGTCACTTATAGTTCAAGCCAACCATGCATGCTGCGTTTCAAAAGCTCTTACATTCGCCTTATAGAGACATTTCTTAAAAGTGGCAGCCTCTTGGCAGGCTATTCATCAGAGTCACAGGTCATCAGGATAAAAATGACTGGATTAGTTGAAGGAACTGAACCGACTGTTTGCATAAGGGTGATTCTAGAGCCGAGAGCAGAACACAGGCCTGGTGCTGGAATTCCTCAGATTTATTCAGCGTCTTTAAAAGTTGAGACTGATCTTCCTTTCCTGAAGAGGATATTATGGAACTGGAGGAGGACGGTCTTTATCTGGGTTGTTATGGTGCTGTTTGTCTTGGAGATATTGATCGTTTTGATCTTCTGTAGTCCTATCATAATTCCAAGGATAAGGCCAAGCAGTGAATCTCCTAGCAGAACACAGCAATGAAGTTTGAAGGACGCATCACTGCACATGGGACAGTAGCATTTGCAGGCTTAATTCGTTACAGGTGCCTTGAATTTTGACACCAAAACTTTAGAACAAGTTCATCGGTTAATTCCACATGGTCATCACTTTCACCAGGTACTATAATCAAAGCTTTAAAAATTGATGCAAATCAAATTGAAATTTGTATTGTGTATTATGTAGCCTAGCTAAGGATGAAACCACATTTTCACAAAGTAGGTCTCGATTTTATCACAATTTATTACGCATAATATTTAGGAAGGATACTGCAACATAATGACCTTGTGTTTGAGGCATAGTTCGTAGTATCAACCGATATCGATACGATACGGCCAATATCGATATGGTTTGACATGTCTCGATCCGATATCGACCACTAACGATACTGATTGATATCGACATTGGGGGTTTATTGTCTATTAATTCGGATCAACTCGGGAGAGGAAATTGAACGAAAAATACCAAGCAACAAGGGTATAAAAGCATAATAAGGTTGTAAAAGCATGTAAATGAAGAATACTCATTTATCGCATAGTTTGCAGTATTGGCTATAATACCGATCCGATACAGTTGATATCGATACGGTTTGGCATGTCACGATCAAATATCGACCAATACCGATAGTGACTGACATTTGGGGTCTCTTTCCTACTCATTTCAACAAAGAAAATTGAACAAAAAAAAGACGTATCGACAAGGATGTAAAAGCATAGTAAGGGTGTAAAAACATGTAAATAAAAAAAAATTATCGTAGATAAACCAATCAACAAAGGTAAGTATTATTTCATTCAATTTCAAAACTATTATGAAACAACACAGAAAATACTTAAAATTATGTCTAAATTTCTAAAATATTTTTCTAAATTTTTAATAATTTTTTTTCCGACACTAAAAAAATATGATACTCCGATCTGAAATCGCCGATATTGTTGATACCGTCGATCCCGATACTCATAGGAAGGGTCCGATATCGATACTGTGAACCTTGATTCATCGCATGTAAATCAATCAGGAAAAGCGACTATTATTTCATTCAATTTCAAAACTACTAAGAAACGACACAAAAAATACTTAAAATTATACCTTAAATGTAGTTTTTTTTAATATTTTATCAATAACTATTTACTTTTCAATACGAAAATATATGATACTCTGATCCAAAACCGCAGATACCGATAATACCCATACTCATAGGAATGGTTCGATATCGATTCAAATATAGATACTACGAACCTTGCTTTGAGGTTGTAACTAATGGATGTCTTTTGTGTAGGGAGCAAGAAAGAGGCCGTACCTGGTCTAGATATGATGGTGGCAGATCTTAATTTTTCTATGATACTTTAGGTGAAACCTTGAATGCGAATATTGAATATTAAACTCTTCAATTATTATTGGTCCAGGTTGTTCGATAATAAGAGAATTTTTAGCTACTAAAGGTTAGGCCAAGTATAAAGTGTACATGGATACAAGTTCAAGTCATTAACATAGTTACATCAATTATTTACCTATAATCAACATAAAACACTATTGTGGACAATCGAAAGGAGAGAAAACAAAGCCTAGAAGGCTAGCTCCACGCAAGCTTGTGAATCGAGCATGCTTACCTCGCTTCAAAGGGCATCACGACCAGTCCTGTTGCAGGACAGCTACGCTGAAAATGCAACGGCGTTGCATGGCTCTATGATGTAGTTATCCAGCATTGCATGACGCTAATCCGTGCAATGTCGCTGCACAGATGGCAGTTACAAGTCGATTGACCTATTCCCATCCAACCGAACGAGAATTTATGGGGTAACAACCCATGTACTTAGTTGGTGGTTATGGCCCTAATAATGGGCCATTATGGCTGTGATTTCCGTAAGTAATGGGGAACAACAACAGCTTCGTTGCTAGCTCCGTTACGGACTTTGGAGGTCGTTGAGCCCTACACTAGCGACCTGGCCTCACTAAATAGCCCTGCTACGGTCTTTTAAGGCTTTTTAGCCTAGTTTTCAGCATTGCTGACGGCTTATTTTATTGACCGGTTACAGGGGTTGTGATGCCTCTAAACTCTATAAATAGTTCCTAGAGACCGAATGGAGGAGGAACTTCACTTTGAGCACTACAACAATCACTTTGCTAACAACCCATCAGCTTGAGACCAAGCTATCGGTCTCTCCTAAAGAATCCTCGACAATTCCGATACATTTGAGAGGAATTCACGAGTCGTCGCAACAAAGAAGCAAAAAATCAAGTCTTGAGTATCGATTGTCAACGGAACAGAGTGGTCCTGTGCTGACCACACTTCCACCGACATACTTTTCCAGAAATTTTAAAGATTGTAGAGATTCTTTCTAAGCACTTGTTAAAGAGCTGTATACAAGTTTTCCTTTTTCGTCTCATCTGACTTTGTGCGGAAAACAACTACAAAAATATATCAATTTAGCGAGGGACATACCCTTTGTTAGTGAGATATCTGTTGGCCGTGTGTTCCTGTTTCCATGCATTCATTCTATATTGTTTTAGCTAGCAGCAAGTAAAAAAGATTATGTGGGTTTGGATTATGCTCATGAGAGACTTTGTTAGCCAAATAAGCAAGAAGTTATCAACATGCTCAATTCTTGCATAAAAATTTAATGGCGGAGTGCCTCCTGCACCTTTAAGGCAATACAAAATACAAAAAATGACGTATGGTCCTGCATTTTTATGTTGTTTTTCATAACTTGCATAATAGGAGAACTATGGTGTAAGTACCTGAGAGTTGGCTTTACAGAAAGATACATTATCATGCCAGATCTCTTTTGTTGCACATAAATGACATGTGAACAATTATAGTTTGGTCCATGAGAAGTTCAAGATTTACCATTTTACGCATTATGTGCTTAACTTCCAACCTGGGTTTGTGTCATACACTTCACTATTTAAGCATCCTTCCTTTATCTGATGTCTAGTCAATCACACTTTGTTTGTCAAGCTTCCCTCCTCTTTTTGGTGTGGACGTTTTCCGTTAAAGACCTTAAGTGGTGAAAATTTTGAAAGTGGAGGGACAGGTTTTACCATGTTATTGTAAAGGGTGACATTCAGTCCACGAAACATATTCATCACATGTACTGATTGCTTCGAGGTTTTGTTAAAATCTGGGGTTTATGAACAAGGAAGAAGTGGAGGAAAGAGGTTAACAATTAAGATTAATCAAAAGATTATAGACCTATCAACCATATATTTGCAGCCCGGCCAAATTGGATAAGTGGCTACAATGGACCAGGTGTCTGTTCCCAAATCTCCCTCCAGTCCTTTAATGGAAAATCTGGAGGCTTTGAGCATATGGACCGGGTATCTGGCATGTGCGTCTGAACTCCAACTCTACTTTAAGAATCAAGGGTAATGATCTGATTACCAGGCCTGATGTTCGATTGCACTTTTACTCTCAATTTGGTGCATAAATATTATGCAAAGCCAAGCTCGTCATGTAATAACCCTTGAGGTTGTTAAAGATGTCTCAGAGGGTCTGGCACGTAGGCAACATATACTTAAGCAGGCAGGTATCTAAGTGACCCCTTAAATCAGGAGAAGGAAGCCTAGGTGTGTCTCCACTCGCCTCATCTTGCCGCACACCTTGGCCTTTTGGTCTTTGCCATCTTGCGTTCCCTTGCCATGCCAAAATGAGGAAGAGGGGCTAGCGATTTTTTATTATTATTATTTTGACAATCATTTGTTGCGGGCAGAATCGTCCTTTCTCTAGATCTAACGGATTTTTGTAGTATAGTGGGAGGGAGAGATTATAAAATATGCGCGAAGGAGGTTTCTGAGTTGTTCATAAGATATGGGAGGTGGGACATCACCCATGTATAATCAATGCATGGCTTTTTGCATTCTTCCCTCTGATCAGTGGTTACTGCATAAGTTGGTTGGCTGAAAATGCAACTGCAGCAAAATATGTTGCAGCATTTACACATTCTGGTGTTTGGTTGGATGTAAATGGAACCATTAATGCAATAAAAACTACAGTACCTACACCCATTTCTGTAGCATTTGTTGCAGCTATTGTGGCTTCGAGAGCAGATCTGTTGTTCCAAGCATATTCTGTCCAACCATGTCCCCTCCCTATTACATGTGGGCCCGGACAGATTTTGGGAGTAGATATGGAGATGGTGGTCCACATGTAATAGAGGGGGGACATGATAGGACATAATCTGTTTGGGGCAGCAAATCTGCTCTCTGTGGCTTCAACTCCACTTGCAACCGCAAATGCTGCATGGGATTCCCAATTACAGGCAAACCAAAACAGCCCCTGAACCCTCATATTGGATTAAAGGTTGCTACTAGTATGTCTTCAATGTAATTTCTACATGGAGGGAGCCATTTTCTCAAACAGGGTGCTTATCTTGTTCACCTTTGGCATTACGTATTTATATGAGGGTAACAGTCACATAAATATTAGTTTGTTGGGTTGCATAGGTGAATTGGTAAATTCATATGGGAATATTATGTAACAGTATTTGTTTAAAGTTATATGCATAAAGACATTTTAGTAAGGCAGTTTTAAGGAAAATTCTTAACCTTGCATATTCATATCGGGGTACATCTTAAAACATAAGTAACATTTGAGATGTGAGATGCAAACTTTGCTTCTCAGTTTTCCCCTTGAACATGAGATTGTGGCTCAATGGTCTCTTGATAGGGGTGCCAACAAGCAAGCTATTCGTGTGGCTCAATATTGTACTTCAAATCTTGGAAGCCATAAACGTTCAAGAGGGTGAAGATTCTTTGTTAGAACTGTGATTCTATGATTCTAACTAAGAATCGAGTTTGGAACGCGAGTCTCACATGAAAGGAAGCACGAATCTAACATGAAAGGGGCGTTTAGGGTTAGAAGATGTGATTTTGGGGGGGGGGGGGGGGGGGGGGGGGTGTGGAAATTCAAGAAATTTGACTGACCTTTATTTTTTCTTGAGAAGATAATGTTTCAACTACATTCACATGCACAAATCCCCTAGTAAACCGGTCTCAATAATTCAAGTTCGAAGTTCTTTCATTTACACGGAAGGACTAGATAGAAAAATTGCATGAAGAAGTGAAGAACATGAGAATGAGAAGAATACAAAGAACAAAGGATCATCTACTGATTAGATTTAGAGAGCTATATCTATATCTCAGAAAATTAGAATAGGAAGAGAATAAGATCTAGTTTATGCTGATTTTGTTTCATGGTTTTGGAGGTTTGGTTGTATATATATATATATATATATATATAGAGAGAGAGAGAGAGAGAGAGAGAGAGAGAGAGAGAGAGAGAGAGAGGGGTAGGTAGGTTTGGTTTAAGTGTCTTATGTTTTCAAGAATGAAGGGAGAGAATTTAATGAGAGATTTTAAGTTTTGTTTGTTTCAAATACATGAAAAATACACAGATTTAAATATGCAACGCTATCTTGGCCACTTTCATTTCTCACAACTCTTCATCTACCCCACTTCCATTAAATAAAAGACTTAAACCCTTCTAACAAATCTGCACAAGACCTGATATACATGTAAGTTAGATAATTTTACATTTAATTTTTTTTTATATCTAATGACTATTTTACCAAAAATAATCTTAGTTGTGAGCATTGTTTTTTATTGTTTATTTTATATAGTAAGGGTAAAATAAAAAATGTCAATTAAAAAAAATCCATAAATTTTAATATTAAAATAATAAATATATTTAATTAATAATAGACGCTCCCATGCCGCTCCCAAAGAATCTTCTAAGTAATCCCGCTTCCGGCTTCTAAGCTTCAAATAAGCTTAATTGATTCTTAAAATTTGTCAGCCATAAACCAATGGTTGAGCTTCAAACTGAAGTATGTGGAGCTTAGAAATAAAGTCTGCTCCAATATGCTTGATTGTATATATTTTTCCTTATTAACTAATATCATATGTCAAAGCCAGTTCAATGTCTTTATAAGAAGATAAGATTAACGTTCAACTTGATTTTCTTTTTCTTTTTTGCTTAATTAGATGATTGATCAATTTGTGAGCCAAGGCCAGTTCGGTTCCTAAAAATCTGGTGTGCTGACTTTGTGCATATTCTTTATAACTTGTTAACCACAGGTCTGCAGGAGCCTGATGACACCCTACCAAATCAAGAGTAAAAGGTTACTCTCACTTGGGCATTTCTGTCCTGTGTGGCAAATAGTTTGTTTATGTGGCTTGCTGTGTACATGCGTGTTATGAGGAACCCTTGTAATCTTGATCCAGTTTGACTACATGGAAAACTTTATTATGAACTTAGACTAGTTTTGATGTATTTGATAGGTTCTCAATTGCTATTGTCGTATTGTTTTAGAAGAGCGCACTGGTGAGTATTGTAATTTAAGAGTAGCAAGTCTGGGTAATATGAATGTAAGTTTCGATATTTCTCTCTTCCCAAGTGTATGAAACAAAATAATAGTATTTCATTAGATTATGAGAGAGAAGGTGGAACTGCTGATAGCCTAATAATGTCATGAAGGATCTTTACTTTCCAGAGGCGTAGCCAGTCCGAGGGGCCTGGAATTTTGATATTTCTTTTATATATATATTAGATATTGTAATGTCTTGTGGAGCCATCTTATGTATTCAAGTACTGGAATTGTAGATGTAGTTGAAACTTAACAAGGTGTAGTTGAACAGTGCAAATACGGGGCAAGTATCAGTACCAAGTGCAATTGTTGAATATTGGTGATTCATAGTATAGGTCAAATGTGTAATTTTATGACCCAATTGAAACAATTAAGAAAAGTAAGCTCCATACTCAATCTGAACTTGTAGATAAACTGCTACTACTGTAGCTTTTGTTATTGTCCATTATTTGATCAGTCATTCCGAGACTCTTCGAAGCGAGATATTTGAACATTTATGTTTTTAATGAAAAATTGCGTGTTGGTTATAGTCAATGTCGTAGTCATGATTTTAATCAAGGAGGTACAATATTTATTATTAAAATAATAGTAAATTATAATAACATATTTATAATTTCAAAAAATATTATATATTAATATTAAATGTCATAAATTATTACAATTATTAAATAATCTTTTTTTTGACAATAAAGACTTCATTTTCTAAAAATATTGAATGATATATTCATTGTCAATGGCATGCAATATGTTTCTTTCAATATATAGCATCAAACAATCATTCATCATCTTATCTTCCAATCGATTAAGTAATGAAGTTTGGATGATTTTTATTGCGGAAAATATTCTTTCTGCAATTGTGGTTGCAAAGAGTAATAACAATGTCATCTTCAAGAGTAAATACACCAACCGGTATGCATGATGTTTCTTTAACTGTCATTTTTCTATCCATTAACCCCCTCAATCTCAGAAAATTGATCATTTGAGCGACATAGAAAATATAACATGGAAATTCTTTGAAGATCAACCCACAAAATAATACTGTGATATCATCACTGTTAATGGATGTTCTATGATTTGGACATGGAAGGAGGGTTAACTATGTTCAATGTGGTGCCAAATTCTAAAGCTAAGAGATGGAGCATGGGCATGTCTTACTGTAGGTCCGATTATACTGAGAACGAACATTTATCTAGTTGTTTCGTTTAAGGATTTATTGATGGTCGAGAGGAATTTTAGGAGTTGTTATCTTGAATCAAAAATAATTTTTCTTATGATTTACACATTTGATAACTCAACCCTCAGCTAATGCAACTCCAAATTTTCTGTGCAGACGGGACTTCCATTAGTTCTGTTCTGCTGCTCCTGATCTGGTTGTTGATCATATTTTTTGATTAAGAACATGGACAAGACATATGGAGTGTTTATTCCTAATCTTCATTAGAAAACATTATTTCTTCCAGAAAGTTTGTCGAGTACATCTATCAATGTACATTAGCTTTAAATATAAAATACAACCCATACACAGGTGACCATCTCTTGGATGATTAACCATCCAATGGCTGAAAGATAATTATAGTTTCGGAATTTTTCTCTTATTCGCTCAAACAGAAAGAACACATCCATATTGATCCTTTTAGCCTCTCTCGAGCAACCAAACAACCAATATATTTTTGCCATCAAACCAAATAAAAATAAAGATAGAAATAAATAAAATATGCAATAGGAAAATCAACGAAAGGAACTGATCTCTCTAATGGAATCAAAATCAAGCAAAAAGGAAACTGACTTTAATAGTGCAAAAAAGATGGACAACTTAATTGTATAATATTGTTGATGACATATATATATATATATATATATATATATATATATATATACACACGGATTTTTTCAATTTAAGTAATAATTTTTTATATAATTATATATAACGGGATAAGTTTTGGGGAATTGCGGGGGGGGGGGGGGGGGGGACCACTCGCCAACTCAGTTGGCGAGTTGCTGAGTTGGCGAGGGGCTCGCCAACTGAGTTGGCGGGGCACCCTCTTCGAGGGCCCGCTCGCCAACTCAGTTGGCGAGCCACATGCTGAGTTGGCTTAGACCCGTTGCACAACGCTCGTTTGCTCGCCAACTGAGTTGGCGAGTAAGGATCCGTTTCACAACGGCTATTAACAACAACGGCTATTACAATCTCCCTCTATAAATTACCTATCTCAACTCATTCATCTCACACTCAATCTACTTCCTCTATTTTCTCTCTTCCCTCTAGCAAAGTCTCCAACACTCTCTCTGTCTCTCTGCCCGCAGCTAAAGTTCATTTGAGGTTTTCTGTAGCCAAAGTTCTCAACCGTCATGGATCGTAGCGTAAGAATTGTATGCTCGCACGGCGGTACAGTAAATGTGTTAAATTACGAAGGAGGAGAAAGTATTATTTTTTCAACTTATCCGAATATTAGTTTTGAAAATATACGTAATCATATTATTGAACGTTGTTCTATTCATTATGATTTTATTTTGAAGTCTATTTTTGGTTCTAATTGTTTTTTGATAGATAGTGAAGATGCATGGAATTATATTCTTGAGATTAATTCACAATCACGGTATATAAAAATATATGTTATTAAAGTAGCAGCAACCTTAGATAGTAGAAATAATGAATATTTTTCTGAATATCAGCATGTTACTTCAGGTGCTAGTTCTTCTCAACAAATAGTTTCATTTATCCAAGAAGGTCATTCATCAGATGAATCTAACCATGATGATGATAGTGACAACGACGAAGGAAATAGTGATGATTTAGTTGAAAATGTAGATTATAGGGTAGATGATGATGTTGTAAAAGCTATCACTGATGAATTATTTAAGGGACAATTATTTCCTAGTCGTTCTCACTTTAGAAGCTTTATCAGTAATTTAGCAATTAAATATAATTTTAGTTGTTCAGCTAGTGATATGAATAATGCTCGTGGAATTATATATAGTTGTGATCAACCGAATTGTAATTGGAGAGTATATGTCAAATCTATTGGAAATAGCGATATAGTTAAAGTTAGTACATTAGAAAATCGTCATTCTTGTTTAGGAAGACTTAGTACAGGACGTCATCGACTAGCTACCGCTTCATGGATTAAGACCATGATAATTGACATTATTAGAGATAATCAGTCATACAGTCCATCACAAATTGTTAAAGATATATATAGGGAGCACCGTATACAAGTTAGTTATTCCAAAGCATGGAGAGTCCGAGAGACAGCATTAGCTGAAATTAATGGTAGTTATGATGAGGCATACGCTAGTCTTGAGGAGTATTGTTACAGAATTATGGAGACAAATCCAGGTAGTACATGTTTTATTAAAACTACCGAAAACAATAGCTTCCAACGAATTTTTATTTGTTTTAAAGCATGTATTGATGGATTTTTAAGTGGATGTTTACCAATTATTAGTACTGATGCTACATTTCTTTCGTCAAAATATCAAGGTATCTTATTTATTGCTTGTGCTCACGATCCTAACTATCAATTATATCCTATAGCTTATGCTGTTGCTGAAGGTGAGAATAGTGATTCTTGGTCTTGGTTTTTAAATTCTCTTAAAATATCTTTTGAAAGTTGTTTTAATGATTGGAGTTCAATTTCATTTATATCTGACAAGCAAAAGGGTTTAATAAATGCTGTTCGTGCTATTTTTCCTGCATCTTCTCATTTTTTTTGTATTCAACATTTTAAACAAAACATGAAAAAAGTTACAAAAGAACCAGTATTTCAACGCTTGTTAGACTCGCTTGCTAGATCATATAATAAAACGGATGCAGAGAGTGTGTTTGATATAATTAAAGCCGAGAACATAGTGTTGTACGATTGGCTTCTTGGTGTAAACGATGAAAGTCGTCGATTTGAACATTGGATAACAGCGTATGCTAGTTGTCCTAGATTAGATATTAACACTTCTAATCTTGCTGAATGTTTCAACAGCTGGATTAAGAAATTACGAGATAAGCCAATAACAACACTTCTCGATGGTATTAGAGCCAAGATTATTACACTTCATGACAATCGTAGAAAGTTTGCTGAAAATGTTGACACAGATTATTGTCCGAAGATGTTAAAAAATATGGGTTCTATTATCAAAGAGAAGAACCACCTAGAAATATTAGCTATTGATAGTTATAGGTTTGAAATAATAGACCGGGCAACAAGTAGAACCTATATTGTTAATATAACTGACAGATCTTGTACATGTTTAAGATGGTACCATACTTATATACCATGTATACATGCATGTTTTGTTTGTAGATATTGCAATATTAGTATTGATAGTTTTTATCCTGCAGTATTTTCGACGGCTACCTTGAGGAGTGTATACGCGCAAAATATGGAGCCAATTCCAGTTCCCTACGAGATCCAAGGTCCTTTGGTAAGAGGACAAATTGGGGTGCCAGATGTAAGACGCAAAGCCGGAAGACCAAAGAAGAACCGCATCAAACCCCGGGAATCATCGACAAGAGATCTACGATGCAGTAATTGTGGTGCTATGGGACACAACCGAAGAAGATGTACTAGTCAACCGAGAGAGTAAAATGTAATTGTTCAATACCCAAAAATTTATATAAAAATCCATTACAAATCATACAAAAATTGCAATAGTACAATGTTTACAATTTTCTACTATTCCTCGTCCTGGTCTTGTTGAGTTTGGGTAGGCAGCGGTGCTGATGGAGTCGAAAAAAATTGTGTGAATATCTGGTAGCTTTCATCTCCAGCAGTCTCGTAACTCGGTCCGGCTCCAGGAGTCTCGTAACTCGGTCCAGCTCCAGCACTCTCGTAAGTCGGGTAGGCTCCAGCATACTGGTAACTCGGGCCCGCTCCAGGATACTGGTAACTCGGGGTCGCTCCAGCATACTGGTAACTCGGGCCCGCTCCAGCATACTGGTCACTCGGGCCCGCTCCAGGATACTGGTCACTCGGTCCCGCTCCAGCAGTATCCCGTCGACGACGACGAGAGTGTCTCTGTCGTACTAAGCCGGTCGGATAGTCCGGTGGAAGACGGGATTGTACCGGAGGCATTTCCGGTCCAATACCCAGATGCCGAACACGAGTAACAAGCTCCCCCATAAGACGACGAGTCACATGTTCCTCCATATGAGGTTGTTGTAAATGCTGCTCGTATACCCCACTCTGAAATTTGAAACATGTAAATTAAAATATTTATCATATCTATGTATATGTATTTTTTAAAGTATAATGAAGTTAAAGTATAATGAAGTCATACCAAATCATTCATTCCATCAATAAAAGCACGCATAGTAGAATCGTCTAGGGATCTAGTCTTGAACCTGGGCTCCTCATAGTGGTATACTCGGTTGCTCATTAGAGGGCATCCCCACCATTGTCTGTAGTCCAGGCTACCTATGTCTGCAAAATATAAACAAAATTTTAGCAAACTATTTACACTAAATCAATACGAATAATGAGTAACTTATAACTTACATTCCTCACGAGAATTTAGTCTAGGAGACATGTCCCTCACACTATAATTCTCGAACCGATTATTCCAGTCAGCAACGAGACCAATGATTCGTTGGAATGCATTTGATGTCTGATAACCGACTGTCGGTGGATCATCGAAAATTATTGGGGCCATTCCGAATTGCCGAAGAACACGGTCTGCCGGATGGTACATGGTGAACCGATCATATATAATATGACATCTGTGTAAACTAAATGCATAGGATGTCATTTTGATTTCTGGAGCATCGGGTTCACATATGTACGGTAACCAGGTTACCTATTTAAAGATATTTTAAGAGATTAGATGTGATGTTTATCTACGATCAAAACTTCAATAATTTAAAGATATTTATTGCATATTTAAAAATTACCTCATTAGACCGCAGTGTATCAAATTGGCTTCGATATAGTGATACAGTCCTGTATTGGTAGTGTTGATAATCCACTACATCTGTAGGCCAGCGCATAGCAACTGGAAATACTCCAACATCACTGAGAACGCTGGTAACAGGCCTACCAATATAGAAGTGCTCGTAGGACCAGAACTATAAAACAAAAATATGACATTAGTACAAACAAAATTTGCGTATAAAATTACTCTAACTTTTTAAGGTCTTTCATTCATACCTGTATCAGTGAAATACATCCACAAATACTCTTGCGATTGCATCTCACAAATTCTGTCAAATTGGCGTATAAAAATGCAAGAGTAGCAGCTCCCCACGCATGCTCAGTAGGTTTGGTCAGATCATCCAAGAATGGTAAAAGCTGCACATTTACCATATTTTCCGATGCATCGGGAAATAAAATTGCACCACATAAACAGAGCAGATACGCTCTAGTGCAACGAATGACCTGGATTTATTAAGTGTTAAACAAATTTATTAAATTGCACCACTAAATTAAGTAATAAACAAATTTACTAATTAAAATACATACCCGATTTTCATCTACATCAACCACCCCATCAATAGTTTGATGTAGGTCTATAAAGTTGCCACGGAGCCATAAAAATTTCACATAATTGCCCTCTTTTAGACCAGAAGGAGGGCTAACACCGAGATAACTCCGGATCAGATCAGATCCCTTTAAGTGCGGATCAAAATATATAGCGTTACCTTTAATAGGTAACCCTAGTATATTCGCCACATCAAAAAGGGTGATCGTCATCTCGCCGAATGGGAGTTGAAAAGTGTTGCGTTCTGGCCACCAACGCTCCGCAAGGCTTACAACTAAATGAAGATCGTGAATTAAATATCTAACACGATCTATATAGTGGAATCCAAAGGATTCCACCAAAGCCTTTTGAGCTGGATTAAGCTCCCACGTACGATAATTCCTTTCAGCCCGCCAATGTACGTGGATCCGGGTTCGTAAAGCATTATCATGGTCGTATAACTATAAAAATTATATGCATTAATAAAGTAAACATAGACATTCTAAAAATTATATACATTAATAAAGTTAGCAACTTGTAATTTCAAAAAATACCTCGCCAGTAAAAATCTGAGTAGAAATGTGCTCTTCACGTTGCTTAAGAATAAGCTCGGTAGTCGGTCCGCCAGGAATACGACCGTCATTGCGGGTAGCCATCGCCAGTAAATATCAAGAGGAGGAGTTTGGTGTAAGGAGGGTTTGGGGTAGGAGGAGAATGAGAATGTTGTGAGAGGAGTGTTGGGTGGGGGGGTGTTTATAGGAGGAGAATTATAGCCGTTTGGATTATAGCCGTTGGCCAACGGCATGCAACGTTATGCGGCTCGCCAACTGCGGGCCCTCGAAGAGGGTGCCCCGCCAACTCAGTTGGCGAGCCCCTCGCCAACTCAGCAACTCGCCAACTGAGTTGGCGAGTGGTCCCCCCCCGCAATTCCCCAAAACTTATACCGTTATATATAATTATATAAAAAAATATTACTTAAAACGAAAAAATCCGATATATATATACAAGAGAAAAAAGTATGGAAGATGGCATTTACTTGGAACTAGGAATAGAAGAAGAAAAGAGCTGTTGCTTCTTCCTGAAGAATAGGAAATAGAAAGAGAGGAAGAAAAGAGCTATTGCTTCTTCTTGCAGAGTAGGAAAGCAGCAGACCAACATTAATTGGAATCCTGCGGTCCCTATCTACTCTGTAGTCTATAGTATAGTCTACAGAGGCCACTTTCATAACTGTCTACTCTGTAGAGTATAGAGGTCATCCAGGAGGCGCAGCTGCTCTGACTCTACAGCCTACAATATGGGAGATGTACTTTACCTATATGCTCTGCAACTTACTATACTGTTAAAAAATAAATTAATTAATTAATTAAATTCCAGGGGACGCAGTCGCGTCTTCTCGGCACCACGTGCCTACGCCCCTGGTTATAGTTCCGTTGATCCGACCTATTCTGATATGGAGTTATTGTACCGAAAATTACATATAGTTATAGTTGACGTGTGAAAATTGACGAAACTTGAATTTGTCAATTGTACGTGAGAAATTTGATACATATCAATCGAATGTTACCGAATCGATATTTAAAAAAAAAAAAAAATTTATTATTTGTGCGTCATTTAGATCGCGATGAGACTTGTGTCATTGAATGCACAACGTTGAACTTGTCGGCATAAGTTTTATTATGTTTTGAGACCGCCAATCAGATCATCATTATTTTTCGTGTTTATTATAAAAAAATAAGAAATTTTGAGTTACCTTCCACTTTTTTTTTTACCATATTTAGGGGTGCATTCCACAGTTTTTTCATAATGTACATGTCCCTCCACATTTGACGAAATTCGTCCAAAATTAACGGTCAATTGTTTTGACCAATTTTTTTTGACGAAAATGTTCCTCTCCCATTTTCTTCTTCCTCTTCCATCCTCCCCCCTCCTCCCCGCCGACGCCTGCCCCACTCCCCCCCTCTCTGCCACCACCCCTCCCTCCTCGCCACAGCCTCCTCTCTCCCTCCCCGCCCCACTCCCTCCCCCGACGTCGACCCCCACTCTCCCCGCGCTCGTCCCCCTCCCTCCCCCGCCGTCGACCCCCCTCCCCGCAACCGACCTCCCCCCCCCCGATAGGGTGGGAGGGCGGCGACGGTGGCGGGGAGGGGGAGAGACGGGGATGAGGAGGATAGGAAAAATGACATTGAGGAACATTTTCGTCAAATTTTTTGGGTCAAAGCCGTTGACCGTAATGACTGGACGAAGTCTGTCAAAAGTGGAAGGTCGTGTAGATTATGAAAACAATATGGGGTGCACCATAAAAATAGTGGGAGATAACTCAAAATTTCTCAAAAAAAATTTAATAGTAAGCTTGGTGCCCCCTATATGAAATTGCCCTCCAGATGAAATTTGCTGGCTCAGCCACTGCTTTTCCTGATCGTCGTGGATGAAACAAAAATTCAGATGGTGAATTGATCGGTGGACAATTGATTTAAATGAATCAAATACTATGTCAACTACTCACGCAAGGAGGAAAATAGATTCAATAAATTAATAGCTGAAAGTTGAATTTCAACAATTTTCAAGCTGGGGTGAATTCTGAAGAAACACCAGCTTCTACTTAGATAACGACAATGGTACTCTTCTTTTCTGTGTGATTTCTCGAAAATTAGATGTTGAAGAGTAGACTAGTGCTACATAGGCATACATACATCCTAAAGAGTTCCATTGTTGACAAATTATGACCGTAGAAAACTGGAGACAAATTAAAAAAAAAAAAATCACCCTCTGGTCAACTCAAGACAGACAAACCTATGCCATTGACATCTTCCGTTTGATTATTTATTTATTTCTAGATGTTTTGGATGTGATTTCTGCGTCCTCATCGCCTATTGTCTCAACAAACTAGTCCATACCATACATGGTCGAGCCTTGGGTCACACACTTTCGAGGAGCTGAGCATAACAACTGTAGAAAGGGTGCTGCCAACCAAATGATACGGAAGGGGAGATGAAAATGATTCAACTCGACCCCGTTATCTTCAACCTTGATCGACACCATCAACATGTAGCCATGTCCATGTTAATTGAGAGGCAGCCTTCACAAGCGTGAGAGAGCTCGCATGTCATAAAACTAACTACAAACTACGTACACTGTTGCATAACCTTACACACCGAACAAGTCTAGGTTTATTTATTCAAAATCCGTCAGATTGACCTTCAAAATTGACATGGAAGTTCTAGGTTTAAGTCAAATTAGGATTTTGTTTCAGCAAGTCCTTTCGGATATGAGATTTTAATATATTCTGAAATAGTTTACTTCAATTAAAATTGCATTCCTAGCATAACTAACTATTTGTATTCATAGTTTTTATTAACAATTTCTTTAAAGAGCTATTACCCAACAAGTATGGGGGATTTCATTTGTTCTTGTGATTCAAAGTCATTAGATTTTGGGCCTTGGGTTCGATTGCCACTAACCGGCAACCACCCCAGATCACAAAAGATGCTAGATCTTTTAAAATAATACACAAGTCATCAAATGTTTACAGTCCAGATAAGCAAAATAGGAGTAAACAACTTACAGATCAAAGTGTTTATGATGCCACAGGAATAAACACTGTTCCAAAGCTGTTATCACTCAGAATCACTCAGTTGGTCCAGTTCCAGAGTTCAAAGAGAACACAAGCAACACATACAAGAATGAAACAGAGGCTTTACTTCATGACACATTCAGCCTTCTTCAAATGGTTAGCCCCTCTCCTATGCTCTACATCACCCTTTTATATTTCCTGTACAAAAAAATATCAATATTCAGGACCAAGTACACAAAATATTTTGGAAATGGGTGACTGATGACGATATAGCTTGTAATCCACATCTTAAATTGTAGTTTCAACCACATTTCTCATATAAACATGCATGACACAACACCTTCAATGGTGACCAAGTATAGTGGCTTATAAACAAACAAAAGCATAAACCCACCTTCCATGGATGCTTTCTGCCGCATAACTTATGGTAATTCATCAATTAAATGCTATTATTCAATGCCATAAACTTGCATTGCTCATTCATGGCCAGCAGTTGGGCTTCTTTCTTGTCTAGCAGGGATGTCAGTCTTATATTCTCCTCCATAAGCTTCTGAACTTCAGCCTCTTTCTGAACCTTCTCGCTCTCTAGATTAGCAGTCTTCACAAGTAACCTGTTCCAAACAATATCATCAATCAAGTTAATTCTTCTGAGAATTGCCTTCCACAACAATTGAGCTCCATACTACTTACTGTACAAGACTAAATAGTATAAAGAATTTAGTTATATATTGCTTGTTAAATGCTAACTATTTTTTCATAATTGCATGCCAAAGAGATAATGATCGACTTTTGAAGAAATCTGCACTACTCATGGATTCTTGAATAAAGGATTATGAGAGTTTCGATCTGGCTATGTTGCAATAGCAATT
Organism: Iris macrosiphon; assembly: GCA_036927795.1. Lineage (NCBI taxonomy): Eukaryota > Viridiplantae > Streptophyta > Magnoliopsida > Asparagales > Iridaceae > Iris > Iris macrosiphon. Next base: position 29,488,888 of record JAYESA010000019.1, read on the forward strand.
GTGGTGAGATAAATATGAATTACTAAATATAAGTACATATAGTATACATCGACCCCTTCCTTCGTTGCCTAAGGTCTCTATAAGATTCGGAAATTTGAAAGACTTATCCTAGTTGCATGGGCTTAAGAAGTTATAACCACTGCTGGGCAGGGCGGCCGCCTAGGAGGCGCCTAGTCGCTAGGCGTCTGGTGCGCCCGATTCCGCCTAGGCGTCTGCCTAGTCACCTCCGACGTCTGACTATACATGTTTTGGGATTTTATGAACTTTTTCTGCAATTTTCAGTAGATTTTTGGAAAGAAAAAAAATTCGAAGCGCCTAGATCTATGCGGCGGGTGCTCGCCTGAGTCCCGACTAGCGCCTATCGTTTTTCACAACCTTGGTTATAACACATGAACATGATAACACATTCAACCATTAACAAGCATTCAAGAAACGTCCATTAATTCTTCTGCTAGTTCAGGGTTACCACACAGATTTGGCACCGACTTTTAAACATTTAACATAAATATATTGATCTTTCTCTAGTTCCGTTATATAAAACTCAAATAGGACATAGAAAAACTAGTGTGAAGGTTAATCCTTTACTTTGCTTTTTCACTTTATTATTCTCAACCTAATGCAGAACAAATCAAACCTTGCCATAGAGTCTATTGTGTCTTTGTGATCTCTGGTATTATGAAGAGTCTGAACAATGACTGTGTACTATAGTTTTTGTAGCTAAGAAGATTCCTACTGAAGTATTCAGGAAACTTTGCTTTAGGCAGTTTCAGTTCCATTGATCATATTTTTAGACATTATGGATGGCCTATGAAATAGGAAATTCTTTGAAAACCTAGAATTCTGGATTATCTATCCTATACAGTCAAAGTAACACGTGCTAAAGAAGAAAAATGTCTTAAGTTCCTCCATGCATAAAGTTTCAGAGGTTTCAGGCAATGCATCAAACCAGTGTCCAAAGAAATGTGAAAAGAGAGGCAAACCAGCAGAAGCAACACTCGAAAAGGAATTGGGAGTGTGCTGTCACAGATTTCATCTGAGCAGAATGAATCCAAGTGTACCATAGTCTATAACCAAACTAAACAAGGAACAATGTTCACCACTCGGTCTGGCTGGTCCAGACCAAACATGGTACTCTTACTCAATGTTGGCCAGACAGGACCAAGTTCGTACAAGGTTCTTGATTTCCCCAGTTTCTTAAGTTCATAGTAAGTGGATTTTGAGGAGCATCTGCTGAAGTTAACTATTCATTTAGGTTTGATTTAGCATATGGCCTATAGGCTTTACATATCTCTTGTCCTCTTCCGATCCCAAAACTAACCCCCACCGCATATCTTTTTTCAAATCCCAAATCCATCTTCTCTAAGCTCATCATCTTCTTCAAATCCCAAATCCATCTTCTACATACCCATCCTCTCCAAATCCACTACACAATCTTATCCAAACCCTCTTCACTGCTTCATCTACTCCATTGTGGTGGTTTATACTACTATATTGCTTATAAGGCCCTATAATCTGAAATATACTTTGCGTCTACATCAAGGTAAAGTAAAATGTAAGATGGAACTGTTTTAAACAGCATGAAACAACATTTTCTGGAGTTAATCAGCAAGTGAGCAAAAAGATATATTCCAGACATTTGGCTGTATTTCAAGATGAGGAAGATAAAACAAGGAATAAAGAACCAGTAGTATGGCGGTACCTGTCAAAAAGCTTCTCCATTGTTTGAAATTGCTTCTCAGATGAAAGAAGTGTTTCTCTAACGCTAATGAGACTGCTAACGTATGACCTCAGAGACTCAAAATCTTGCTTCACACGACAAAGTTCCTGCTCATTTTCGGTTGCTCGTTGTCTTTGTCGTGTTGTTTCTTCTACCATTTCTTCAACCTTATGCCTCATTTCATTCAATATTCCATTTGTACCTAATGCAAAATTTTCCATCTCTACAACCTTTGCTGACATGTTCTCAATTTGGAGTTTCTTCCTTTCAATTTCTTCCAAACCTAAATTTACTTTCTCTTTCTCAGTAGCCGCTTCACTTTCAGCCATTATAACCCTCTTAAGAAGAGTCTCCATGACATCAGATACCATATGAACTGATTTAAGAATTTCACCAATATAAGCTCCATCATTTGCATCAAGAGTACCAAACTTAAGACTGTTTGCCATTAGATTTGCCTCATCTGAACTTTGAAAAGTAGAAAGATCGACATCCTTCGACCAATCAGATAAGGGTATCCCATGTCTGTCTATGAACCCTGACCCCTCTTGATGTTTGATCCCACATGAAGTGTATGCTAAATGAGGAACCGCCATAAGCCTTGCTTTTGATTTAAGGTAAGTAAGCAGTGTTGCAGTAGTTTTGACTCTGCGCCAAAGAAGTTCCAGCTCCTTTTTTGCATCAGACTCAGACGATTGGATGCAAACTTTAACCTCCGTAAGCTTTTGTTGTAGTGTATCAACTTGAGAGTGGTGGTGCTCCAAGTCCTGCTTCCATGTGAGGTTTTCTTGACTGAGCTCAGACTTCACAGTCAACAGTTCACACTCCTGAACTTCATTCTCCATAACTGCAAAAGAGTAGTTACAGTCAAAATGTGAGAATATTAAGTGACTTGGGAATATATGAAAATTCAATACTTAATAGACACTTAAAGAAGTATTATTGCCGATATGGTTATAATCATTCATTGACTTCTTTACAGTGCACTGTTACTTTTTATTACAAAATCAATTTATGTATAGACCTCTAAAGTCTTCAATTCAAGATATCAAAACAGGAAAATACACCTTCCCAATTTTAAAGTGAGATCCTCTTGTCATTTGGATAGCTTGATACAACATATACTCTAGTTCAAACTTCAAACAGGTATGTGATGTTATTATCATGAACTGTATATGAGTATCTAAACTTTAATGTTCATAACAGCAAAAATTTCTTTGACCATGCATCACATCTACTTGATATGTGAAAGGTTTCTGGTTCTAAATATGCCTCATCAATATATATTCTGAAGTGCTAGTAAAATTCCAGCAATGTTATAGGGCTCCAACCTTTTTCAAGTCAGGAACATGCTTGGTCACAAGTATAAACATCATGTTTGATTCTTCAGTGATAATGAGCTGAGTGAGCCCCACAAGTTCATGACTAATAGTTGTCGCACCAAACTCGTTTGTATATACATGAAAATTGATCAAAAGAAGAGCATGAAAAGGCAAAGGCACGAAAGTGAGATTCTCATGGTTTAGTGAAGTTGCAAAAGATGTCAGATTTTAGTATCAAAAATATAAGGGCCTGTTTGGTACAAGGGAAAATTTTCTGGGGATTTCAGAACCTAGATCAACTCCCCAAGATGAGAATGTTCCTCTGATTATATTACCACAGTTGTCTAGGAAATCTTGCCCACAGTTGCCAATCTAGAACTGGATAGATAATGGAGAAGGGCAAGGGACATTTTGTCCCAGAAAAGTAAGGGAAACGTGAAACATCAACATGTCAGTAAAGATGCTAAATACATGAATATGGCAGATAAGAAACTAGTGTGAAATTCACGGGAAACATATAAGGTAGCAATCATAATAGATTGGAGAAACTTTCAAGATATTGTAAATATCAATATGACAATAGGTGGATAGAACATAGAAAGGAACAAGGAATCTTAAGGACACTTATGTTATTTGGATACAATGTGGAGACGGCCGTGCAATCATTTGACACTTGTCTGACATGAGTGAACATTTGTACCATATCTTAGCAAAAGTTTTGAAGAAGAAGAAAACCTATATGAAACAGTAGTACATTGTAAGAAACTAAGTACCTAATGAAACTAATGAAAAACTGTTATAATGAAACTATTAAACTATAAGGTGCCTAATAGGAACCTTTGAATATAACATTTTTACAGTATATGAAACAGTAGACCAATCCAACTAAAAAGTTGAGTTCCTCCCATTTTGGCTAAAGTTATTGCATATTAGTGATATAGCTTCCGTCAATGGAAGTATTTTGTAAGTAAAATGTGAAAAATCTCCTCCCTTATCAATCTCATTAGTTGTACTGTGGTTGATTAAGTGGATTAACAACTTTCAGAATATAGATCTTTGAGATTGTTCACAATGTGATTCGCCTCTTCTTTGTTCTCAGGTAGCTTAATTTTCCATCTAATCTGGAAAAGAGTGATACCTTTGTATTTTTATATCAAAATAGTAGCTGAAAATGTTTGTTGAATACAATCAGATAATCCCATTATAGCATCACTAAAATTACGAGAAGAGTCATGTGTCGTCGTCCCTTCCTTCTCTTACCCAATAACTGGAGTAACAATTTGGCATCACTTATCTAGTATAGGATCAATAGTTATGCAAGTTATAAAAAATGAAAATGACCTTATAATCTTCCGTAATCATCTCGTGTGTCATGAGCACAATCAATGTTACATGGGTTGTGGTTTGTTTCTATATGCGACAGTGGAACATGAACGCTACTTTCCCAAGTTCGTGTACAAGAGGATAAGTTTGGCAATTCAAGTCTTCGGGTTGTGGTTTGCTTTATATATATATATATATATATATATATATATATATATATATATACATATATATATATATATATATTGGTAAGTCTGCGTCTAGTAAATCTCGAGCCTTTATTACATCAATCTCCACCGGATTATGACCGAGTTTGGTTCTTTGCATGTCCTTCCTTGTTTATTGTATTACATCCTTCATTGATCTACTATTCGGATCGATCTCCATCAAACACTTTACATGGACTGAGCATCAGTTCCACGATACTGTAGCAAAGTAAATCATTCCTCCAACTCCAGTTCTCAATCAACCGCTACCTGAATATTTCGATCAACACCCCCCCCCCCCCACCCACACAAATATTTAAGGGTACATCGCACCAAGAGGATTCGAACTCCGACTCAATTTCCCGATCTTTTGCCTTCAAAAGGTAACCAGTCGGGGCGACCTCCATCACACAATTTACTTGGACTGACCGTCAGCTCCATGATACTCTAGCTAAGTAAATCACTAGTCCTCCAATTCCAGCTCTTAATCAGTCACTACCTGAATATTTCAAACCCCCCCCCCCACCCCCCTTCCCTTCCTTAATATTTTAGCATACATCGTGCCAAGAGGATTTGAATATCCGACTCAGTTTCTCGATCTTATGCCTTCAAGAGTTGACCAGTTGCGTCAGTGCTTGTTGACACACAAATATACACACATATAAGTGTGTATGTGTGTGTGTGTGTTTTAAGTCTAGTAGGAAAGATTTCATACCAAATCCTACAGTAATATGCTATATGCACTGTTACGTTTTATTTTGGCAATCAATTGTTATCTTCCTATTTCAATCTAATAGATAATTCTTTGAGAAATTGAACTTCGTCTTCTAACATCGTCTTACCTCTTTGTATTATTGGCTTATGGCATAGAGACGGATGTAGTCTCCTTATAGCAATCAAATCATCTTACCTCTTCATCTAGACTCTAGGAAACTTAAACTATAGCAATTATATCATCTTACCTCTTTGTCTAGACCGATGAATTTTGGGTATAGCAAAAGTATCTACTTACCTCTTTTTCTACTTTCTAGGAAATTTTGGCTATAGCAATCATACCACCGTACCTCTTTGTGTAGACTCTAGGGAATTGTGGCTATAGCAATCATACTATTGTACCTCTTTGTCTAGACTCTAGGGAACTTGGACGGTGTTTTTTTTTTGGTTTTATCATGGTTAATTAAAACATGGAATGCTCCTGAGTCGTGAATATGGTTTCTTCGGAACCCTTGTTCCTAATGCAATATGTTTATCCAGAACGTGGAACATTATTAAGAAATGAATATGTAATATAACGTATATTTGAGATTCAATATTAATCAAGTAACATAATATAGCATCATAAAAAATTCAAACTAAAAAAGGATTCATAGGTTTCAAACTAGCCTTCCATTGATATATTTCAAAAAGAAATAACAAGTCTTAGACTCTCCAATGTGTCCTCCAACCAGATAAAGTAGACCACAACAAAACCTCCTTGACAACAACAAGAGACAACCATACGGGAGGAGACGTCAATGAGTAAAGGTTGTCAAAAATTGAAAGTTCAGATAGAACCATGTAAGAACATCAGTGTCAGCTTGTTGGAAGACTCGAAACATATATTTCCATGCTTTTGTATTCCGATGTTTTGCATTCCTGAACGTGTGTTCCAGATGGCAGCACGCACCACTGTGAATTTTGATAACCATGGTTGTAATAGCATAAATTGCATGCCCAGAAAGAGAGGACATGGTAGTGATATGACCTAGCAGGCAATTGGATAGCATATTTCTAATTGTAGAAATATCACATGTAATAAACATGTTGATTATTAATGAATTGGCTTTCCATTTATATTGCTATCTAGCTTTAATTATACAATTTCTTATATTAACATGATAAAGTCCTTAGAATATAAGCAATGGTTTTTTATCATCATGAGATGATATGAATGAGATCGAAATCCTTAATAGCTTCATTGTTAAATGTTCCTAGTCAAAGGTTCAATAAGATGGACATTAATAAAACCGGAAAGACCTGTACACTCTATACGAACTCATATGACGAGTATGACCGATCTCATAAGTCACGAATTGGGATTCTAGGGTTTGAAAAGTATGTAGGTTAAACACTATTAAAATTGTCACTAAATGTGCATTCAAATAGTACTTTGATTAAAGTAATGCATACTTCTTACAAAGAGAGGGGGTCATGTCCTTACGTCCTACATTTTACAAATTTTCCATGTCTTGCATATCAGTCATGTCATGTTTCAGGCTTCTCCGATGCATTGGCATTTATGTGTCTACACACGTTATCTACGAAATGATATCTATAGCTAAAATGAAGTGTTCAAGTACTTCGTTGTATGGGCACCTAATCCTCTGAAGGGAGTCACCTCTTGCTCATAATTCCCCCCTAGATTCTTACTTCCTACAATCAACTGCCTAGTGCTAGAAAGGAACCTTAAGTTAAAATCAGGTGAGTGGTAACTTATAGCATGTGATGTTACAATATTCATTCCCATCTAGAACAGCCACAAATGTCTAGGAGTTGCATACATGTCGAGACATAATACTCCTTCAACATTCCAAGCAGATGTAGAACACTTCCAAATGTGCCAACAGTTTCATGCTCTTCACTTCTTGGATACTTCTCCAACATGACAATTAGAGCTCTCCATTTATTTGCATTGCTCAAACCGAGATAGGATTATTCTTCAATTTATAAACTAAAGTGTACAAATCTTTAGAAGGACACGAAAAAGAAACTTGGATACAGATAAGAAGCCATATTAAGATATCTTCCGCACAAAATGTACGAAGTTACACTTCAGGGCACAACATGATATATCCTTATAAAAGAGTAGGCATAATTTGACAAGACATACCAAAATATATAGTTTAGTTCAAGTAATTAGAACACTAAACTACAGCAACAACAACAAAGCCTTTATCACAATTTTTTGGGATATGTTATTTGAATCATTCTCTTCCATTTAGCTCGGTTAAGGGCATTTCTCTATAGCACTTACAAAATCATATATTTCTTTAAAATTTTGATCCATATTTGTTTAGGCCTACCTATAGTCCAGCGGCTTCTTTAACTATTATACTATGGCTCCTTTTTACCACAATATCTATTGATCTGTGTTGTACATGTCCAAACTATTTAAGGCAAATTTCTCCCAATCTTGTCCTCAATTGGCACCACCTCTAAATTTTCACAAATACGTATTTCTTATCATATTTTCCAATGTATTGTCACCCGTCCATCTTAGCATTTTCACTTCAGCTAGATGAATTTTTTGGACATGTTTATCTTGATTGCCCAACTGGTCCATAAAGCATGGTTGGTCTTATAACCGTCTCATAGAATCTTCTTTAACTTTAGATGTATCTTTCAATCATAACGTACTCCACTAGCCAATTTTTTTGGACATGTTGTATCTTGAATGTCCAACACTAAAATCCATAAAACATTGATGGTCTTATGGTTATCTTATAGAATTTTTCTTTCACTTCGAAGGTACCTTTCAATCAGATAGTACTCCAGAAGCACTCATCCATGAATACACTCATTTGAATACTAAATTAAATCAATAATTTGTATAAGGAATAAAATTATTAGCAAAAATTATTAAATTCTTTATAAGTTGGGGTGATTTAGAATTATTTTCCAGCAATTGGTTTATTTCACAACCCCGTCTTTCATCCCTCTGTGTGTCAGGCAACATCATCAAAGCCTTCTCCTATCAGAAAGGGATCTGCTATGGCTCGTAATAAACTCCATTAAAAAATTGGTAATTTTTATGATCAATTGTCAACCTTCCATCAAACCTTTTGTGGTGCCGAATTCCTAGCAAAGATAGCTACGAGCACGAGAGGACCAGGCCATAAAAACCTACATCCTAGATCGCCAGTTGACTCATTTTAAGCTTAAACAATATTGGGATTAAATTGTATGATTAAATTGTATATATGGTGATTGGCCCATGTGGCTTAGGCCCAAGTTGATATGTGGATGTATATATATGTAATATCATGATGAATGAAAGATCTAGATTATTCTCTCCTACTACTTCTTCACATGGTATCAGAGCATGACGGTTAGGGCACGTCCACACAAGTCTCCTCTGAACATGACGAGGTTATGGCGCTTGCGGTTAAAACTCCTTCTGTTAACCGTGGGCCATCTCGTTTGGATGCTCAGAATAAATCGGAGTTGCTTTGCAATTTTTGCAAACGCAACGGACATGAAGAAGCCACTTGCTTCGAGAAACATGGCTTTCCGGATTGGTGGGGGAATAGGCCGCGAGGCGGCGGACGAGGGGCTGGCCGCGAACGTGGTGTCGGACACGCGGATGGTGGTGGACGTGGACAGGGTGCGGAGGTGCGTGCGGAGGTGGCAGGACGTGGCGCGACGGCTGCGGCACAGACACGTATGGCAGGTGATGGTGCAGGCGGTGTTCCGGGAATAACTCCGGACCAATGGCGACAACTTATTTCTCTGCTTGGTAACTCTTCGATCAAATATTCGGAGGACCGTATGATGGGTAAGTCTATTGCACATTGGATTATTGATACAGACGCTTCGAATCATGTTACTAGGAATTTGAATTTATTGTCGGGGGTGACGAAAATAGAGGAATGTCTGGTTGGGCTCCCGGACGGACGGACTACGGTTGCCTCGTGCTGCGAGCGTGTTGCTCTTACACCTGGTGTTGTTCTCACCAATGTTCTATTCGTACCTCAATTACATTAAAATTTAATTTCTGTGGCCCATCTTATTGATGATACAAATTGTGTTCTACAATTCACTAAAAAATTGTACGTTATACAGGACCCCAGCTTGAGGACCCTGATTGGCATCGGTGAACGGCGGGACGGACTCTACTACTTTTGTATTATACCGAAAACTCAGGCCTTGGCAGTGACTGAGACGACTTCTCTAGATATTTGGCATCAGCGACTTGGACATCCTTCTGATAAAGTAGTAAAGTCTCTGTTAGCCCATTGATTGTATCATATTTTTGAATATGGTAAATCGATTAAGTTTAGCTTTTAAATATCACTAATCATTCATGAAATTATTATTGCATGTATACTCTTCTTCTACTTTTAGTAATATATGTTTATTATTTTACATATTAGTGATATGAGCTTCTATTAAAGCCATCTTAAACTTAACCGATTGTCATAATCAAAAAATGGGGAGATTGTTAGCCCAATAATATAACCATGTTTTCGAATATGGTTATTCGATTAAGTTTAACTTTTTAATATCACTAATAATCATTCTATCACTACATTATTAGTACTTAAACTTAGTATAGTCCAAATGTTTATTAAATATACAATACTTGCTACTATGTACATTGCTTTGTTCGTCTAACATGTATCTGCAAAAAAGCGATAAGCAAGATCAAAATGTGGACTTATGCAATAAAAAATTATGACGGGCCAAAGACGACGTCATCCCAGAAGATTTCTCTGAACCGCCTACGACATCTCCGGAGCCACGCATCCGGAGATTCCGCTGACCCAGGATCGCTGTAATAAGTCTTAGGAATTATTGTAAACACAAGTAATGGATAGCAAAATCGAAAGCTAGGGTAGAAAATAACCTATGATCATTTTTAGCCTGAAAATCGGCATATCGACGATATACTGGAGTATACCGACGGTACACCGATTTTATATAAATGTTGCCCTGTCGTTTGGACCGGCAGACCGTCGGTATACTGGTCTATACCGACGGTATACCAGTTAATCATTTTTAGCCTAAAAATCGGCATACCGACGGTATACTGGTCTATACCGATGGTCTATACCGACGATCATATTTATAGCTGTTGCTACTACAGACCGGTATACCGACGGTATACTATAGTATACCGACGGTATACCGTTCGCGGGCTGAAAGTTGCAATTTTGTTCTTTCTTTGTGTTGGCCTATATAAAGCCTTGAACCCCTTCTTTCAATGTTGATCCCTTTGAGCCTAAAAATTTTATATCTACCAAAGGCCATCCACAAACACTCCACCAAAGCTTTCATTTGCCTATTCACAAACTGTGTTAGAGTGTTCTTGAGTTATAAAAGTTAGATCTTTATATTTGTTGTAAGAAAATCAAAACCATCTTGTAAGAGGTTGAAGTGTACAAGTCTTCGGATCAAAGCTGGTGTGAAGTTAGAGAGCCTTCGGATCAAAACTCTTGTATAAGAAGTCAACGGACCTTCGGATCAAAGCTCGTGGTTTAACTATTTTGCTAATAGTAGATTCAAGTCGGACAAGAATTTCCGGGACTGGAGTGCCTCGAGGAGGATACCAAGATACATCGGGTGTCAGTATTCTTATTGCTTTACTTCTTGTACACTTAATTTTTAAATTGTCTATTATTAATCATTTGTGCTTGATTTATTAGCTTAGACCCTATTCACCCCCCCCTAGGGTTCCTACAGTCTCTTCCTGTTGTTAGTAGCTCTAATAGTTCAGTGAATAAGGCATGTTAAATTTGCCATCAGGCAAAGCAAATTCGAGATATTTTTCCTGTCAGTGACTCTCGGATTGTTGCAATTTTTGATTTGATACATTATGATCTTTGGGGGCCGTATCCTACGTCTTCTTCGTGTGAAGCTCGATATTTTTTGACAATTATGGATGATTTTTCTCGTGTTGTGTGGGTGTTTTTGTTGATTGATAAGACTGAAGTATACAAGATGTTCTCGTCATTTTTTCTATGATTGAGCGACAATTTAATTCCAAAGTTCGAATTGTGCGAAGTGATAATGGTACTGAGTTTAATTGCCTGCGTGACTACTTTGCACAGAATGGTATTTTGTTTCAGACATCTTGTGTGGGTACACCTCAGCAGAATGCGAGGGTCGAATGAAAACATAGACATATTTTGAATGCGACACGTGATTTACGTTTTCAGGAAAATTAGCCAATTTCTTTTTGGGGAGAATGTATTTTGGCGGCCGGTTATTTGATCAATCAAACCCTTTCAAGTCTTCTTGGTTTTAAATCCCCTTATGAAATTTTATTTGGTATTTCTCCTTCTTATGATGAATTATGTGTTTTTTGTTGTCTATGTTTTGCCCATAACAAAAAAGCTAAAATGGATATATTTGTAAGTCGCAGTCGAAAGTGTATTTTTGTAGGATATCCCCATGGCAAAAAGAGTTAAAAATTGTATAATCTTGCTACTGGTAATTTTTTTGTCTATCGAGATGTTAAATTTTATGAGACTGACTTTTCCTATTCTTTTGAGGATGATCGTGGTGATACGGCTTTACCTGAGTTTGCGCCTCCTGTCGTGGGTGATGATGATTTGGATTTTGATCCTGTGATCGACAGTACTACGGGGTGTGATTTACCTTATACGAATGGTACGATGTATCCCCGGATGGGAACGACGCGGTGGGGGCAGCTGATGGTGAGGATGGCACGACTGAGGCCGTTGTGGAGGATAAGTCGGCGAAGGATGAGGCGGCGGTGGAGGCGCCAGATGGTGAGGGTGTACTGGGACGTGGAATGCGTGCCAAAATTCCTTCCGTGAAGCTCCACGATTTTGTTACAAATACAATACGAAAGTTGAGTCACAGTCCTTCCTCGCAATGTTCCACCACGTCCAATAACTCCTCAGGTACTCGTTATCCTATAGCACATTTTTTGAATTGTGATCGATTTTCTCTGGGACACAGGAATTTTCTTACAGCTATAACTGTAGGTACAAAATCAGCCTCCTTTAAAGAGGTGGTTAAAGATGCAGGGTAGCGTGAAGCTATACAGAAGGAGATACGAATTTTGGAGGATAATGATACCTGGACAATGGAGACGCTTTCGGCTGGAAAACGTGCTCTGGGGAGCCGGTGGGTGTATAAGATAAAGTATAATTCTGATGAGAGTGTTGAGCGGCTTAAAGTCTGTTTGGTGGTTTTCGGCAATCATCAGGTTGAAGGGATTGATTATACTGATATTTTTGCTCCGGATGCAAAAACAGTTATTGTTCGTACTTTTCTAGCTGTAGTTGTAGCAAAGAATTGGGAACTACATCAGATGTATGTTCACAATGCTTTCCTGCATGAAGATTTTACCGAAGAAGTGTATATGAAACTACCACCTGGTTTCCGAACCACACTTCCTGATCAGGTATGTCGGCTTCGAAAATCTATATATGGTCTTAAACAGGCGCCTCGTTGTTGGTTTGGGAAGTTGGCGTCTTCTTTGCGGGAGTACGAATTTTGCCAATCGTACTCTGACTACTCGCTTTTTACTCTTCATAAAGGTGATGTTCAGATGAATATTCTTGTGTATGTCGATAATTTGATTCTCTCTGGCAATAATTATGCTGCTCTTACTGCCCTTAAGAATTATTTGAGTACATGCTTTCATATGAAGGACCTTGGGTTGTTGAAGTTTATTCTTGGAGTTGAGGTAGCTCGAAGTGCGGAGAAAATTATTTTGTGCCACCAGAAATATACACTTGACATTATCTCTGAGACAGAATTGTTGGGGACAAAACCCGCAAGCTTTCCCATGGAACAACATCATCAACTGGCACGCTCTACAAGTCCACTGTTGTCGGATAGGAAAGCATACCGGCGACTCGTGGGGCAGCTGATCTATCTTTCGTTTACTCGGCCGGATTTGACTTACGTTGTTCACATCTTGTCGCAGTTTATGCATGAGCCCCGGCGTGATCATTGGGATGCGACTTTGAGGGTTGTTAGATATCTGAAGGGTTGTCCTGATCAAGGCATTCTCCTTCGCTCTGACTGTGATTTGCGGATCCGGGGGTGGTGTGATTCCGATTGGACGAGTTGTCCCATCACGAGACGCTCTTTGTCTGGTTGGTTGATTTTTCTTGGTGATTCGTCTCTCTCTTGGAAGACGAAGAAACAGGTGACAGTGCCCCGCTCTTCGGCCGAAGCAGAATATCGTGCGATGGCGGCGGTCACGTGTGAGCTTAAGTGGCTCAAAGGGTTGCTTGGCAGTTTGGGATACAATATTCGTGTGCTATGGATTTGTTTTGTGATAGCCAATCTGCTTTACATCTTGCGCAAAATCCAGTTTTCCATGAACGCACAAAACACATTGAGGTGGATTGTCACTTTTGAGGGATGTTATTATTGATGGGGTTATTCGTCCATCTAATGTGTCGACAGATGGGCAATTGGAGGATGTTTTCATGAAAGCTTTAGGCAAACGACAATTTGAGTTTCTTTTGCACAAGTTGGACGTTTGTGACTTGCATGCTCCAACTTGAGGGGGGTATTGGGATTAAATTGTATGATTAAATTGTATATATGGTGATTGGCCCATGTGGCTTAGGTCCAAGTTGATATGTGGATGTATATATATATATATATATATATATATATATATATATATATATATATATATATATATATTCATGATGAATGAAAGACCTAGATTATTCTCTCCTACTACTTCTTCACAAACAACCAAGGAACAATCGGTCAAGCAAGATCCTAGATTCAAAAGAAAATTGACACAGCCACACTCACCTCAATTATTTGGTATTTGAAGATTAATCTACCGAAATTTAATTTCACAGCATAATTGATGATTGAAGGGCGAATTTCTTGAATTAGTTTTTTTTTTCTGTTAATGTCTGAAATGAAGAAGAAGGGAGAATTGAAGGAGGGAGGTATTCACCTGACCGGCGTCCCGGCGACCGAATCCCGACGGGAGGGGTGAGGTCAAATCCGGTGGCGGTGGCGGATTAAAATTTGAGGGAGAGGGTTGGACTCTATTATTATATGCTAACGTATAAGAAAGCTTGGTTGGAGGAGGAGGTCGGGTGGGTCCCGCCTCTCCCAACTCCCTTATAAAGAAAGAAGAAGAAAAAGAAGAAGAAGAAGAATGCCTTGTCCCTGTTAGAAAAGGTTATAGTCTAATTTTCAGCCAGACACCTGAACTTATTGGATTTACAAGTTGTTACGTTAAAAGTTATTATCATATTAACAAATTGTTTTCCCGCTCGTACAAAATAAAAATAAAGAATACATTTTACGAACACACATTTTGCCTGTATAAGTTTTTGACTCTGATTTATTTCTATTTTGTGTATGGATAATAATAGATCCAAGTCAAACTTTATTCGAAATTCGTCCCAACGTAGGCCCATTTTTTCAGACGAATAAAAAGTAATGTACTTTAACATTGAAACATAGATGAAAAAATGCGACATTCTTCCGACTCTAAAATTCTTCAACTCAAAGTTTTCTCATTTTTAATCTCTTTCTCAAACAACATTGACAAGTAATCTCGATTTCAAGACAGTCGACAGATACTACTATTTATCTCAATTTCAAGATGGTAGACAATGTGTAGTTTGACGAGTTATCTTTATATTACAAGTTAGCATATGTTTGACAACATGTATTTTTGACTTGAAATATGTTGTACAAATATTATTAAATACCACACCATAAGTATCAGTGGAACTTGTGAAATTTGACAAGGTATATATTGGATATAAGAATGTTTCATATGAAAAGATTGGAAACTAGAACCCCCGCAACAACACTTACAAAAATATTTATTACACAACTTACACTATTTTCTATCATTCCTTCTTCGTTGACAGAGTCAGAAATAAATAAAGGATTTGTATTTCCAGCAACAAAAATGTAATTAATATTTTAATTACATCATTTCTACCAATGGAGTTGTAAATCCTGAGACAACATTTATTTACAACCAAATAATATATTTAGAACACCACTTACAACAATAATATTGCATAAGATTTACATTGGTAGGTAACTAAATAATTAAAAACAGTCCCTTAGTCCACATAAATGGGGGATATTTGGAAAAATAGGAATGACAAATCTTCAATAATTTGGACAGACAAAAATATTTGGAAATATGGGAACAAGTAAGCTACGGATATCTTGGACTTCATAAACATAATGTTTTGCTACAACAGGAAACGAAAATTCCAAAGCTATTGATTTCAACAAACATATTTACTCAGGGATCAACTGCTCAACCATGAAAGGAAGTCACCCGAGAAGTTTTTTTTTTTGTGTTTTTTTAGCATATAAGTCCCTTAAATCTACCATGTTTTAAATAAATTACTTATGAATGGATTAAAAAATCTCCCAAATTACCATAAAATAGAGTTACAATACAAGTCTATCTAGCTATTTTACCCAATCAGAAATGGGATTATTTTGCTATGTTCAACAGAAGGATAAGTTTTTGACTATTTTGTCCTTGCCTCTGTCAGATCCATTCTATCATATTCATGGGTGTGATAGCACAACAACAAAAAACGAAGCTAAAATTGTCGTGTCGAATCCCTTCCTCGATAGTTGGGTCTGAGAAAGTTAGCACTGGGAGCGTTACTTGTTGTGGGCCTTCATCTCGGACGAAGGAGACCTGCAGCTAGAGGCTGCTCGAGGTCAGGGAAGGGTGATCGAGGTCCCACAAGAATGCGGGAGCTCGGTGCTAATGGCATCGTCAGAAGAGATTTCCGACATATTATGTCATGTTCTGATTCTGCCGAATCATAAATCGCCAACGGATAAGGTATGTTCTTGTACAACAGAGTTAAGCAAAAAATTGAATAACAACATAACACAGACGAAAATAGTTTTTTTTATTATTGATAATTCATATTTGATACATAGGTGCTCAAACAACTGAGTAAAGAATGTCGTATGGACTTAAAACTTTAACAACAAAATGAGATACATCGTTCCATATATCATATCCCTTTATTAGAAACAAAAGATATAAATACCTTCAGTTGCAGTCTTCAGAAGTAACTTGGAAGCTTCAAAAGAAATATGCACAAGGTTCTTATTGCACGAGACGGGCCTTCAGCTCCTCAGTACGTCTCATTGGTTCGCGTCACCTGTGGAGACGTGGGGCAGCACATTTGAAATGCACTAGTAAGGATGAATTAACCCAACTCACCAAAATCAACACAGTAATCATGTAAAAGCTTCAATTTTATAGAATCAAAAGACAGAAAATGTGACACATAGTATGCATCATCCAGCGGTGATTCTTACCCACGGCCAATTTTTTCTTTCTGCAACAGAACTTACCATATCATTTCCTGCGAACAAGATATTATTAGCTATACATCTTAAATCTGTTAAGGTCACTGGCACTACAAGCTATCTTAGACCTAGCTTAGTTAGACAGCGATCATTTAAGAGCGGGTTGAATCCCACTGAAAGTTCACGAATCACCAGTGTCACGTCCCGCTCCCAAAATACTGGATAAATACGAGAACGGACATGACCAGCTACTCCGTACAAGGTATGAAAATGTCGTACGACGGCTGTAAAGAAGACAAATGGATAGGACTCTAGCATGCTATGACATCAGTCCTAAGGCCGACAAATCCTAATATCTCAATCCATCAACAACAATTTTAAGAGTATATCATACATGAGAGTAAGGAGGCGTCACAAATTATATGTCACATATGATCATGAAACTATTGAATACAAAATGTTGTACTAGCAGAGTATAATTATACATGATCAAATATATCAGCCATGGTCTAATATATACATCATGTTGACCATAGTCTCAAAATAAAAGGAGCTAATTTTGTCCCTTGCTGACACCACAAAATGAAGTAATCAAAACGAGGGGTGGAAGAAAAAAACCCACTCGCGAGCTTCGGTCGCGTCTTACGAGTGCGATCCACCTTGCTGGAAATACGAAGATCTTGGTTCTCCTCGGATAAATTTGGCCAAGCAAAACCAGTGGGGTCAGAACCCCAAGCAACAAGTACCACAAACGAGCTCAAGGTGATAGACAAAATCTACCACAATATCATGAACAGAAGGAACATAAATAATAAATATGAATTGAGACTTGTACGTCACTACAACAAAGAGGACATATTATAGCATGCTTAAAACGCTATAGGATCCTTAATATAGCGTATAATGCACGCTATAATTGACCCCGCTATAGAATTCGAACGCTATAACATTATAGCGTTCATGAACTTTGTCGCTTGGTATAGCGTTAGGATGCTATAACGGGACGCTATTAACCAATAGTGTACATGAACGTTGTAGATACGGAACGCTATAAAATTATAGCGCTTAGGAACGTTATTAACTTATAGTGTTTGGGAGTGCTGTTAACCTATAGCATCTGTGAGTGCTATTAGCCTATAGCATTTGTGAATCCTTTAAACCAATAACATTACGGAATGTTGTAGTACTGTCGTAAGCATCACAATATCAAACACATTTTCTATTATAATTGTACCATATTTCTGAATACTGTAATGAAATTTAGATACAAAAAGAATTGTACAATATATTAAACAAATCCATACTTTTTTCATTAATCAAGATGTACATAGAATTCAGATTGAGTAGCAAGCCATGAATGTTTTTTGCAAAATCTGTATTTATATCCTCACAATTTCATTCTCACATAGACAAAATACAAAAATACATGTGCTTACTGGGAGATAACAAAATAATACAAGTAAAATTCAGTCAACCTAAATCCATATCCAAAAGTAAACAATTTGCACAAATGTTTAAATTATCTAATGACTCACAACATAATAAATCATCAAAAACTATCTCCCATTCTTTTTGCGGCTATTATCACTTTGGCCCTTCCATGTCTATCTCATCCTTAAAACTTAACTTAACTCAGCTCAGCTCAATTAACCAAACCGCTCTCCCACTACAACGATCATGCAAATCCTTAACTCTGACTACTCATCCTGCCAAATTAGTAAAGGTTTATATTAGAATTAATAAAAGAAAAAATATTCCATCACAAAATAAAATTTAGTAAACTTTCAGCATGACCAAGGTATCAACCAATCTCTTCAACTCATTTTTAATTTAGGCAAATACATCAACGTATGTTTGGATTAATCAATATTTTGAATTTTCAGGATTACTCATTTTGAATTTGCTGTAAAAGAGGTTATATGCAGCTAACTTGGTCAAATAGAGGGAAATTGCATAATTTTACACCATCATGGGCACATCATAAGCGTTCAAGACTAATGTCTACAATATAGAACAACTCAAATCAAGAAAAACGGGGTATTTTTTGAGCTAGCCAGGAACTCATTGCAGCTACAATCCATCACTTCCGGTAATAAGAGTTCAAGGCTAATGTCTACATTTTGACCTATCTCCAAACCTCCAACTTCAAAGGCACTTCAATCAACCCGTTCAATCCTATTTCTGTTATTTCTCCAAACCATGGGGCATGTCACTACCGCATTTCTAGAGTAGGGGCATTGTTGTCATTTGCAAATATTTATATATATATTGTGTTTGTAGTTACATAATATGTAAAATATATTATATTATTAATGTTAATATTATGGGTTAGTGGGCTAGACTTGATGTGACCATTAGACTCAACCTTAGACTAGACATTTTTGGACCCACTAGTTAATCCCCTTCTTTTAATTAGGAAAATTTGTTAAACCCTCACTTGGAATGAAAACCCCACTTATTTGAAAACTCTCCATGAAAATCATTGAGGGCAAATAAGACTTTATGCATTAGCTAGCCCTAGGTCCTCATGTAGCCGGCCCTATATAGAAGAGGGGGAGCCTCCCTCAAGTGCATTCATTTGTTCATAAAACTCTAGATGTAGTTCTTCCCCAAACCCCTCCATTCCTCTACCAAATTTCAGAAATTAAATCCCAATCCCTCTCATTTCCCTCATATCGCTCCAGCGAGGAGTCAGCCAAGGCAGCTCGTAGAGCTGAGAGAGAAGCGAGGAGGGAGGCCGCAGAGGCGAGAAGCCTAGAAGCTTGGTCACAAGGAGCATTGGAGAGAAGAGGCTTGGCTAGAGAACTCTTGGGTTGCATTGGAAATCCAACTTCCAAGAGGTAAAATTCTAAAATCTTTCATTTAAATTTTGTTTTCATTGTTTTGTTGGCCATTAGGAGCCCACCCATGGTTTAGGAATACCCTCAAGGAGAGAAAATTAGTTTTTTTGTTTTCTATAGTGTTTTCTACATAAAGTTGTGTTCCATTGGGGATTTTGGTTTGAGTGGAGTATTTTTCCTCCATTCTTTATTGCAACTAATCATAATAGATATATATAGTTATTTATGATATGTATAATTAGTATTTATGGGTTATTAAGGATTTTGGCATGAAGATTTGTTGTGTATCACGAGTATCTTGGTTGTGCACTCAAGGTGTTCGTTGAAATGACCAATAGGAGTGTGCACCTATCCATAGTATCATACGTGTATGTTTATATATAATATTAGATGTATAAATATATGTATATGTGTTTAAGTGTCTATTCTTGGTGTGGCGAGTGTCGGGTTCCTTGTGAACAGTGAGATTTTATTGCAGTGGTTGCACAGTCGGGTAGGAAGACCTGTGTGCATATATCAGAGGTCGGGTTTAAAGTTTAGTGTGTGTGGGAACTTAAATGATACCAAGAAGTATTAATGTGCACTTGAGCATGGGACCTTGGTGTCGGGTCAGTTAGGGTAGCAGCAGCAAGTGGCAAAGGCAGTGCAGCAAGGTATTGTGGGGACTGATACTTAAGGTGAACTGCAGCATACTATATGTTGTTGGTTACAGTTGTGGTTCCAGTAAAGGGGTGGTGTGGTTGTGCAGACCTGTGTATAGCTTAGAGCAGATATTTTCAGTTGAACCAAGATAGCAGTAGCAACTGCATGACAAGGGGTATGTACTGTCAGGTGCAGTTTTAGTTGGGGGAAACTTAGATGATACCTTGAAGTATCAGTGTGCATAATGCACTATCCAGATAGAGCATGAGCAGTCGTGAACTGCTGCCAAAGCAGCAGCTTGGTTTGGTTGCAGAGCATAGTATGGGGAGTGGTTTAGATGAGTGCAAGGACAGTAAAGGTAGTGTTAGGTAAAATTGTATATGTGGAAATGAGAAGTATCAGTGGAGAGACATTGCCACAAGTGTGAAGCTAGTATCTCGTATCCATGTGGAGTAGGTGTATTAATGTGAGAAAAGTTAGTGTAGGTAAGGTGGTGTGTATATGAAAAGGACCACCACAGCACACTGGGTCGGAGGCAACTGAACCTCAGGCTCAGATTTGCGAGAGGGGAGAAGCTCTGGAAGTTGATACATGAAGTATCGACTGCACATACGTGAAAGGGGGACAGTAGCAGTTTTGATCGGGTTATAGCAGTAGCTGTTATGGGACACCTATGTGCAGTGAGCTCAAGTCCAAGTGTTCAGTCACTATAGTGTACCTTGAGTACTCACTCAAGTTGAGGGATACTTCAGTTATATCAGTAAAGACTGATACATAAGAGTATCAGTCAACTTGAATTGCAGTTGTAATAGGGGGAGTTAGCAATGAGCTATGTTAGGCTCGGGTATTAGATGGGTAGAAGGGAGTTGAACACTGATACTTTGTATCAGTGAGGAGTTAACAGTGAGCCATGTTTGTGGTCGGGCTATAGGTTATAGTGATGATTGACATTGTAGGAGCACACTGGTGCAAGTGTTAACATTGGTATGAGATATGTTTAGATTTGCAGGTAATTAGATTGACAGTGGGGGAAAGGTCAATGTTCCAGGTTTTATGCCTGCACCAATGCAAGTTATAAGTGAAGTTAGGTATTATGAATATTGGGTATCAGGTCTATTACTGCCTAGTTGTTAGCAGGGGTAACTAAGTATCAGTGGTAGGAGATAAGTAAGATTGGTGTATTAGTCCTAGGAATGAGTATCAATGTCGTAGGATCAGGGTTGCACATCAGTGTGTGTGAAGTGGATGTGGGGAGATGGAGGTATTAGAGTATCAGCTAAGCAATGGAGTCAAGGAAAGGATATCAAAATTTTGAGTGTTAGCAAGGTAGCAAGTAATGAGTTGGTAATATGATATTTGTCAGTTAGTAGAGGTAGGTAAGATATAGGTATTAGTATAAGCCTAAGGTAATAGATTAGATTATTAGTAAGGTAAGTTCTATATAGTTAAGTATTAACTTGATACTAATGTAGATGAGTATATATATATTATTGGTATGTATTATACTTAATATTAACTTACTTAGTAGTAGTAACTAGTATAAGACTAGTATTGATTGGTATTGACCTAGTTAACCTAGTATGGACTAGTATTAACCTTGTATAGACCTAGAAATGGCCTAGAAATCTAATTTTAACTAGTTAATCACTTTTATCATTTCAAACACCAATTAACATTAATATTTCATCTTTAAGGTCCTTGTGACTCTATTTTGGACATCGATCCTCACACGTTGCTCAGGACCACATGCGAGTACATTCTTTGACAATTTTTATTATTTTGATCATTACTATGATTCTAGTTGTAGTATATACTTAATTCAGACACAACGGATACGCGGGCTAGTATCATAGATACCTGTCATGAGGAGTCATGATTGGAATCTATCGTACTAGTTGGAGACGAAAAAATATTAGCAAATTATGTGATCATACTCCACTTTACATGCATCATAGCTCACCCCACACATTACGTAGGGTATAGCCTGACCATTTACATGCCTCATAGCCTGTTATATATGATTAGCCTAACTTTTGCTCGCATCATAGCTAACCAGATGGTTTGCCTTCATAGCTAACCAGATGGTTTGCCTGACCTCATACGTATCATAGCCAATCATATATAACAAGCCTGATCTAGTCCCAAGCCGATTACATAGCAAACTGATATTTTACGGCACTTAGCCAGTATTTCTATTCTTGCTCCAGTACATTCATTTCTAGCATTCACATATATCTGTTCATTGCTAGTTAGTTCTATATGATGCTTACATGTCTATCTAGTGTTCCTTATCTTCCAGTATTTCTTCCATTATGTATTTTCTTACATTATTTTGTAGTTCTTATCAATATAATTGAAATTGTTGTTAGTGTTTGTGCTTCGCTCCAATCCTGACTAGATAATATTCTTTAGAGGATCTTGAGAATTTTTGTCCTACCTATTATGGTCCAGGAGTATATGGAGATTACATCCCTGAGATTCCAGAGGAGCCACTCTCCTTAGAGGAGACACCACCCGCAGTTGTTTAGACATCACTTAGCCTAGTTCATTTATGTTTTGGATTGTTCTAACTTTGAGACTTGGGTTGTATTATATTGACCTTATTTATGTTGAGATAACTAGACTCTAGACTTTGTTATTTGAGTTGTGTTCTAGACTTATGTCGGAACTTCTTTATATCTTTTTATATCTTATCATGCCATTTACTTTCTTTATAACTTTGTGATTAAGTACCTTATGAATTGATAATCATATGCTTATTCATTGTCCTCCTTATGGAGTTAAGATCATTGACAGGTTATTTTTGTGAGTTGTATTAGTAGTATTGAGACCCAGACAACGTTCTACCACCGATGTTGCGGTGTAGGCTGGACTTACCCATGGCTCATGCCCAAATTTCGGGTGCGGGTTGTGACATATTTTTAGTGGTGATCCATGCAGGTTGAGACTACAGAAGAGTAAGATTAGGTCACAGTTAGTGCAGTATCGTAGTAGTACTCAGACTTAGAGTACTATTACGAGAGTGAGATATGATATAGATGAGAGTATGTTCAATCACAACTAGGAAATTTTTAATTTTATTTTTGCTATTCTAAATAATTGCTTCTTTTTAACTCTATTGTCCTTCTTTGATGATGTCGTATCTTTTGCCTTAATTGATTTCTTCCTTTGATCTGTCTTCAGGATACCACCGATGACTAGGTCACTGAGATTGGGACCCGCAGCTTTCGAGAGGTCTGCCACCTCTCGACCTGCGACCCAGACAGCTGGAGTTGCTCCTCCTACTTCACCTGAACATATATGAGTTTCCATAATTTTTGGGGGTCCTCCTCCCCCACCTGTCCAGAGGGTTATTTCGGCTGTTACGGAGGATATTCCACCACCACCTATTTCGTTTCCAGGAGGTGTGTCCGCTGACAGGGCACAGATGTTCACATTGATCCAGAGCATGGTGGATGCTCAGAGGACGTCGACAGAGGCTCAGCGAGTTTAGGATGAGCATAGAGGGTGCAAGCAGAGGCTCACCAAGTGCAGACTGAGATGATAAGGGAGAATATGGAGAATGCTCATCAGGTGGCTCTCCAGGTAGTGGAGAGAGTCACACAGCAACATCCTGGCCAGAAGCAGCAGCAACAGAGACCAGGCACTATAGTGGACTTCAAAAGGATGATGTCTCAGGAGTTCAAGGGTGTTGAGGGGATACTCTACGCCGATGACTGGCTGGAGGAAATAGAGAGAAACTTGTGCTTGGCTCAGATTCCATAGAGTCTGCAGATCGAGGCCGTCGACAGCCAGATGTTCGATATCGCGCTGACTTGGTGTCATACGGAGCCAAGATTTACTGCTAGAGGACTTACTTGGGAGGCTTTCAAGGAGCTTTTCAAGGAGAAGTTCTTTCCTGACGTGCCCCTGTGTAAGATCCCTAATCCAGAAAACCGTATTTCTCTATTTATTTAATTTATTTATAGTAGTTATGAGCTAAATAGAGGAAATAAATTTTATTTGATTTTTATTTGAGATGTTTATGCACCTAGGGGGTTTATGGGGCCATTATAAATTTTTCCTAATTTATTCCATGTAGGAGACCCTTTGGACAGTTACTAGCTCAACCGTATGCACCAATATAATTTTTCAAATTTTTTATGGATATATATATATATATGTATATATATATATATATAATTTCTATTGGATATTGGATATCAAACCAAAACCCAAACCCACTACCCGCTTGAACCCGGACCCATTAGGAGAAGAAAATATCAGCAGCAGCAGTAGCAAAAGTCAATTTTACTTTGCTTTTGTTCCCCGCGCGTGTGAGCATTCCTATTCCACTGCCTCTAAACCCTATTATTACTAAACACCCCTCAACCCAAACCAAAGACCCAAAGAAAGAAGGAAAGAAAGAAAGAAACAGCGGCAGTGGCATTTTTAGTCCACTATAATTAAACCCCACCGCCTCTCTCCTTCTATATATATTACAAAACTCTCTCAAATCCTAACCCCACTTCTTTTACTAACATCAACACAATATTGGACGTGCACTTTACAAAACCTTTGCTTGGCAAGTATACCTTGCCATTGTACTATTATTTACATTCCAGCCGATACATGCATGATTAATTCTGCTTATATAGATGATTTATTTATGTAAATTTTGGACCTATTTTATGAGACCACCCTAGTATTATGTAAAATCATTAGAGTTATGGGCTGTGACACAGTTGTTACACGAATTGTGAGTCTCATATAGATCACGGACTGCGTGACAGATCTGGCCTCCTGTACGTATTGGCCGTGCGTTAGGAATAACTGCTGATAGAAACTTTGTATGCTAGCAGACCTGGCAGTTATTTAGAGATTTTATCGTATCATGGATGTGGCATGCGTAGAGCATGGGGTAGGAAGAACAACAAGTAAGGCGTTTGGGCTCCTTTACACTTTCCCTAGTTCGTACGGATTCTCCGCTGGAGAAACGGGTGGTTGTGATCCTATATATTGCAGGCAGCATCGGCAGTTCAAAGGATGGTACGCTTGCAGGCCCCTGATTCTTCGAGAGAATCATGCCAATCCCATTATAGCCAAATAGCCCACGCGTTGGAAAAGTTGTTCTCAAATTGCATTCACTTAGACGGTTAGGCGACCCATTGGTTGTTTATATTTCAGTACTTATTGGCATGTTATTATGTATCTTGTTACGTCCCTCTGAGGACCTGGTCCCTTTCCAGATATGGACGAGCAGGAGTATCCACAGGAGTACGGTCATGGACCTGACGCTACGTACCTGACTGAGGAGGCCTTACCCTCATAGTAGCTTTGATCATTTCCACTGTTTAGAGATTTTGTTACTACTTCAGTATAGTCATTTTGTAGTGGATTTGTTTCCATCTGACTATCAGACTTGATACTCATCTTGGATATCCAGTTATATTTCAGCTCTTTATTCCTACTGATTATTTGTGCTGTGGATGAGATATAGATTGTGTGTGACTTGTTGTGACAGTATATTACCACTGGTGGATTAGATATTCATGTACAGCGTACGTTTGTATATGGTTTCCATATATTGGAGTTCATATACATACGGTTGGGCGTGTTACGTATTCCTAGTCCTACGTATTTTGGGACTGGGGCATGACATGTTTTTGGTGGTGGCCCATGTAGGTCAAGAATATATTGTCTTGGTTATGTAACTGTACCAAACAAGCCTGCGTATAGGAGTAGAGTATAAGGATCTCATCCATGCTTGACTGAAACACTCATTCTTCCTTTCAACCATCCTAAGATTGGATAACCTAAGTTTTACGCCAAAGACCCTTTACCCTTGATTGGCGTAAAAGCCAAATGACTGTCATGTTGGCGTAAAAGGCCAAACTATGCAGAAAATTTTCTACTTTACACTGCGGTTATGACAACTATTATCCATGCATTCAATCTGCGAATGACACGTATCCCTTATAAGATCATGACATGCAGGCCACGTAGGTGACTACCTAGCATAAACTTGATGATTCCTGAATAAAAAATAACCAACGTAGAGTAGCCTGATTAGGCGTAAAATGTAAGGATACGTGATATGAGCGTATTTGTCACAGCTTTAGCCTTCCCCAGCCATGACCAAATCTCGTGCATTAAATGCAGAGATATACCTCGAGCCCTGTGCAAGAAATAGTTTGACATAGGCGTTTGATTTTTGTCTTATCTTGAGCGTAAAAACTCGTTTCTGTAGGCAGCGTATTCAGAAGACTCCATTTTCTTCCTTTTGAATGCGTAAAAATGACTTGTATCCAATATGTCACTAAACGACAACCTGGATCTCTGTGCAAAATCATCATTACAGCCGACCTACCTCTCGATCATCGTGCAATACTTTTGTCAGAGGTCAGGTTCACTGATTTGTCTGACAAATTCATCCGAGGAATACGAAGAGTTTCTCGTACGACTTTACGCTGCAACGTATGCTATACTTTACGCAGACATATTATGCAGGCATATTTTACGTGTAGAGATTTTTACGTGCAGACCTTACGCAACATATCTCTTACGCACAAATATTTTACGCGCAGGCTTTACGCGGGCAGATTTTACGTGCAGAATTTTTCTTGCAGACTTTACGCGCGCGGAAACTTTTACGCACATACTTTTACAGGAAGTATAGCAGACTTTTACGCGGTTAGCTTTGAAGCCATATTTTACACCGACAATTTTAAAACCTCTATTTTATGCAGACAACTCTGAAATTCTACTTTACGCCAAAATTTTCTTGAATCTCTGTTTTATGCGACAGCTCTACTTTACGCGGACAGCTTTGAATCTCTACTTTACACCAGACTATCCTGAAGCTCTGCTTTACGCAAAAAGTTTAGCAATCTATTTTATGGCAACTACCTTGAACCCTGTTTTACGCAGAAAGAAACTTCAAGTATATTGGAGATTTTGACTGTAAAATACGCGAAAAATTCCCCAGCATATTTCATGCATCTACATTCTATCTGATGCTTACATCCTGTTTAATTCCTGTACTTCTTCTAAAAATCATTGTGTACATCACCTGCAGAGAAATGGATATGCAGAAGGGATGTACTGATGGTGACACAACTCCTGGAGTCAATGGTCAGACTCAAGGAGAGACCTCAACCACTCCTAGACTTTCAGGACCAGATGGACAAATTCACAATCCCGTTCCATCTGATCTTCCCATTCCACCTAATGGGAACCTTCCAGTCTCATCAACACCACATGATGGCCAGGCGCAACTGTTCCAATTCTTCCAAATGATGATACAGGAACAGAGACAGCAAGCAGCAGAACAGAGACAAGAGTTTCTAGCAGCACTTGAAAGGATGGCTGCAAAGACTACTGTACCAGCTCAAGCACTAGCTCCAGTACCTCGAGCTAAAGTTGGTTCAGTAAAAGACTTTATACAAATGGACCCGAAGCCGTACAAAGACATTGAGAGTCCAGAGGAAACTACCAACTGGATCAAGCACACTCGGAAATTATTAGAGGCATCGCAGCTACCTGCAGACCTATGGATGATAGGTGTAAGAACGCTTCTAGATGGTAATGCTCATCACTGGTGGGAATCCATGGAGCGCCAGTTGGGTACATACCAGACTTGGAGCAGTTCTTGGAGTGCTTTGAGAGGAAATACTTCTCGGACACCGTCAGAGATGCATTATACGATCAGTTTCTCCACCTGGAGTAGGAGAACAGAACGGTGGACGAGTATGATGCTGAGTTTAGTCGCCTCAGTAAATATGGCGCTGCCTTGATACCAGATGATGACTTGGCTAAGGCTAAGAGGTTTCATCGTGGACTAACTTAGGAGCTACAACACTACACTAGCTCCCAGTCCCGAATTTCTTATGCCGAGTTACTGACAGAAGCCAGATTGTAAGAAATCATCAGCAGAGGAAAGGGAGGTCATCTGAGGACGCAACAAGGACCAGCAAGAACACAACAAGGAGGACCTATCAGACGTCCTTTAGCTCAGCAACAACAGTATCAGCATATAGCAGGATCGTACCAGGTTCCAGATAAGCTCCAATATAATTATTGTGGGAGACGCGGGCACATCTCAAGAGACTGTCGGGCCCGTTTGGGACAGTGTATGAGATGTGGTTCTGGACAACACCAGGCAAGAAATTGTCCAAAGCAGCAGACACTTCCACCGCCAGTACAGAGACTAGCACTCCCAGCACCTTGCCTCCAGCAACAGGGGGATTTCAGCGAGGACTACCACTACCTACACAGGAGGATCAATTCGCAAGGACCAGACAGAGACAACCCCAGAGAAACGGACAAGCTTTTACAATGGAAGTGGATGACATAGATCAGGAGATTGATGTCATAGCAGGTATCACTCTTGCTTTTACTTTTTCTGCTATGACATTGTTTGATACGGGAGCCACCCACTCATTCATATCATCTAGTTTTATTGCCAAACACAATATTACCTCCACACCTTTACCTAGTTGTGTTAGAATTCTCACCGGATGAGGAGTTGTACCTATTAGTAGAATTTGTAGATCGTGTCCTATAGTGATACATGGCAGAGAAATGAACGCCCGACTCTTAGTCCTTCCCATGCCAACTTTTGATATTGTGCTTGGAATGGACTGGCTAAGCAAGTACCACGCTTTCTTCGATTGTTTTGGAGGAAGCATTCTTTTTAAAATACCCGGCTAGCCTGAACTTGAGTTTGCACGAGGATCCACAGAAATCCTTGATGGTATGCAGCTCACAATGGACGATGTTGTTTATCATCCCATTATTACGGAATTTCGAGACATCTTTCCAGAATAATTGCCAGGACTACCCCCAGACAGAGACGTAGAGTTTTCGATTGAATTGACACCGAGAGCAGCACCCAAAGCATCACATGTTTATAGATTGGCAAAGAAGGAAATGGATGAACTGAAAACACAATTGAAGGAACTAGAAGAGAAAGGTTTTATCCGACCAAGTGCATCACCCTGGGGAGCACCAGTGTTATTTATACCAAAGAAAGATGGGTCAGTGCGTATGTGCATTGACTATAGAGCCTTGAATGCAGTGACAGTAAAGAATAAATATCCATTGCCATGCATTGATGATCTATTTGATCAACTTAGTAGAGCCAAGATGTTCTAAAAGATAGATTTGAGATCAGGATATCACCAGGTGAAGATAAGGAAGGAAGACATCCCGAAGACCGTATTCCGGACAAGATATGGGCACTACGAGTTTCTGGTCATGCTATTTGGATTGACCAATGCTCCAGCTATCTTTATGGACTTAATGCACCGAGTCTTCCATCGGTATTTGGACCAGTTCGTGGTCGTCTTCATAGATGATATACTTGTCTATTCAAAGAGCCACGAGGAGCACGAAAAGCACCTGCGGATTGTTCTAGAAACCTTGAGGAGAGAGCAGTTATATGCAAAACTCAGTAAATGTAAGTTCTTCCTGGACAAAGTCTCATTTCTTGGACATGTTGTCATAGGAAACGAA
Organism: Iris macrosiphon; assembly: GCA_036927795.1. Lineage (NCBI taxonomy): Eukaryota > Viridiplantae > Streptophyta > Magnoliopsida > Asparagales > Iridaceae > Iris > Iris macrosiphon. The sequence continues at coordinate 29,518,460 of JAYESA010000019.1, forward strand.
ATTTCTGTTGATCCAGAAAAGGTCTCGGCAGTCGAAACATGGCATGTTCCTAAATCAGCAGCAGAGGTAAGAAGTTTCCTTGGACTTGCGGGATATTATCGACGGTTCGTGGAGAACTTCTCAAAGAGAGCAACACCTATGACTCGGTTGACTTGCAAAGATCAAGAGTTTATATGGACCAATGAGTGTCAAGCCGCTTTCGAGGAATTGAAGAAGCGACTGACTTCAGCACCAGTATTGACTATTCCATCAGGATCAGGAGGCTATGTGATCCACAGTGACACATCAGGGAAATATTTGGGATGCGTATTAATGCAGCATGGCAAGGTGATTGCATACGCATCTAGACAGTTACGAGTACATGAGAAGAATTATCCAACTCATGACTTAGAACTTGCAGTCGTTGTATTTGCTCTAAAGTTATGGAGACATTACTTATATGGGGAACGAGTGGAAATCTATACAGACCACAAAAGCCTCAAGTACGTCTTCACGCAGAAGGAATTAAATATGAGACAATGTCGATGGCTCGAATTGATGAAAGATTTTGAGATAGAGTTATATTACCACCCAGGCAAGGTTTTGAGATAGAGTTATATTACCACCCAGGCAAGGCTAACATTGTAGCAGACGCCTTAAGCCGGAAACCAGCAGCTTATTTCTTGACAGCACAAAGGGAATTATTGAAGGACTTGCAAGAACTTGGCATCGAAGTGATAATACCCAGAACGGATGGGACACTCGCCAACTTGCAAGTATAATCATCATTGGTAGAGAGGATTAAGGCAGCATTGCCTACAGGCGCCATATTCAGAAAATTAAAGGAAAGAACAGAGGCCGAAGAGCAAACAGAACTACGCATTCATAATGACGGGACATTACGATGTGGTAATCGTCTATATGTTCCCAATGGAGAGATTCGGCAGGAGCTGATGACAGAAGCTCATAGTTCGATATATTATATTCATCCTGGAGGCACCAAGATGTATCGTGATTTACGACAGCACTTTTGGTGGCATGGAATAAAAAGAGAAATAGCTCGCTTTATAGCTAAATGTTTGGTATGTCAATAAGTAAAGACAGAGCACCAAAGAACAGCAGGATTATTGCAACCACCCCCGATTCCAGAGTAGAAGTGGGAGCATATCACTATGGACTTCGTCACAGGTTTTTCCAAGAGTCCAAGTGGAAGAGATGCAGTATGGATAATAGTGGACCGACTCACCAAATTAGCCCATTTCTTGCCTTTTAGAGTTGGCCAATCTACAGAAGCTTTGGCTGACTTATATATGAGGCAGATCGTGAGATTACACGGCGTACCAGTCAGCATTGTATCAGACAGGAATTCGTGCTTTACATCGCATTTTTGGAGAAGCTTGCAAGAGAGTCTTGGAACTCGTCTGAAGTTCAGTACATCTTATCACCCACGGACAGATGGGCAGTCAGAGCGTACTATTCAGACATTGGAATATATGTTGAGGGCTTGTATGTTAGACTTTGGAGGATCATGGGAGGACCACATATACCTTGTGGAGTTTTTTTACAATAATAGTTATCAGGCGAGCATCCAGATGGCTCCGTTTGAAGCATTATATGGAAGAAAGTGTAGGTCTCCTGTGTGTTGGAGTGACATAGGAGAACGTCAGATTCTGGGACCAGAGTTAGTGGTCAACATCGTTGAGACAGTTAAGAAGATACAAGGACACTTACGAGCAGCGCAAGACAGGCAGAAACAATGGGCATACCTTCATCGTCGTTCTTTGGAGTTTAAAGAGGGCGATTATGTCTTCTTGAGGATATCACCTACCAGAGGCACCATTCGATTCAGAGGGCGCGGCAAGTTGAGTCCAAGGTATATTGGACCATTTGACGTGCTAGAAAAAGTGGGAGAAGTAGCATATCGACTGGCACTACCACCTTCACTTGAGGGAGTACATGACGTATTCCATGTGTCGCAGCTCAGGCGATATGTGACAGACAGCAGTCATATTCTCGACCATTCGAAGATCACCATTGAGCTGAGCTTGTCATATCAAGAGCAACCTGTGGGAATCCTTGATCGTCGAGAGAAAGTATTGAGGAACCAGTCTATTCCCTTAGTCCGCGTAGCATGGAGGCATGGCGCGCCAAGAGAATCTACTTGGGAGCGCGAGGACTACATGCGCCAACGTTTTTCGAACCTATTCATTGACTAAGGTATAAATTTACTTTGTTAATTTATATCTCCTACCATTCTTGACTTTCTACAGTGGCCTAGTTTTAATAGTTTCTTAGACGTATAGCCTTATGTGATAGATGGGTAAAATTCTAAGTTGGGTAGAAGTTGCATTATTAAACATAAGGTAAATTTTTTTAGATTGTGATCAAGAGAAATTAGATAGAAAGAGACCCTACCCTACTTTAATTTCGAGGACAAAATTTTATAAGTTGGGTAGAATGTAAGATCCCTAATCCAGAAAACCGTATTTCTCTATTTATTTAATTTATTTATAGTAGTTATGAGCTAAATAGAGGAAATAGATTTTATTTAATTTTTATTTGAGATGTTTATGCACCTAGGGGGTTTATGGGGCCATTATAAATTTTTCCTAATTTATTCCATGTAGGAGACCATTTGGACAGTTGTTAGCTCAACCGTATGCACCAATATAATTCTTCGAATTTTCTATGGATATATATATATATATATATATATATATATATATATATATATATATATATATATAATTCCTATTGGATATTGGATATCAAACCAAAATCCAAACCCACTACCCGCTTGAACCCGGACCCATTAGGAGAAGGAAATATCAGCAGCAGTAGCAAAAGCCAATTTTGCTTTGCTTTTGTTCCCCACGCATGTGAGCATTCCTATTCCACCGCCTCTAAACCCTATTATTACTAAACACCCCTCAACCCAAACCAAAGACCCAAAGAAAGAAGGAAAGAAAGAAAGAAACAGCGGCAGTGGCATTTTTAGTCCACTATAATTAAACCCCACCGCCTCTCTCCTTCTATATATATTACAAAACTCTCTCAAATCCTAACCCCACTTCTTTCACTAACATAAACGCAGTATTGGACGTGCACTTTACAGAATATTTGCTTGGCAAGTATACCTTGCCATTGTACTATTATTTATATTCCAGCTGATACATGCATGATTAATTCTGCTTATATAGATGATTTATTTATGTAGATTTTGGACTTATTTTATGAGACCACCCCAGTATTATGTAGCATCATTAGATTCATGGGCTGTGACACGGTTGTTACACGAATTGTGAGTCTCATATAGATCACGGACTGCGTGACAGATCTGGCCTCCTGTACGTATTGGCCGTGCGTTAGGAATAACTGCTGATAGAAACTTTGTATGCTAGCAGACCTGGCAGTTATTTAGAGGTTTTATCGTGTCATGGATGTGGCATGCGTAGAGCATGGGGTGGAAAGAACAACAAGTAAGGCGTTTGGGCTCCTTTACACTTTCCCTAGTTCGCACGGATTCTCCGCTGGAGAAACGGGTGGTTGTGATCCTATATATTGCAGGCGGCCTCGGCAGTTCAAAGGATGGTACGCTTGTAGGCCCCTGATTCTCCGAGAGAATTATGCCAATCCCATTATAGCCAGATAGCCCACGCGTTGGAAAAGTTATTCTCAAATTGCATTCACTTAGACGGTTAGGCAACCCATTGGTTGTTTATATTTCAGTACTTATTGGCATGTTATTATGTATCTTGTTACGTCCCTCTGAGGACCTGGTCCCTTTCCAGATATGGACGAGCAGGAGTGTCACGCCTCAGTCCCAAAAATATATGGAACCAAGCCACGTGGCAATAGCCAGCTGTCACATCTCCGAGGATGTCCCAATTTAATGGATCCTAGCGAAGAGTGCTACGCTGTCCTAAATACTAATATGTCCCATACATATGTATCAGCAACAAGTAATCTAATCTCATCCACAATATAAAACAGCAAGAAGTACTAATAAACTGCTAGAAGATAAACACCAGTATCAAGATATCATAGTACAACCAATAATGTCTGGTGGGAACAAACCCACTACTATGACGGAATAAAAGTACTGAAATGATAGGTAAAAGAGTAATGACTAGGGCATCGGCTGACTAGATAATGATGGTCCCAATCCTAGGCAGAAGGCCTACCAAGTGATCACGGAAACTCTGACGGTAACACCTCTAGCTCCTCTGCGGTAGCGAACCTCGTCTCCTGTCCGGGGCCGTATACCGTGGGGTAATATGCCTCGTCCAAATCTGGAAATGTACCAGATCCTCAAAGGGACGTAACAAGATACATAGAAATATGTCATATATAAATACTGAATAAAATAAATACAATAAAGGGTGTGCTAACCATCTAAGTGAATGCAATGTGAGGACAACTGTGAGTATATGGGAAGGTGTAGGCTAGACATATGCTAACGTAATTCACCAGTCGTGGCAACCGGCTAGTATATGCCACACATGCCCCCTATAACACGGGCGCAGGAATACAATAATGCCCGACGTTCTATAGAGTGTGGTATCTGTAATATCACCAAGTAACGTCCAACACTCTACAGAACGTGGTATCAGTAATATATATATACGTCTGTATCACTCCGTCGAGTGCGGTATCAGTGTAAAGGAGTGGGGTGTCCCATATGCCTACTAGTCGTCCTCCCCGCCCAATGCATATATCCAAGTCAAAATCTCAACGTGCATACTCCGTATCTAAATGCTAAGTCTCTACACTGAAATAATCCTGAATTACTTACTAACTGTGATGCATGTCACACGCGCCGATAGCTAGTCGGGCACGCGAACCCTCATCCCAACATGAAATTGTCACAACGAACGTGTAGAAGTGTCAGGTCTCGGAAGATATCAGAGTATCCTCCAATGGGGTAAGTCACTATGAACTAGGTCAAATATACTAATCATCGACGTATCCGTCGATAGCACCCGAGTCAATCTCGGACGCGCACAGTTGTATAAAAAGAAGCAATAAGAATATCACAACTTATGCATAATTTAAATTAGACAATAAATATGGCAAGGTATCTTGCCTGAGTCTTCAAGATGTGAATGCCAAAAGCCTGCTCCCGTAGCATCTCCTGGCTGATCCAAAGACCCTAGACATACAATATAACACAACAATACAGACATCAGACACTACGCATTAACTACATACGACTAAGACGCTATACTTGAATACTGTCGCGAGTTCACTGTTGCTTGAATACAGCGTCACGTGTGCACGTAGCTAGGGTGTACACGTGTTCTGTCCTCGGTTAACATGTGTCTCGAGGCAATAATTTATCTAGTTACGAGTTGACCATGATTTCTGTTCTGTGCGAACACATGTCTCTAGTTTCCATGTTCAAACATACTAGGTTTATATCCAGGTGTTTCAAGTGAATTACTTGTCCCTGATAACTGGTCATTAATTTAGAATATTTATTTATTTATTAATATCTAATTAAATCAACTTTCATGCATACAATACTAAATAGGTTAAATGCTATTAATATGTGTTCATATGCGACACGACGACACGAAGGAGAAGTGATAGGACACAAGAGAGAAAGGTTCAGCGAACGAGTACCTGATCGACCGAGCGAGGGGGTCCGCTTGCTGGTCGACCGTCCTCTCCGGCATGGGGTGAACTCCGGTCGACGTGTGGACGAAATCGTCCTGCTGGCGTACAGTAATTGCGATGGCTGCAGCCGCGGATGCAGCAGCCTGCCTCGGCGGCGGCGGGCTGAGGCGGCGTCGGGTGCGACGGTCAGGTCGTGGGGTGGTCGGGGTCGACCTCTCGGTGGTGGTTAACGGCGCTGGAGGTGGTTGGGAGCAGTCAGGATCGGCCGTTGGGTTTAATAGGGGTTGTGATGGTGACGGGGATGATGATGGTGCGGGTGGAGGCGGTCGGTGTAGGTGGTTGGCGTCAGGCGGTGTTGTAGACGGTGGTTTTGGAAGTCGGGGAGGGGGAAAGGGTGCTCGGGTTGCCGGGGTGAAAGGGTGGGGATGATGGTTGGATGGTGCAGTGATCAGGCGGAGGTGCGACGGCCTGAAGGGTGGTCAGGCGAGTCAGGGGTGGCTTGGGGGTGGAAGTCCAGTCCGGTAGGGATGAGTCTCGGTAAGGGGAAATTCGGCTAGGGTTGAAAGAAGAGGGTGATGATGCTAGGGTTTCGATAGTAGTAAGGAGGGGTATTTATATAGGAGGGGGTTTATGGCCTGACCTCGGGCCTAGGGCTTGTCTGGACTCCTTGGGGTGGGGTCTGGTCCACATGATAGGTATACAGGGCTTGGTTATGTCTTGTTTTGGGTGAACTTGGCCTCAATTAATTTAGGTTACAAACAAATGCATCTGGCATTAAGAGAAAGTTTGGTTTATTGAAATAATACATAGGCGTTTGCAACGACTGTTGTGCAACTAGATTGAAGCACAAAATTAGGGATCTGAAAGTTACACAAGGTGCAGGTGGGTAGCCTGGCGTATCTAGGAGATGAGTACTTAATTGGTTTGGGGGATACCTACTAGTATAGCGCTCCAAACATCAAGGCAACAGTAAGGTATATTAAGTTACAATATTGTTGCACATTAAATCTAATTGCATCCAATTTAATCCTAGTCTCTTAATTTAATTCCAATTAGCCCTGAATTGGTCGAGGGGGTTTACAAGGAGTATCCACAGGAGTACGGTCCTGGACCTGACGCTACATACCTGACTGAGGAAGCCTTAACCTCAGAGTAGCTTTGATCATTTCCACTGTTTAGAGATTTTATTACTACTTCAGTATAGTCATTTTGTAGTAAATTTGTTTCCACCTGACTATCAGACTTGATACTCATCTTGGATATCCAGTTATATTTCAGCTCTTTATTCCTACTGATTATTTGTGCTGTAGATGAGATATAGATTGTGTGTGACTTGTTGTGACAGTATATTACCACTGGTGGATTGGATATTCATGTACAGCGTACGTGTGTATATGGTTTCCATATATTGGAGTTCATATACATATGGCTGGGCGTGTTACGTATTCCTAGTCCTACATATTTTGGGACTGGGGCGTGACACCCTGGGAGCCTTGGAGAGTCATTTCCATGACTTGGTCCAAGGGAACATATAGGTCGACGAGTACGTCGCAGAGTTTTTTCGCTTGAGTCATTTCACACCGTCGATGATTCGGGACCCAGGAGACCGAGCCCGAAAGTTCAGGAAGGGGCTGATGAGAGAGATCAAGTCTCGTACTTCTGGACGTCGTACTACTACCTTTGAGGGCATTCTGATGGATGCCCAGATTGTTAAGGATAATTTGGACCTCAGGCCTAAGAGAGGATAAGACATTTCTGGAGGAGCGTGGTAGCACGGGACCGGCCAAGCGTCCCCACTTTCAGCAACAACAGAGGCCGTATCAGCACCAGCAGCACCAGGCACCAGCTCGAGGACATATCCAGCAGCAGCCGCAGAGGCAGACCTAGCCAGTTGTTGTCACGCCCCAGTCCCAAAAAGCCGAGGGACTGAGCACGTGCGCAATGGCCAGCAGCACGCACCGATGGACAACCCAATTTAATGGATCCATCAGGGCATGCTTAAGCTGTAGTCTAGCAGTAATATGTACAAGTCTCAGGTATTTCTAATCTCATCCACAGAATAACACAGATTAATGCCAGAAATAATGCAGTGGAAATAATTAAGCAATATCAAATAAGATTATCTCGGAAAACAATCCGAGAATCAGTCTGTTACATTTAAGAAAATAGACAGGGAATAAAATACTGAAAATTGGAAATACTGAGTAGATGAAGCCGGTGCTCAGAAGAAATCTTCGGCCACTATCTCGTCTTCGGCTCCTGGTTCTGTTTCGAGAAGTGCTCCGGTTCCGTACACCTCTGGGTAGTTCTCTTCAGCTGTACCTGGGGACATAATCCGGATCCAGGTCCTCAGGGGACAGCAAGGTACAGAAAATACAAGCCAAAATAAATACAGTGCAGCAGATAATTAAACAAGAGGGTAGGCTATGTAACTAGCTAAGTGATATGCAATATGAGAGCAGCACTAGAACCTTAGGCTGAAGCCACTACAAACTCTGTGTCGGAGAGCCGGTAGCAACAATAACTATGAATTATACTCTGAAATATACTATGTTTTATATATATAATATCAGCCTGTAGTCTGTGTGTCTCTCCCCACCCAATGTAATCCCACGTCTCATGTCCACGATGTCTCATGTCCATGTCACGCACGATTATAACTAATGCAGTAAGTCTGATAGCTATGAATCAAATGTCTAAGAATGTAAAGTCTATGTCATAAAACATGCCTCCTATACAGAGTTACCTTGAATGTCTCAGGAAGACTCTGTCTCATGAAATAGTGTCAAGTGTCCTGGGTTCCGTAGTACTTGATAAGACAAGTACGAGAATTATCGGGTCTCGATAACCATGTCTATGTGACGTTACCCAACCCCGCGTACGGAGTCGGCACCCGACTATGATCGGACGCTAAGTACGCCACTCGGTCCTGGGTTTTAACAGTTAAACAGGTTTATATGCATTTAAACAAGAATTCAGGCAAGTTCTAGAACAGGAATTACTGCTAATGGCAAACTTTACTTGCCCACTGATGTATAAACAAGTCAATAAAAATAAATAGCAAGCTGCAGGGTTTGGCAAGGTACACTTGCCTGTGGTTCCGGCTCTGATTGCAGTTCTGACTTCGGCGGGAATTGCAGGCGGTACTCCGGTTGCTGAAACAAACATCACCATCAGATTCATAAAATATCAATCAACTAGAAACGCCTGTCCTTGGGTCCAAATTGGAGACAAGGGCAAAAACGGCAGTTTCGGGTCAAAACGGGGTCCACATGTGGGCCCGCTTTGCACCGAAAAACGTGTCAGGGTCAAAGGTCTCCAAATTCACCAAAATTAGTGTCAACAGGTCAGGAACGATGATACGAACCCAACAGAACTTCCAGATTTGAATTTCGATGAGCCGATCACGAAATCGCTCGTCGAGCGGGGCCTATGGGGCCCACGACACGCGATTTTGTCAACGTTCTCAGAATCAAACCAAACTTGACCCACAGGACCAGCGTATCGCTACGAGTCCGATGGCGCAAGTTTCGTTTCAATCCGACGTGTGTACACAAAGTTAGGATGCGTTGCAGAAAAGTCGGATACGGGGCGATGTCCGCGGATACGCGTTGATTTCGTTGTGCACGCACACCCGAATCAGCTTCTGCGAAATCCCACACGTCCGTATCGACGATACGCACGTATCTGTAAAGACCGCGCGCGACCAAGTCGTCCCGTTTGGCGGGGCGTACCAAGTTCCGGGGTGAAACAGGGTCTGATTTTTCCTGTTTTTGGATCGCGGTGTGCGATCACCACAGGACGCGATGCCCCGAGCGGTTTGTCCGGACACCGAGAGGGTCATACAGGCTTCGCAACGCAATTTGCGGAAACGAAATCAGAGCTACGAGGTGAAAGTTACAAGTACCTGAAGGGGACCCGAAAAACCGGGGTCGATCGTGTCCGACACGTGTCCGACACGTGTCGGATTCGGGAATTCGAATCTAGGGTTAGGGTTAGGGGAACTGGTGGCCGAGCTCCGGCGGGACGGCGGCTGGCTGAGGCGGAGGGGCAGCGCGGCGAGGTGGCGGCGCGCCGGGGCGGTCCGGGCGGAGGCGGAGAGGACGCGGAGGCGGCCGGAGGCGGCCGGAGGCGGCTCGGGGGCTGCCCGAGCTGCTGCTGTTGTTGCTGCGGTGGCCGGGGACGGCGGAGCGGGGCGCCGGAGGGGAGGAGAAAGGAGGGAGGAGCCGGGCGGAGCTGGGGTCTGCACGGCGGGGCGTCACGGCGGCGTGCTGCGGAGGGGAGCGGGGGCAGCGGTGGACCGGAGAGGGAACGGGGGGGAGGTATTTAAAGGGCTGGGGGCGGAGGGTCGTGGCCGATGGAGGCGGAGGGGTGGCCGGGTCTGGCGCAGCGTGGCGCTGGAAGCGGCGGCGCGGCCGGAGGCGCGGGGAGCGGCGGCAGAAGCGGTCGCAGGCGATCGTGCGGAGGGGAAAGAGGGAACGGGTCGGGCGGGTCTGCGGGTGCGGGTGTGGTGGACCCGACCCGACCCGATAGGGGATGGGCCGGTGCGGGCTGGGCTGGGCCGAATGGGCCGCGGGCTGGGTTTAAATTTAAAAATAATAATAATAATAATAATAATATCCAGTAATTATTTAATAAATAAATAAATAAATAAATTTAGGTATTTTAAAAATAGGTCCGGGGCCCAATAAATTCCAGAAAAAATTGCCCTAAGTCCAGTTTTTCATTTTACACCCAAAAATATTATTTTTATAATATTTTAATATCATTTATTATCATTTAAAAATCATTGAATAATTAAAACCCTGTTTTTAAATTACAGAAAATTCCCAGAAAATTCCAAAAAATTGTGAAAAATCCAAATTTTAAAATTTTGAAAAATCAGGGGGTTTACAATCTACCCCCCTTAAGAGGATTGCGTCCTCGCAATCAAAGAGTAACCGGTCAACAGAGATGACGCGGTCGCAAGCATCGTTTGAAACACATCACAAGATACTTTAGGGAAATATCGTTTCCCTAAAATGAAAGTTATGCACTTCCAGAGAAAATCTAGTTAAAGAAAAGAACTATAACTTTTATGAAAACCAGGTTATTATTAACAAGTTGCAATTTACTAGGTTGGGGCTGAGGTCACGAACCAAGAGGCACGAACTAAACAACACTAAAAACGGATACTACGAATCACTTACTCGTATCAGCGTCCTGCACAGTCAGCGCATAAGCTTGTCCTCGTCCTTGAGGTAGATTCCTCTACTGCTGTTGGGCTTGCTGGAAGAGTGTCGCCTGAGGTGCCAAAGGTGGCCTCGGTGCTGGTGAAGCTGGTTGGTTTGCCCTTGGTGCTCCATCTCGATGCTGGGGGCAGTCCTTGGCTAGGTGTTGGTTGGTGCTGCAAATCAGGCACAATCCCAACTTGCGTCTGCAGTCCCTCTCGACATGGCCTATCTTGCCGCAGTAGTGACAGGTAGGAAGGGTCTGCGAAGCTGTCCTGGGTGGCTGGTGCGTGTGAGATCTCTTTGCAAATTCTTTCGGTGATGTTCTGTCTGGTGCTGAGGTGATTGGCCGCTTGTGGCGAGACTCCCTCCTGGTGACGCGTTCCATGCGTCGGGCTGCAGCGAGAACGTCTGAGTAGGAGGTAGGTGCGACGGATCCGATGAGTCTCTGTAGCTCAAAGTTCAGTCCGTCGAAGAACTTCTCGGCCTTCTCTTCCTCTGTCGGGATCAGGGTTGGGGCAAAGCGGCTCAGACGAATGAATTCCGCGTTGTACTCTTCCACCGTCATAGAGTCCTGAGTGAGGCGATTGAATTTGTCCCGCAGTTCGGATCGTGCGATAGCCGGAATGTACATCTCCTGGAAGAGCCTGGAAAACTATTCCCAAGTGACTCGGTCTGGTCCGAGTCGTGCCTCCTCAGACAACCACCAGTGGTGCACGTTGCCTGTCAACTGCATTCGGACGGCCGTCATCCAGCGTTCCCGTGGAAGCTCAGCTGCTTCAAGTTGATGCCGTATGTTGGTGAGCCACTCATGAACTTCGGTGGGCTCCTCTTTGCCAGAAAATATGCGGGGCTTCAGTTGGCGGAAGTCAGTAATAGAGCCTGTAGATGGACGTCGAGCTGGTAGGTTGGCCTGCTCCAGTACAGTTACGATGCTGTCCCTCCAGAAGTTAGCTTCGCGACGCTGAGCCTCGTGTTGGACTTGTTGCTGAGCTTGCATCATCGCGTAGATCATTTGGAATATCTGCTGCCCGTCAATTGGCTGTCCTTGTGGGAGTACGGGCGTTGGTGGAACGAACTGCGGCGGAGGTGGAATGTCATCGCGTCGGAATCGGGAGGTAGGTTGACCTGCCTGCTGGCTTTGTTGAGTTGAGGGAACCCCTCCGACTGGTGTCACTTCGTTGTCATAGGTGACACCTGTAGCTTGTGGTATTCCGGCGGGAGTCTCGGTGCATTCTTGTGGGTCCATTTCCCTGTATCAAAATAACCAATAAGAGGCGCACAGGAATCAAGGCAAGATGCAAGTCAAAATTAGTTCGAATACGATACAGATATCAAAAACGTTTCAAGCAAGTGGATGAGACCCTAAAAACCTATCCTATTCTTTATTGCATGCCTGTTCGGTCCCTAAGTTAAAACCGAACAATTTAGTCGTAGACCTGCATGGGCCACCACAAAAACTATGTCACGCCCCAGTCCCAAAATGCCGAGGGACTGAGCACGTGCGCAATGGCCAGCAGCACGCACCGATGGACAACCCAATTTAATGGATCCATCAGGGCATGCTTAAGCTGTAGTCTAGCAGTAATATGTACAAGTCTCAGGTATTTCTAATCTCATCCACAGGATAACACAGATTAATGCCAGAAATAATGCAGTGGAAATAATTAAGCAATATCAAATAAGATTATCTCGGGAAACAATCCGAGAATCAGTCTGTTACATTTAAGAAAATAGACAGGAAATAAAATACTGAAAATTGGAAATACTGAGTAGATGAAGCCGGTGCTCAGGAGAAATCTTCGGCCACTATCTCGTCTTCGGCTCCTGGTTCTGTTTCGAGAAGTGCTCCGGTTCCGTACACCTCTGGGTAGTTCTCTTCAGCTGTACCTGGGGACATAATCCGGATCCAGGTCCTCAGGGGACAGCAAGGTACAGAAAATACAAGCCAAAATAAATACAGTGCAGCAGATAATTAAACAAGAGGGTAGGCTATGTAACCAGCTAAGTGATATGCAATATGAGAGCAGCACTAGAACCTTAGGCTGAAGCCACTACAAGCTCTGTGTCGGGGAGCCGGTAGCAACAATAACTATGAATTATACTCTGAAATATACTATGTTTTATATATATAATATCAGCCTGTAGTCTGTGTGTCTCTCTCCACCCAATGTAATCCCACGTCTCATGTCCACGATGCCTCATGTCCATGTCACGCACGATTATAACTAATGCAGTAAGTCTGATAGCTATGAATCAAATGTCTAAGAATGTAAAGTCTATGTCATAAAACATGCCTCCTATACAGAGTTACCTTGAATGTCTCAGGAAGACTCTGTCTCATGAAATAGTGTCAAGTATCCTGGGTTCCGTAGTACTTGATAAGACAAGTACGAGAATTATCGGGTCTCGATAACCATGTCTATGTGACGTTACCCAACCCCGCGTACGGAGTCGGCACCCGACTATGATCGGACGCTAAGTACGCCACTCGGTCCTGGGTTTTAACAGTTAAACAGGTTTATATGCATTTAAACAAGAATTCGGGCAAGTTCTAGAACAGGAATTACTGCTAATGGCAAACTTTACTTGCCCACTGATGTATAAACAAGTCAATGAAAATAAATAGCAAGCAGCAGGGTTTGGCAAGGTACACTTGCCTGTGGTTCCGGCTCTGATTGCAGTTCTGACTTCGGCGGGAATTGCAGGCGGTACTCTGGTTGCTGAAACAAACATCACCATCATATTCAGAAAATATCAATCAGCTAGAAACGCCTGTCCTTGGGTCCAAATTGGAGACAAGGGCAGAAACGACAGTTTCGGGTCAAAACGGAGTCCACACGTGGGCCCGCTTTGCACCAAAAAATGTGTCCGGGTCAAAGGTCTCCAAATTTACCAAACTTAGTGTCAACAGGTCAGGAACGATGATACGAACCCAACGGAACTTCCAGATTTGAATTCCGATGAGCCGATCACGAAATCGCCCGTCGAGCGGGGCCTGTGGGGCCCACGACACGCGATTTCGTTAACGTTCTCAGAATCGAACCAAACTTGACCCACAGGACCAGCGTATCGCTACGAGTCCGATGGCGCAAGTTTTGTTTCAATCCGACATGTGTACACAAAGTTAGGACGCGTTACAGAAAAGTCGGATACGGGGCGATGTCCGCGGATACGTGTTGATTTCGGTGTGCACGCACACCCGAATCAGCTTCTGCGAAATCCCACACGTCCGTATCGACGATGCGCACGTATCTGTAAAGACCGTGCGCGACCAAGTCGTCCCGTTTGGCGGGGCGTACCCAGTTCCGGGGTGAAACAGGGTCTGGTTTTTCCTGTTTTTGGATCGCGGTGTGCGATCACCACAGGACGCGATGCCCCGAGCGGTTTGTCCGGGCACCGAGAGGGTCATACAGGCTTCGTAACGCAATTTGCGGAAACGAAATTAGAGCTACGAGGTGAAAGTTACAAGTACCTGAAGGGGACCCGAAAAACCGGGGTCGATCGTGTCCGACACGTGTCCGACACGTGTCGGATTCGGGAATTCGAATCTAGGGTTAGGGTTAGGGGAACTGGTGGCCGAGCTCCGGCGGGACGGCGGCTGGCTGAGGCGGAGGGGCAGCGCGGCGAGGTGGCGGCGCGCCGGGGCGGTCCGGGCGGAGGCGGAGAGGACGCGGGGACGGCCGGAGGCGGCTCGGGGGCTGCCCGAGCTGCTGCTGCTGTTGCTGCGGTGGCCGGGGACGGCGGAGCGGGGCGCCGGAGGGGAGGAGAGAGGAGGGAGGAGCCGGGCGGAGCTGGGGGTCTGCACGGCGGGGCGTCACGGCGGCGTGCGGCGGAGGGGAGCGGGGGCAGCGGTGGACCGGAGAGGGAACGGGGGGGGAGGTATTTAAAGGGCTGGGGGCGGAGGGTCGTGGCCGATGGAGGCGGAGGGGTGGCCGGGTCTGGCGCAGCGTGGCGCTGGAAGCGGCGGCGCGGCCGGAGGCGCGGGGAGCGGCGGCAGAAGCGGTCGCAGGCGATCGTGCGGAGGGGAAAGAGGGAACGGGTCGGGCGGGTCTGCGGGTGCGGGTGTGGTGGACCCGACCCGACCCGATAGGGGATGGGCCGGTGCGGGCTGGGCTGGGCCGAATGGGCCGCGGGCTGGGTTTAAATTTAAAAATAATAATAATAATAATAAAAATATCCAGTAATTATTTAATAAATAATTAAATAAATAAATTTAGGTGTTTTAAAAATAGGTCCGGGGCCCAATAAATTCGAAAAAAATTACCCTAAGTCCAGTTTTTCATTTTACACCCAAAAATATTATTTTTATAATATTTTAATATCATTTATTATCATTTAAAAATCATTGAATAATTAAAACCATGTTTTTAAATTACAGAAAAATTCCAGAAAATTCCAGAAAATTATGAAAAATCCAGATTTTAAAATTTTGAAAAATCAGGGGGTTTACAGTTGTCCAGTATGCGTACTGCGGGAAGGCGGGACACACGAGAGACATTTTCAGGAAGAGGCTGGGTACATGTTTGTCTTGTGGATCATCATCACACCAGTTGAGAGATTGTCCATCTATTTAGACTCGTCCAGGTCAGGGTGGAGCAGCCGCTCAGAGTGGACCTGCCAAAGCACCTACGGCACCAGGAGGCCAACAGAGGGAACCACCACTTTTGCCACAGCAACAGAGGTTTGTGCAGCACCAGCAGCAGCAGAGAGGTGCACCCCAGGGACGAGCGTATGCTATGACTGTCGAGGAGACTGAGCCAGCAGGAGACGTGATATCATGTTCAGTTCTTCTCGATTCTATTCCAACACTTACATTATTCAATTCTGGCGCTTTCTATAGTTTCGTATTTGTATCTTATGCTCTTGAGCATTATTTAGAGGCGGAACCCTTAGATAGGACTTACAAGATCATGACTGACGGGGGCATTATCCTAGTCAGTAATTTTTACAAGGACCAAAGAGTTTTATTGGGAGGCCGAGAGTTGAGTATGTGCTTACTCGTAATGCCACTTCCGAGATGTGATATTGTATTCGGAATAGATTAGTTGAGTAGGCACCATGCTACTATAGATTATCGTGGTGGCAGAATGATATTTCGATCGCCAGGAGAGCCAGAGTTCGAGGTCGCCAAAGGAGCAACGAAGCAGAGCACGGGCATCTTTTGTGGAGCTAGGATAGAAGAGAAGGAGTTGTCGCATCCTTTGATAGCAGAGTTCCTGGATGTCTTTCCAGAGGAGTTGCCAGGTTTACCGCCAGACATAAATATCGAGTTCTCTATAGACTTGGTGCCAGGCACAGAGCCAATATCACAACACGTCTATAGCGTCAACAACAGCGAACAGACAGAGTTGAAGATGCAGGTTGATGAGTTGTAGGACAAGGGCTTCATCAAATCTAGTTCATCACCATAGGGTACTCCGGTATTGTTTGTACCGAAGAAGGATAGGTCGGTACACATGTGTATCGACTACAGAGCTCTAAACAACCTCACTATCAAGAATAAATATCCGCTACCGAGGATAGATGATCTCTTTGATTAGTTGAGCTGAGCGAAGATATTCTCAAAAATAGACTTGAGGTTAGGCTACCACCAGGTAAAAGTGAAGAAAGAAGACATTCCGAAGACAGCTTTTCGGACTCGATATGGCCAGTTTGAGTTCATTGTGATGCCATTTGGGTTGACTAATACACCGACAGTATTCATGAACCTAATGAACAAGGTATTCTACCAGTGCCTTGACAAGTTCATGGTGGTGTTCATCGATGACATTCTTGTGTATTCAAAGACACCGGAGGAGCATGAGGAGCACCTGAGGATGGTTTTGGAGACTCTCAGGAAAGATGAGCTTTACATGAAGCTTTCAAAGTGCGAGTTATTCCTTGACAATGTTGAATGCTTTGGGCATATGGTAACGGGTGACAGGATCTCAATTAACCCAAAGAAGATCGTGGCAGTAGAGTCGTGGATAATCCCAGTTCAGTGGCTGAGATCAGAAGTTTTCTCGGACTAACAGGTTACTATAGGAAGTTTGTACAAGACTTCTCCAAGATTGCAGAGCCGATGACTAGGCTAACCAGGAAGGATATAGATTTTGTCTGGAGGGAGGATTGTCAGGCTGTATTTGATGAGCTGAAGAAGAGATTGACGACAACTCCAGTATTGATGTTGCCATCGGGGACAGGTGGACTCACTATCTACAGTGATGCTTTGGAGAAAGGTTTGGGTTACGTTCTTCAGCAGCACGGGAAGGTGATTGCGTATGCTTTCAGGCAATTACGTTATCATAAGAAGAAGTACCCTACCCACAATTTAGAGTTGGCAGCGGTTATCTTTGCTCTAAAGCAGTGAAAACACTATCTGTACGGAGAGCGTGTGAAGATCTTCACAGACCATATGGGCTTGATGTACGTATTTACACAGAAAGAGCTTAACATGAGGCAAAGGAGATAGTTGGAGTTGATGAAGGACTTTAATATTTTATTGCAGTACCACCCAGGGAAGGCCAACGTAGTCATCGATGACTTGAGCAGGTATCCGATGGCTATGTATTTGATGACAGACAGACACTTGCTGGCCGATCTTGAGAGCTTGGGAATTGAGGTGCTAGTTCCTGGTATCGAGATTAAGATGTGGGATTATAGATATAGTCCGAGCAGATGGACAGAATCAGGAGCTACGCAGTATGATGATGAGGCTCTGAGGAGTATCAGGGCACAGGTTCGGACAGGTTATCAGAGGACTTCACTATTGCTGATGATGGATCGTTGTGGCATGGTACTAGGATATGTGTGCCAAGCGGGGAGCTACGCGAGGAGGTTTTGTAGGAGGCGCATCGCTCTCAGTACTTGATGCATCTAGGTGCCAACAAGATGTATCAAGACCTGAGAGAGCACCTTTGGTGGTATGGTATGAAGTGCAAGGTAGCGCATTTTGTATCGAGGTATTTAGTGTGCCAGCAGGTAAAGGCGGATAGACAAAGGCCAGGAGAATTGCTTCAGCCTTTACCCATCCCAGAGTGAAAGTGAGAGCATGTGACTATAGATTTTGTTTTGGGACTTCCGCGTTCTCCAGAAGAAAAAGACGTGATTTGGGTCATCGTAGACAGGTTGACCAAATCAGCCCACTTCTTACCATTCAAAGTGGGTACGTCGACAGAGAAGCTAGCGGAGATATATGTGCGACAGATTGTCAGATTACATAGGGTTTCTGTGAGCATCATCTCGGATCGGGATAGTCGTTTCATTTTCCACTTCTGGAGGAGTTTGTAGGCCAGCTTGGGCACTCATCTCAAGTTCAGTACCGTATATCACCCCCAGACAGACGGGCAGTCGGAGAGGACTATTCAGACTCTCAATGATATGCTATGCACTTGTGTTCTGGTTCTCAGAGATTCTTGGAAGGATCATCTACACCAGGTATAGTTTGCTTACAACAACAACTACCAGGCCAGTATTTATGGACGAAGGTGACGCACACCGTTATCTTGGGATGATATCGGAGAGAGAGCCTTGTTGGGATCAGAAATGGTCGTAGATGCAGCGGAGAAGGTAAAACTCATCAGAGATAGACTTCGAATGGCACATGACAGACAACGGCATTGGCCCAACAGCCACCGTAGACCCTTGGAGTTTGAGGTATGGGTTTTATTAAGATTGCTTGTGATTGATTTATTTTAGATTGCGTGTTAAGGCTGTATTGGTCTAGGTTGGCGATTTGGTGTTCTTGCGGATTTCTCTGACATGGGGCACGATTCGCTTTGGTGGAGGCGGTAAGCTTAGTCCACGGTACATCGGACCTTTCAATATTCTTGCTAGGGTCGGTGCAGTGGCCTACAGGCTAGACTTGTCGCCCGCATCAGAGGGAGTACATGACATGTTCCACGTGTCACAGCTGAGACGGTACATGGCAGATCCTAGTTGTCACGCCCCAATCTCCTGCAAGCCCGATAGTCCCCGCTGAACGTGAATTACCACATTGCAGCTCTCCCGCGGGACGATCGTTCTCATCGGGACGTGATGCCGTGCAAGCCTAAAGTGCACTTGCACAAGGCCAAAGCTTTGATACAAGGGCAAGTAAGTTATTTGATACTGAAGCAGCGGCACATAACATTGCAGAAAAGTGAAGAACTCAATGGCATATGAAAACAGGCTCTTTTATTGATAATCGAAAGTGTTACAAGCAGCACATGGCCGAGATTACAATTCGCTCAAGCACTCTTCTCTCAATTACAATAACACCGTTCCATACATTATGTCCCTCTATACAAAAGTAGCTCAAAGCAGGCACAAACTCGATGAGGCTCCAAGCATCGACTCCAGATTTCCGGCTCCTTGGGATGAGGCACGGCTATCGCTTCCTCAGAAGAACGAGCACCTGAGAACAAGCAAACTGTTGGTGGGTCAGCACTTTATGCAAGTACTGGTGAGATAAAACAACTGAACAGAAGCTACACCCCCTGAAACCCACACTAAGTAATCATGTGGCAAAATATTGCATTACTAGTGATCTTGCTAGTTTTACTTAGGTTCATTTCATGCAGTTCGCTAGCAGAGTCATATTTCTGTGTATTCGGAAACATCTCTTTGAAAACATAATTCAAACAACCAATCAATCGAGGCAACCAATTCAAGCACGAGGAATCATGTTCGGGTGTGCGCAGCGTGCTCGGTGAACTATATCCAATGATTCTAGGGACAGGCAGCATTTAGGGACCATCAATCAAGCACACAAGTTAAACTATCAATCAGAGGTCGGTCCCCGAGTAACTCAGGATCGGTAGCGGTAATCCAGCTAACCAATGACTTACATTCTGATCCTATTAGCAGCTGTGACTCATGGTTGCACATTACTGCCGAAGCAGTCGTAGCCAAGGTTCAGCTCTGCACTAATAGTCATTGTCCGACCGATGCAATGCATGAGGCGCTAACGGGTATTCTCTAAGATGCAGACAAAAATGAATAAGCAGGCTTATACATAAACTCATATTTCTTACCCCATGGCCGAACGGTTATCCCTGCAGCAGACATACAAGTTAGCAACAATTTGCATAAATATATATGTTTACCGTTCTTTAGTTTTCTGTCCGTCTCTGCATCAAACAATTAGGTATGCAAGAAGGCTATCCTAGCATGCTCCCTAACTACCTGAATGCAGCTATCTCCATGAACTTCTCTAGTGCAGACTCAACTCTTCTCTACAGAAGCACCGCCTCCCTCTAATAGCCACGCCCCCCTGGATCCCGAAGGACCGGAACATCAGGGCGTACTATTAGTCTTACCCCATCGCATCACCATCCTCCATCCAATATCCACGCCCCGAGCTCAGGGCGCGTTATTAGTCTCCCATATTTCGTTTGTCCCCCATCCACCGCAAGCACCCACATTTCACTAGCACATCTCTTTCACCATAGCACACAACATGACAAAGTCATTATCAAACCATCTTATCACATTCCTAATAGCCGCACCCCCAAGATCCCGAAGGACCGGACATCAGGCGGGCTACTAGTCTAGCACACACAAGACAAGCATTTACTTTCGCATCGAAACAAGCATTCATTCCTTTAAGCTTAAGCATTCAAGACAAGCCATATGAACACGATGACAAGCAAACATATGAACGATCTTTCAGTTGAGACTAGCATGGCACGGGTCTATTATCACATCAAGTAAAACATGCAGTTCTATCTTCTTAGCATAGCAATGGTTCTATCTCATTTCAGACAAGCATACATATTCTCTTAGTTAGGCAGCATATTCGTTTCAGTGACAAGCTATATGAATTCTCTTATTAGCATGCTGAGTCGGTTCTATCATTTTCTTATGAAAATATTCTTCTTAAGCAAACAAGCATTTAAAACCCAGATTCATTATTAAGTCGTGCAAGAATCAGGTAATGCAGTTCTGCCCACTCACATTGATTAATCGGTCAGGAACTCTCCGAGAAGACTTCCGTTCGAGCAAGCAAGGCGATCTCACTTGTATATAGCGTCGACGCAGAGCGGGGCGCTACATACTTACCCACCAATAAAGAGTTTCATCCTCGAAACTCAAGGAGAAACTCACGAAAACATAGAGCAGCGATAGTCCTCATCCCTCGCCATCCCAAATCAAAACTCTAGCAATCCCGAAATCATAAATCACATCTCAAGCAATGAAAACCAAATCCAGAAAACTTTTGCCGGCAACTTTGAGAATATTTACGGACTCATTGTATGGAACGTTCATTGCATCTCACATCAGGCACATCTCAGAGTTGGAGGCAACGGAATGGACAAAGAATCGAGTCGCTCTGATACCATTATGTCACGCCCCAATCTCCCGCAAGCCCGATAGTCCCCGCTGAACGTGAATCACCACGTTGCAGCTCTTCCGCGGGACGATCATTCTCATCGGGACGTGATGCCGTGCAAGCCTAAAGTGCGCTTGCACAAGGCCAAAGCTTTGATACAAGGGCAAGTAAGCTATTCGATACTGAAGCAACGGCACATAACATTGCAGAAAAGTGAAGAACTCAATGGCATATAAAAACAGGCTCTTTTATTGATAATCGAAAGTGTTACAAGCGGCACATGGCCGAGATTACAATTCGCTGAAGCACTCTTCTCTCGATTACAATAACACCGTTCCATACATTATGTCCCTCTATACAAAAGCAGCTCAAAGCAGGCCAAACTCGATGCAGCTCCAGGCATCAACTCCAGATTTTCGGCTCCTTGGGATGAGGCACGGCTATCGCTTCCTCAGACGAACGAGCACCTGAGAACAAGCAAACTGTTGGTGGGTCAGCACTTTATGCAAGTACTGGTGAGATAAAACAACTGAACAGAAGCTACACCCCCTGAAACCCACACTAAGTAATCATGTAGCAAAATATTGCATTACTAGTGATCTTGCTAGTTTTACTTAGGTTCATTTCATGCAGTTCGCTAGCAGAGTCATATTTCTGTGTATTCGGAAACATCTCTTTGAAAACATAATTCAAACAACCAATCAATCGAGGCAACCAATTCAAGCACGAGAAATCATGTTCGGGTGTGCGCAGCGTGTTCGGTGAACTATATCCAATGATTCTAGGGACAAGCAGCATTTAGGGACCATCAATCAAGCACACAAGTTAAACTATCAATCAGAGGTCGGTCCCCGAGTAACTCAGGATCGGTAGCGGTAATCCAGCTAACCAATGACTCACATTCTGATCCTATTAGCAGCTGTGACTCATGGTTGCACATTACTGCCGAAGCAGCCGTAGCCAAGGTTCAGCTCTGCACTAATAGTCATTGTCCGACCGATGCAATACATGAGGCGCTAACGGGTATTCTCTAAGATGCAGACAAAAATGAATAAGCAGTCTTATGCATAAACTCATATTTCTTACCCCATGGCCGAACGGTTATCCATGCAGCAGACATACAACTTAGCAACAATTTGCATAAACATATATGTTTACCGTTCTTTAGTTTTCTGTCCGTCTCTCCATCAAACAGTTAGGTATGCAATAAGGCCAGCCTAGCATGCTCCCTAACTACCTGAATGCAGCTATCTCCATGAACTTCTCTAGTGCAGACTCAACTCTTCTCTACAGAAGTACCGCCTCCCTCTAATAGCCACGCCCCCCTGGATCCCGAAGGACCGGAACATCAGGGCGCACTATTAGTCTTACCCCATCGCATCACCATCCTCCATCCAATATCCACGCCCCGAGCTCAGGGCACGTTATTAGTCTCCCATATTTCGTTTGTCCCCCATCCACCGCAAGCACCCACATTTCACTAGCACATCTCTTTCACCATAGCACACAACATGACAAAGTCATTATCAAACCATCTTATCACATTCCTAATAGCCGCACCCCCAAGATCCCGAAGGACCGGACATCAGGCGGGCTACTAGTCTAGCACACACAAGACAAGCATTTACTCTCGCATTGAAACAAGCATTCATTCCTTTAAGCTTAAGCATTCAAGACAAGCCATATGAACACGATGACAAGCAAACAT
Source organism: Iris macrosiphon (assembly GCA_036927795.1). Lineage (NCBI taxonomy): Eukaryota > Viridiplantae > Streptophyta > Magnoliopsida > Asparagales > Iridaceae > Iris > Iris macrosiphon. The sequence goes on from JAYESA010000019.1 coordinate 29,541,270, forward strand.
ATGAACGATCTTTCAGTTGAGACTAGCATGGCACGGGTCTATTATCACATCAAGTAAAACATGCACTTCTATCTTTTTAGCATAGCAATGGTTCTATCTTATTTCAGACAAGCATACATATTCTCTTAGTTAGGCAGCATATTCGTTTCAGTGATAAGCTATATGAATTCTCTTATTAGCATACTGAGTCGGTTCTATCATTTTCTTATGAAAACATTCTTCTTAAGCAAACAAGCATTTAAAACTCAGATTCATTATTAAGTCGTACAAGAATCAGAGAATGCAGTTTTGCCCACTCACATTGATTAATCGGTCAGGAAATCTCCGAGAAGACTTTCGTTCGAGCAAGCAAGGCGATCTCACTTGTATATAGCGTCGACGCAGAGCGGGGCGCTACACTAGTCACATACTATATCACTTGGAGATCGAGGTTGGTCTGACTCTCAACTATCCTGAGCAGCCCATAGAGATTTTTGTTCGCAGGAAGAAGGTATTGCGGAACCAGACTATTCCTTCATGCTAATTTTCTTGACTGCTTTGGTGAGTAGAGGGATCTCCGCTCAATGGCATTATTCCATCTTCTTCGTAGGTGGCTACAGCACCTTGTGGTTTTCCTGCAGGAGTATCGTTGCTTGCTCTTGGATCCATTACTCTGTATCCAAAATAAACTATAAGAGGCGCACAGAGAAATCAAGGCAGGATGCAAGTCAAGTAATTAATTTGAATCTGATATAGAGATCAAGAACGATTCAATCAAGTGGATGAGATCCTATAACTTATCCTATCTTAATCGCATGCTTGCTCGATCCCTTAGTTGAAACCGAACAATTTAGTCGTAACCTACATGGGGCCACCAAAAAAATCGTGTCACACCCCAGTCCCAAAATACTGAGGGACTAGACACGTGACAATGGCAACAAGCACACACCGATGGGCAAACCCAATTTAATGGACCCATCAGGATGTACTTAAGCTGTAAAACAACTATAAAGATCTATGATACTAATCTCATCCACAGAAGATAAATACAATCAATATCAGATTCATCAAGATAAAATAATAATCAACAAGTCTCAATAAATATCTCGGAGAACAACCCGATAAAGAGTTTGATACAGCAGTTCAATAGACAGGAAATAAGAGTCTAACAAAAGAAATAACTGAGTATAATAAATCAGATAGTCAGGAGAAATCCTCGGCGATCATCTCGTCTTCTAGTACTGGTACTACTCTAACGTCTGTTCATGTCCCGTATACCTCGGGGTAGATCTTCTCTGCTAAACCTGGGGACATAATCCGGATTCCAGGTCCTCATGGGACATAGCAAGGTACAAGAATAACTCAAGCCAAATAAATGCAGTATAATAAAATGTATCAATAGGGCAAAATATGTAACCAGCTAAGTGATATGCAAAATAAGAGCATCACTAAAACTCAGGCTGAGTGAGAATACTATAAGCTCTGTGTCGGGGAGCCGGTAGCAGTGATATCATATAGGGACCTAGCTCTGCGTGGCTACGGTACTGTAATAATATATAAAATCAGCCTGTAACTTGTGTGTCTCTTCCCACCCAATGTAATCACATGTCTCATGTCCACGACGTCTCATGTCCATGTCACGCAAGATCATGACCTCTAACTGATGTAGCGAGTCATAATGATAGCTAAGCATAAGTAATATCTATGTCACAAATCATGTAGCCTATACAGAATCACCATGAATATCTCAGAAAGATTTTGTCTCATAAACAGTGTCAAGTGTCCTATGGTATGACGTACTTGATAATGCAAGCACGAAAATGTATAGGGTCGCGATATCAATCTCTAGTGACGTTACACAACTCCGCGTGCGGCGTTGACACCCGAATATTATTCGGACGTTCAGTAATGTCACACAGTCCTAGGTTGAACAGATACATCATATAAATAAATCAAGAGAATATTATGTAACAAGTACTGCAAGATTGGCAAGGTACACTTGCTTGGGATTTGAGTTCAAACAGTTATTTTGGTCACAACAAGATCTTCAGGTACTCCTCCGGATGCTGAAATAAATATTACCATCATGCTCAGAAGATATGAAATAGCTAGAATTGCATGTCCATAAGTCCAATTTGGACACAGGGGCAAAATTGATAATTTTTGGTCAAAGCAGGGTCCACATGTGGCCCACTTCGCACCGAAAAATTTGCCAGAGGCAAAGTCCTCCAAATTCGTCAAACTTAGTGTCTACAAGTTCAGAACGACGATACGAACCCAACGGAATATCCAGAACTGGATTCCGATGAGTTGATCACAAAATCGTCCGTCAAGTAGAGTTGTGGGGCCCACGATACGGGATTTTGTCAACATTCTCAGAATCGAACCAAACTTGGATCACAGGACCTACGTATCGTTACAAGTCCGATGGCACAAGTTTTGTTTCGAAAAGACGAGTGTACATGAAGTTACAATGAGTTTCAAAACAGAACCGATACGGGGTGTTGTCGACGGATACGCGTTGATTTCGGTGTACACGCACGTCCAAATCAACTTTCGTAAAAGCTCACACGTCCGTATTGACGGTGCCCACCTTTCGGTGAAATTCGCACACGACCAAGTTACCTCGTTTAGCGGAGCGCACCCAGTTCCGAAATAAATTGGGTTTGTTAAAGACCAAGTTTTTGGTCATTTTTTACCCGCAAAATAATTACAATCTACAGCAGCATAAATTAAACTAATTACAGGATTTAAAACTTGGTTATATTATCTAATTAACTGTTCAAGTGAAATTTAGAATTATTACACAGGTTGGTCGTAAAACGGTCGTGAACTGGAGAGTTCGGGACAATTTCTGAATTTCAAAAATAGGGGGTTTATTTTCCTGTTTTTGCATCACGATTTACGACCGAGACAGGATGCGATACGCCGAACTGATTACACGTGTTTCGAGAGGGTCATGCAGCGAACGTGTCGTAACAGACCGTTTGAAAAATGAGGTGACGAGGAGAGAGAAAATCTTACCTGAACAGGGGATCGGTATCGACTACACGTGCACGGGGTGGCACGGCGTGGCAGTGCTTGGACGGCGGTGACACTGCTGCGGCTGCTGGTCTTCGAGATCGCCAGGGTTCTTCGTCAGAGGAGTCGCCGGAGTGTCGGTCTCGTGGAGGAGGCGGTGGCAGCTCGAGGGTTCACAAAGGACTCTCGGGGCGGAGGCGTCGGGTGGATCGAGGTCGGAGTCTGTGGTGGCCGGAGAAGAGGTGGTCGGGGAACTCGGTGTGGAGAGGCGACGGAGGCAGGGTCGACCGGAGGAGCTCGGGGTGGCTGTCAGTTGGCGTGTCGGAGTCGGGTGGAGCGATTGCTGGTGGTGGGTGTTGGCGGTGACCGGGTCTAGGGTTTTATAGAGGGAATCCAGCGGTTGGAGGCGTTAGGGAGAGGAGTCTACAAGGCGGGCGGCGGTTGGCTGCGGGGGAGTCGGCGTGTTGCAACGGTCGGGGAGGCGGAGCAACGCGGCGGCGGTTACGGCCGACAGGAAGAGGAATCGGCGGTGATCGAAAGTCAGGGGAATTAGGTTAGTTACTGTAGCAGGGGTAGTGAGTTCGGGTCGAGTCGGGTTAGCGGGTACGGGTCGGGTTCAAATCCGACCCGTTAGGGTTGGTTCAGGATTTGGGTTGGTTTAATTAGGGTGGGTTCGGTTCAATCCGGTTCAGGTTGGTTTGTTTTGGTTTATTTAAAAACTTTGTTTTTAAGTCTTTAAAAATAGTTTTTGGATCCAATAAATTTCAGAAAAATTACACTATGACTAATTATTTATTTTACACTCAAAAATATTATTTTCATAATATTTAATAAAATCACAAAATTTATTTAATTCCAGAAAATATTTATTTTAATTAGTTAAAAATTTCAAAAAAATCCTGAAAAATTGTTTTTAAATTTTGAAAATTTTTGGGTGTTTACATCCCTATAGGCCAAAATGATCACAGTACCATGACAACCGTTCAATGAACTAAAATCATGTGTACAAGTTGTCTATGACCATTCATGTCTAAGAAACTAAGTTAATAAACATATCATGCAAGACAACAAAAACTTATATAACTATACAACATATTTTCATTGTGTATTCTACTTGTCTCGATCCTTCGCTCGTAACTTTCTTGTTACAACATTCATCCATGAGTCCATTTCTACTTAGCACAGTACTAAAACACAATTTATATGATAAGCATGCAACAATAAGGTTACTCTCTTTTGTCTTGATTCATTTTATTAATGGTATCATTAATCTATGGACGCAATAAGACAATCATTTGTTAAGGTGTAAAGATAAAAAAAAAAGGGATCAAAGCCACTCATTGTTGGATAATTGTCGAGAGAAAGAGATCTCCAACGATTCACATATGCTTCACCTACTTGTATTTGTACCAACAGAGAATCAATACTCTTCTGATCTCTTTCTCCAAGAATTCAATATCAATGCGTAAATCGACGAATGCAATCAATGAGAAAGCCATCAAAAATATCCACGAAAAAACATTCATAAAACTAACAGCGAAAGCAACAACAAAATTGTAGCGAAAACGAACAGTAAAAAAGCTCGAGAAAGTGACTATTATATAAAGTTCTTCCTCAAAACATGATCCACTAAATATGAGACGTGATTACAAAGAAGCTAATCCAAAGAGAGGAAGGGTCTTAATTCAATATGTCCCGATCAATCAATATCGATATGATTGTCAACACAGTGCCTCCGAGTGAGAAGTGGGATATGTTCAAGTTCGCCATGGTTGACTTGAGCCAGTAGGAAAGGAAACGCATAGGTAGAGAATCATCGGAGTCGTAGTAGGGAGGCTCGGCAAAGGAGGTCGAACATGGTCGATGACAGCAGAAGTTGGTCGATATTGCAGTCATCCAAGTGGAAGGTAAGAGTGGAGAGAGGGAGCTCGAGCTGGCAGGAGCTCGAGGAGGTTTGGCTCAATTAGCTCAAACTCGAGGAGAGATTGGGGGAAGGGGGTTCATATTTGGGGATGTTGTTGTAGTGAGGAGGAAAAGGAGACGAGAATGCAAAAGAAATTAGGGCTAAGGTTAGAGTTGAAGGTTTTTCTAGAACTTGGTAAGGAGAGAGAGAGAGAAAGAGATAAGAGAAAGAGAGATACGGGGTAATTGTGAGGTAAGAATATAAGAGGAAGATAAGGGTAAAATTGTCTATTTGTACAACTAACTCTTAGCTTTGGTTAATTTTTAACTGACGGTGATAGAGGAAAAGTCATAATTGTATATAATGGTGATTTAGGAGACTTTTAAGCAACTCGTGATATTTAGAAAATTATTTTAAAATATAGTATATTTAAGGGACTTGTATGCGAAAAATCCTAAGTTTTATAGAATTATATGCCAGCAACCTAACATATACTTTCTTGAGATTTATAAGGAATAATCACTGCGCACTAAGGGACACTTTGGTAAATGGAATTTTGAGATAGTTTTAGTACAAATCTTAAGAGTTAGTGTATTTGATGTAAATTTTTTGTTTGGTTAAGTGAGGATGGATTTGCGGGTAATTATTACACCCCAAATCCTTGTTCCTAAATTGTCCCCTCCATATTCCTCGTTTCAACATCCTCTTTTATAGAGTTCATATAAAATAGAAGTTGAATTTTAATATTTAATATTGTAATTAATAATAATTAGTGCATTAATATTCATAACTAGTTAATTAGTGTCATCTATATGACTTAGTTATTATAATACTTAAAGAAAACTAAGTAATTTATATGTAAATAAGATAATCAAATTTACATATTTAAGATAATTAAAAATTGATAATTAAAGTTATGAGTAATTAAAATTAATAGTAATTAATTAACTAGTTATAATATTCATAAATAATTAAGAAGTATTATTTTATCTAGTATTCTTTAATTAAAATAATAAGATGCTTAACATACTTAATTATTGTGCCTTAATTAGGATAATAAAGTATTATTAAAAAATATGATACTTAATCAATATTTAATAAGTAATTAAATATTTACATAAAAAAGGGTGTTTTAATAAACTTTTATATAAGTTGTTTAGGGTACTTAATTAATATAAGTAACACATATTTAAATATATAGTATTAATAATTAATTAAACACTTTTTAATGTTTAAGATAATTAACTAATATATAAGATAACTTTTTAATACTTAAGTTAATTAATTAGTTTTCAAAAGGCATAATTAAATAATAATAAAAATGTTAATATTAATCACAAATATTCAATAATTATGATTATTAGTTCGCTAATTAGTATTTATTATTGTTTTAATTCCTATCTTACTCTCTCACTTTCCAATTTTTTGTCCGACCGGACATCTTTTAGCATTTGGAAGGAAAAAAAAATTACGTAAATTTTAATGCACTATTCATCCATAAAAGAGCAAATACTTCTTCTTTCACTTACGGTGGTCTATCAAACATGCCCTCCAAAGTTTCAAACCCAGGATTCTAAAGGTTGGCTTCTGAAACCTTAGGTAATTACTCCCTAGATGACGCAAAGATTCCCTTGCGTGTGTTTGCTGGTGGCCGGCTTTAACAAAGAAGAGATGATGAGAAATTAGTCACAGATTCGAGGAAAATGGAACAATGACACGTTACAGAAGCGTGATTGTCACACGTCAGTGGGACTCGCAGATCCGATCGACCCGGAGTGACGAGGAACTACTACATTGTCCAGATTACCAGAGAGAACCTTGCAGCATCGCTGAGCAAGTAATTGTATTCTGTGGCCGCTAAACCCCCCTCCCGTGCGGACAGAACGCACCATAGTTTAGCTTCTCTCAATTCGGCAGCAGAATTCTCCACTGGGAATTTGTTGATATTCATTCATAATATCTATCAGCTTACACCTAACAAGAAAATCCCCCCACAAGATCAAGATGCACATCGCACTGCCTCGTGATTAAATATATGTTCTTCAAAATATCAGTATGCAACAATTGCGTGAAGCATAAGAAACCTTTTGAAGCTATAGAAAATCAAATGTTAAAAGAGTACTACAAAAGTTACTAGGAGAAACACACTTTGATAGTCTTGTGCAAATTCACAACTGCCAAAAATTTCTACAATATTTGCTATTTTAGGGCTACTAAAATTTTGGCGTCCTGATTTTATATAAATTGCCAAAGTTTTGGCAATCCTAGATACATGACTGCAAAAATTATGAGTCCTATTTTTTAAGTACTGACAAAATTTCGGTAGTCCTGAATGCACAATACTGCCAAAATTTTGGAACTGCTAAAAATGTCTTGTAGTTAACATTTGCCTATAGAAGAGATGCCAAACACTCAAAACTCTGTAACAGCGGACTAAAACTAGAAACACATCATGATTTGCATAAAATACAAAAATATGTTTCAAACAAATAATACCAAACTCTTTTCCAAATCTATAACAGTGATGGTGAATTGAACACCATAAGTAAAACATGTAGAACTAAACATGCCCACTAGGAATTTCAGTCATGCCTTAGCAAAAGACTCGCTTATCCACTCGAGAACCAGTCACTGAAAATCTTAACAAATACAACATTTATTCCATCACAATTAGGTTCCAAAAATAATTTAGCCAGCAAAAACCAGTACCAGAATAAGTTCACATATTCAATAACACTAACAGAGGAAGACCCTAAAGCCCCTCGGAAGAGCAAGAACTCTGAAAGCTAACCTACGCAACACTCACTGGCTGGGCAGCATCCGCCTTCTGAGTTTTACACCTGCAAGGAAATTTAGTTACTTCTCGGTTGTATAACCAGTTATCTTACAGGTATCAAAATAAAGGTTTCAATCTAAACATTTAAAATCTCAAAATAGAATGAAAAAAGCAGACCACTACGATATATGGATGCCAGTAAACAAAAAGAAAATGTATTATTTATATTTCGCCGAAAGAACTTGACGGTTTCCAAAGTAACCATAACATTTTCCATCAAAAATGCACTTTGGAAAGATTTACGCAATATGGCAATTGCAAACACAAGTACATGTCAAGGCCCTAAATATGGATGTGGTAATCACGAAAAGAAGAGCCAATAGGTGAGAATTGTTTACATGAGAGAGCAAAAATGCCTAAATGTCCATAAGAATAGTTTGGGGGAATTTGAATTCAGTCCCTAAAAGTTTTCAGAACTTGAACCCGGTCCATACCCGCATTTCTCTCTCTCAAAGGTTATCTATTAGAAAAAACCAAAAAATAGGAAGGGATAAAATTGCCCTCCGCATTGATTAAACTGAGTGCTGCTCACTCTCTCTCCATATCCTCTTTATATCTCCTCAGCTTTCCTTCCACTTCTCTCCTTCCCTTCTCTCTTTCCCATCAGCTACTTCTCTTTTTTATTTTTCTGTTCTTTCTGAAAACTTTAATTAAAAAGTATACAAATTAAATAAATCTTCCCTTTTTTTAAGAGAGCTTCTATTCGCATCCCCCCTTCTCCAATGAGGGGCCCGCCACGTCAGCCTCGGTATGACTTTCGCTCCCCCCCCCCCCTCCTCCTCTTTCGGTTCGACTATACTTTTCCTTTTTTTAATATCTTCCCATATTTTCTCTTTTTTCATCTTTAGGAAAACTTATATGAAAATATTTATAAAATTAACATTATTTAGAAATAAACCCAAGATAACATCTCACTGTATCAAAGGTCTTCATCCACACTTGAATTGTGGACTTTTTTCTTTTTTTAGACATCCAATTAGTGTATTTAATTAATATTTAAAATAATAAAATTAAAACTTTATATAGTATACAACTCAGTGTATTTAATTAGTTCAATGTCCAAAATAGTACACTACAACATCAATAACCACTTAATCCAGTATAAATTTTAATAATACCACTTAACATAGGGGATGTTTGGTTGCTTGCAAGTGCGTTGTCAGTGGCCTATTTTTTGCAAGTGCGTTGAACTGACTCACCTCGCGTGTTTGGGTTGTTATAAGTGTATTGAAAGTGCAATGCATATGCTCCCAAGAGAAGACAGTTTCGGTGTTTGGCTAGCCATTGCAAACCCATTGAAATTGGAGAGTTTTGTTGAAAGTGGAGTTTATGAATTGCAGTAGAAAATGAGTAGAACTCGTTGCAAGTGGAAAGTTTTGTTGCTATTTTTTCTTTATTAATTCAATTTGATTAAATTATCTATTAATTAATAGGTTTTTGTTAATTTTTCAACTGAATAGGAACACACTTTTAGAATATGTTATTAATTATTTTTTGTTAATTAATATATTTTGATAATTAATATTTTCATTAATTAAAAAGTTAATTTTACGTTAATTAATATTTTATTTTATTTTTTAAATAATTCATTGTGTCAATTAATATATGATGTTTTGTTAATTTTAATTCTCACTTCCACTTTCATGTTGCTATCCAAACAAAATTGGTATGAAAATAATGAAACTCGGACCAAAAATCATTTATGAAAACACATTTTGAAAAGTGACACCACTTGCATTACAATATGTTGAAAGTGTCATTTTCACACTTTCAAGAAGTTACAACTATCCAAACAATCCCATAATTCTTGGACGCTTGGAAACTAATTAAATACAGTGATAATTGTATTACCAATTATCATTAACCAATAACAATATCACAACACATCAACGATACCAATAACAGTAACACAATATTGTGTTACTATTATGGTTATTGTTATTGTGGTATTATTATAATTATTGTGTTGTAGGTATTGGTAGTGTGTTATTAGTATCAATTTCGTGTTGTTATTGTACATTTTGTGTCATAAAGTCCGACTTGTGTCGTATTCGTGCCCTTATAACACAGGTTTTACGTCTAGTAAACACCTTATATAATAATAATATAACAAATTAACAATACAACCAGGTTACATTTTTATTTCCGTGAAAATGAAAGTTAAGTAATTTGATATCAATGGTGGATGCTCCTGCGACAGATAAAAGAATAGTTGAGGTCCTAAGGTTTGATGGCTATTATTTCAAAACAAAATTATTATCATTTTTTAATATATGTATATATATATATATATATAGAAAATAGAAAATATAACGAAATAAAAACAGGAAATCTAAATAGATGTTTTTGATGTGTGTAAAGAGATATATGATACAAGCGAAAACAGAAAATATAAAGAGAGAAAAACATATATAAGGACCCAGTTCTAATATCATCCACTTCTTTCATTTATCTTGAAACTGTTGAATTCATTATCTAATGATTCTCATATCGAAAAAGTATATGCTACTATTTTCTTTTTTGGGGCATCTTTTTTCTTTCATCTCTTTTCTATTGTATGAACCATATTTGTTTGAATCAAAATGGTTAACTCCATCCACAAAATTTTTCCACCCAAATTCGAACGATTCCGCAGATTGGTATGATTTTTTGACAAATGCAGTTTTTTCAGTAAGTATAGCAGTTTTGGGACTATTCATTTCATCTATTATATATATATATATATATATAAGTTGACAGAGTTACAAAATCCAAAAAGTATATATAATAAATATTATACAAATAGAGGAAGGAGAGAGAGAGAGAGAGAGAGAGAGAGAGAGCAGGAGAAAAATAGCGGGGAGAGATCACGAAAGAAGTGCAATGTTGTCACTTTCCATTCCCTTTCTTTTTTCAAAAGAATCTTTGACTAGGTACAAGGACCTTAAAGAGATTCAAAAGTGAGTAGGGACCAGGTTCAGGTTTCAAAAAACGGAGGGATCGGATTCAAATTCCTCCAATAGCTTACCTATTCAATTTTTTCTTTCTGAGAAAAAAATCAACAGGAACTATATTGTATAAAACACGATTATTCTCAGTGTTTATTGCTTTAAAAATTATCAACATGGTCTTCTTGCTGAAGAGTTATGATGCAAAGATATTCCTCTAGAGGACCGCATTTGTGTCTTTATAATGTAGCCGAGACACTTCCCCATAATATATCTGAGACACTTCCCCGACACTCATGTCAGATATGACTTGTCCATGTCTAGACTCCAAAGAGACCCAAAACATGGTTGCAAGTGATTTTGCATTTTGCATGGCCATCATTCATCATTGTACCAAACATATTTGAGATATGAGAAATTAACATTTCTTTCTATTAAATCCAAGCAAGAAAATTTTGGAACCTACTTACTACCAAATACATGGATAACTATTGATATATTCAGATACAGCATCTCTACCCAAAAAATTTGGGGTCGAGTGTCTGAATCAGTTTCTTCCATTCAGCTATGTTAAGGACCATGTCCTCCATAACACTAATAAAAATCATATCCTTGTTTAAAACTCCAATCAATGTTCATCTAGGCCTTAGGGTCTTAGCAGTTGGTTGTCTGAATCTTAGGCTCTTAGCAGTTGGTTTAAGAGGATTTGGTTCAAAGGAGCTTAATTATTAAGCAGTCTAGTCATCCTTTGTTACTAGACTACCAGTTTCAAAATTTCCAGTTTTTTCCTTTAGTTCTTTTTCTCTTCTGCAAACTTCATTGGCAAATACACATTATTATTAAGTGAGATAATTAGGAATGGCTAGATTCAACACAAAAGAAGCTTACCAAATAGTATATAAGACAAAACTGTCATTCATTTACAAGTGGTGACTACTTGTCTAGTCAAAAGAAGTCTTGAAGATAGGAAGTTAAGGGGTAACACCTATAGAAAGGAGGGGAAGGGGAATGCATAAAATTCACCAAATAAGGGTTCATCTCCTAGTCATCCGAGCCCTCAAATAGTTGACTGGATAGCATTGTGAAAAACAGATGGCCTAATTTGGCTGCTTCCCTTCGGGCACGGTTTTTTGTTGTTTGCGGGATAGGGTGTCTGATGGGTGGCCCCACCAATTTTGGGTACTAGGCGCCTACCAATGTCATGTGTGGTCCTACTTATGTCACCCCACCTTAGTCTGCCCAGGATCGCTTAGGTCCCATTCTGTGCAGACAAATAATATCAATGCTTAGTTACACTTGTTTAATTGATTGCTTACTTCTCGACTTAAGTGCCTGGTTAGTTAAAAAAGATTAGTCGATTCATTCACTAGCATACATTTACTTTATAGCTTGTTACTTAGTTGATTTAGTTAATTAAGACCACCTTACTTACATGTTGTGGTTGCTTTTATTTAATTACTAATATGATATATAGTTAAATTTAAATGTCTATTCTCCTTTAGGTTTTCTGATGGTGTTTTGACTCCTTTTGTACATTTTCTATAATCTAAAATTAATGTATCTTTAAAAGAGAATTTTCATTAATATCTTCCAAGGAACTAACAGCCACATTCATTTTTCACAATAGTGGAGATGTAACAAGTGTGGAAAAGAGGGGGCAAATGCCGTGTTGCTATCAGACTCATCAATTTACCAAGGTTCAAAGTATCGGTATCGGAATCGGTATCGGTATCGGACCATTCCTATGAGAATCGGGATCGACGGTATCTGAAGTATCGGCGGTTTCAGATCGGAGTATCGAATTTTTTGGTATCGGAAAGCAAACAACTATTAGTAAATTACTAACATTTTAGAAAATATATTTTATACATTTATGCATAATTTAAAGTATTTCTAGTGTTGTTTCTTAGTATTTTTGAAATTGAATGAAATAGTAGTCACCCTTGTCGATTGATTTATATGTGATAGATAAGTTCCTCTTTTATATGCTTTTACAACCTTACTATGCTTTTACACCCTTGCTAATTGGTCTTTTTAATTCAATTTTCTTTGTCGAATTGACCGGAAAAGAGACCTCTAATGTCGTTATCGATCATTATCGGGTATCGATCGGTATCGGATCAGGATATGCCAAACCGTATCGGTATCGGCCGTATCGGATCGGTATCGACCGATACTTCAAACTATGCAATTTACTTGCCTTATTGGGAGTACTATGCCATTTTAGGGTTAATGGAAAATTATTTATGGCTATTTTGCATTGGGAGTCCTGAAAGAGGTTAAAACCTTCCAAGTCATGATTAACCTAAAATAAGAATTAGAATTATAGAACTGCTACCTGCATTGTTAAAGGTAGGTTGTTCATGATTAACCTAAAATAAGGTTTAACCAATCGAACCGAACATCAGTTCAGTAGGTACCCTCCCAAGGATCAAGCGGTTTGGTTATGGCTTGTCAATTTTCCACAAGTTATGTCGGTTATCGTTTCCAACTTGAATTAACTGACAATTAACCGTCTGATCCAAAAACCTAATATAAACTGAGTTTATTAATTTTATTTCTTAGAAGTAAAAATATATGCACTATATTAAGAAAAAGTTTCAAGTTGGGGGGAGGCTCGGATAGTCAGATTGCATGCCAATTCTTTGATCAACTTAATGCTTTACAGTGGCAATAGGGTATACAAAGATTGTGAAGTTGAAATTTGTATGTAAATTGTAAAATGACTAGTTAAATTGATTTGACCTAGTTATATGGTCGTTCACTTTTTAGCCTATCAGTTATAATCAAATCAACCAGTGACTCACGAGCTCAGTCGGTCAACAGAACCGATCAAATTTGGGGGTCCTTTTATGTCTGTTTTGGTTAAATAAGTTGTAAAACAGACCAAGTCAGTTCGGATAAAAGACTGAAGTACACCTCCAGGTGAGTATCTCTCAGTCTACCCTTTTTCTCTACTTTCTTTCCTCCACAAATAAGTTTTTCTTATTTCTACTGCTTAATGGTTTTTTATGTTCGAAGTTACTATAAGAAACCGACTCTCTTTGTGTTGTATGCTTGCTAAGATTATCAAAATAAGATTCAAAATTACATACCTAATCATAAAACGCTATCAAATCCCTAGCCCCAGACAACACCTGATGACAAGTCCATTTATCCCTCTTAAATTATACTTGTTTTATTATCTATTTAAATGCTAAAACAACATTATCAGAAGATCATAACCAGGTACTCCAAAGAAAATCGGGATAACAAGCATTATTCCTAAACAAACTTTGTGTTTATGAGCTAAGTACTCTCTATTGTGTCCTAAGTTTGGTAAAATGACCCTGGTATGCATTGTTTACACTCCACTCCTTGACATGTCAATGCTGCAAAATGTAGTGCTAGCTGAGTGCTAGCTGATGACATTGTATTCAATGTCAGTTGACATTGCCAACGTGTCATTTTTAGGAGGAAAATGACACTGTAATGCATCTTTTCTCTTTTATGTCGTTTTGGAATAGGTCGGCTGACACGTCGGTCTTAGGCTGCAATATTAAAAAACATTGTTTGCTTATACAAAAGTCCCCTCGATGGGTTCAGGAACCATAATGTTTTGGCAAAGGTCAAACTTGCATGCTCTTATCCCGTTATATACCCACTAAATACACCAGAGGACCAGAAGCCCGGGCCTATCCATATCTCCACTCACTCTTTATCATCTCCAGCAATCTCCATTATCACAACAGCCTCTCCAATGACCATCAACGACACCATCCCCCTCTCCCTATGAAGTATGAACTTGGGATTGACCCCGAGGACTATAGTGACAACCACCAAAGACAGAAACAGTTTCATCAAAGTCTTTTATTAGACTTTTTGTCCTTAATTAAGTCTAGGTTCCTGGCTAGACCTTAGAAGCCATAATGGATCTCCTAGGAGGCCAATGAATCTCAGTAAGAACCTCGATTGTGCAGTTCTTACTTAGGAGCGACTTGAAAGCTCATTTCCCGACGACGGAAGCACGTTTCTCCGGTGACGAGAGTGTTTTCCATTAAAGGACCAAAATTTTAAAGAAGATGGCACAAACTTTGAAAAGAAAGTTGAAGAATTTTTAATACACGCTCATTAAAGTAACAATTAACAAGAAACTAAGGATTACTTACCATGACATCCTAAAAATTATCATGCGAATGATCCCTAACTTTAAACTGAACTTTATAAATTCTAATAAATATTAAGATATCTATACATTTGATAACAATAATTAATAAACATAAAAAAAATTATTAGCGCACGCTTTCAACTTTAGGCTCTTCTAAGTAGTCGCGCTCCCCCACTCCCGCTCTCGGCTTCTAAGGGCTAGACCCCTTGAAGTCATATGCATTAAATTCATAACACACTATTTATTCTTGGTTTTCCAATAAAAATAACCTTTGAAGTATCACAAACAAAAAATAGAAGCATAGATTATTTTTTCCTAATATTGCTCACTAGATAAGACATGTTAAAAGCATTCAAAATAGATAAGCTTCCTCCTTATAAGTCTATTTATATTGGAGTTTTGATATATATATATATATATATATATATATATATATATATATATATATATATTTGGATCGGGATCCGGTGACATATAATTTGGCATCTAAAAAATCACTCAATCTCAGTTGCACGTCATTTGAAATGAATGGTTCAGATTTAAATGCATACCAAATTTACGTGCATGGATGTCAAATTTGACATGTATGGTAATTAATACAAATTACTCTATCAAATCTGAACCATTCATTTCAAATGACGTGCGGCTGAGATTGCGTGTTTTTTTAGATGTCACATACTTATTCCGATCATATATATATATATATATATATATATATATATATATATATATATATAAGAAAAACCTTCGAAATTGTAGAATAATAACATTGGTTGATAGCTATGATAAAACTTGCTTATGTCATCAAAATCCAGAAACCATCTGCCACTATCAGAACATGGAGCCTTACAGAATAAGTGAAAGCATAATACATACCTGTTGCAAGAGGACCTAGATGCAAAATTGTGATTATTGCAGTTATTGCACATCCAGTCCCCATCACGCCATTGTTTTGCCCTGATGCAATGAAAGTAATTAAATACCATGTAACGGCAGTATAACTTTAAATGGTCTGAATTTTGTTTTATTTCATCAGCAGGTACTTAAATTAGCAGAATGATCATGCAATTTGATCTTCGGGCAATGTAAATTGAAACTTATAGTTACTGCTAATACAATATCTTATTTTTAACTAACCACTAAAATAAGTATCACAATTCTAGGTCATAACTACAAGTGGGAAAGTAAGACTAATTAATGCAAGCAAAATCTAACACTGATAAAAAAAGTGACTCGATAAAGACAAGAATGCAGGAAGCAAATATGGAACAGACTTCATCCTTGGTCTATGAAGTAGCGTGCATCCTTCATCTTTAAAGCATCTTCCATGCAAAATCAGTCATTTTATTGCAAGCATAAAAGAAAAACTTCATATTTGCCTTGTTTCAAAAAGTCCAAACAGTTTTATTGCAAGAATACAGAAAGTATGAAACAGTCTTCATCCTTTGATCTAAGAAGTAACGAACATCCTTCATCATTCAACCATCTTCCATGGAAAATGAAGAAATTTTATTGCAAGCATGGAAAAAAAAAATCACATTTACCTGGCTGCAAAAATTTCAAACCGTACAGAGATAGCATTAATTAGAGTAGCTGACAACTCATCATTCTGTTGATTTCTGCTTGCTTTCTAATGTAGCAATGTAAACCTTTGGTATTTATTATTTTATTAGTATTGAAGACAGATTTCACAGAACCACTAAAATGTGGATTATTGGCATTCGAACCATCTATACACTCTCTTCCATTGGGAAATCAGAAAAAAAGTTGTTGATGTGCTTCAAAAATCAATTGATAGATCACTAATATATTAGATATAAATTATATAATATATTAAGTTGGGGAAAAAGAGAATTAAAGAAAGAATGAATCAAGAGGCATCGCCATTTGAATGGTGGGTGATCCAACGACTGGAATGGTTTTGCAGCAAAGTCTGCTCAGCCTATCACTTCTCCAAAAGGAGGAGTTGTTGGATTTGGTGTTGTCAACATCATTTTTAACGACATAATACAATATAAAAAGAAGGTCAAAAGTATGGAAATGATATAGAAGGTCCGTGTACCAATCTGACTTGTTTAACCTTGACTGCTCAACTCAACACATATGCTACAACTAGAAGAATTAAACTTTGATGATGCGATAAAGAGATGCCGAGATTATTAAAAAAAATCGTATCAGAAACATCGCCCTTTGAGGATTAACAAGGGCATGTGGAGAACAAAGATGTTGATCAGAACTAGAAAGGCATTGGAAACCTAGGTGCACAGAAATACGGAAAAGCAGTGGACATACTTTCAGTGTGAATTATGCTTGACCAGTGTGATTTGAGTTCAGCAAAATTGTACAAACATTTTGTACGGGAATATAGGATAATCATACAACAATACCAATTATAGGAACTGTCATCTAAGACAGCAGCCAGAGGAACCAAAATCTAACATGAAATCGTCAAAACAAGGTCCTTTATAGAAAAAATCTGAATTAATGGTGTCAGCAGTGTGCATGATGCTCAATTGCACAAATAATAATCAAGGAAGCCATCATTACCCTTTTCCCAGAAGTGTGGGCATTGGTGCCAGTTGTGATGAATGCAAGTTTCCTTGCACCATTGGTCCCATTGCCAGTTTTCCAGGAGAATATCTAGAATACAGTCCACGTGCTTGATCATAGTCGGACAGTTGTTCGGAACCCTGATATGGATGCTGATACTCATTTGTCTTGTACTGTCAAGTGAACAATAAAGATGAAAATGTCAAAATATTATGAATACGAATACAGCAGCATAACCTTAAATTTTGTCATACCAGAAAATGTCTGCCTATATCTCCTGCATTCAATCTTTTGTTATCCCAGTCATTAACAAATTCTTCAGATGCCAATCGCTTTGTACCTAAAGCTGAGTAGAAAAACTATAGGTTATTTGCAATGCAATCTACAAGTAAATTCTTTTACAAAACAAAAGCCTTAAACAGCCAACAAAAATAAATTGGAAAGAATGTACTGTGCAGCATGTAAAATTTCAGTAGTAATGTAAGTCTGACTAGAAATGACTTCTGAATCTAACAGATAGAAGAGTGAGTACCATATGCCTGTTTTGCATAAGATGTAGAAGACTGAATATATGTGCAAATAAGGGAAAATTGAAATAGATCGCAACAACAGAATACAAACTTAAAAAGAAACTTGGATTTATAAATAGAAAAAAGAATAATGCATGAATAAATTACGTTGTACTATGCTACACCTAGAACATAACCTGTGGTATGAAGAATGGAATCAAATGCGAACTTAGAACTTCATATACATAACCCTTTATCTTTCTACTGTCTGATCCACACACTAAGACGAAATACTTAGTTAAATAACTGCTGGGTGGAAATGCAATGTGAATGAAGAAATAAAAGATGGAAAAAGAGGTCAAACAGAATATTCCTAGAGTACATTATTGCTTTGTCAGCCAACTAGGAAGATACTTTACATGTCTAAACAAAGATGACTTTGATTCAGTTATAGAATAATCGAAGGTGATTACTCACTATAGTCCCACTAGATGCTGCATCATGTATGTGACACAACACCTGATATAAAAAAATCATAAAGAAGTATAAACATTACTTGGATATAAATCTGTAACTGTGGACTTCGCTGCTGAAGAAGGCAGAGCAGCTGACAAAGGAGCATTGCATTCTTTACACTGCATTGAGAAAATGAAGAACTTGTCAGTGATGTTTTTTAAATAGTGAAAATCTTCAGAAACAGAAAAGGAAGTTAAGAATATGATGCAAATTTGTTAATGTTCTTAGTGCAATCAGTGAATGCAGTCTCAAGGTTTCCCTCAAAAAAAGGTGGCTATGTGAAAGATGTCAGCATGATTATTTGGTTTAGTAGATACCATTTACCAGAACTCTTATCATAAGCTAGGTCGCCAAAAGGTTTGAAGTAAGTTGCACAAAAAGACCTTGAGGCCAGGGATTCCTCATATGTCGAACATGTGAGCTTTACGTGCATCGAAGGTTTAATCATCCTACAACAATCGGGAAAATTATAGTGTCTTCAGGCTTATCTATATCGGGCAAGTCAACTGCTTAGCAAGTAAGCTTCTTCCAGTTTGACTCTTTGTTTCTAATGGCTGTGAAGTACCATATTTGACCATAACAGCCAATTTATTTCTAACTATTCCATAAAGCTAGATAGGTCATACATAAAGCCAGCAAATATTGAAAAATGTTAGAAAATAGTTCAGTACCACATTCATCATATTCTAGTAATCAAGTGAGCTTAACTCTAAAAGCGATCCTTCAGAATTTTTTGATTTCAAATGAACCCTCCTTTGAGGATGTTATTGTTTTCTTTCGTCGTTCTTGTATCAGTCTCTGAGTGAGTAGTTGGCATGGTCACACCAAAAAGAAAGAGGGTTGATGCAACTTCAAAGGTGGCCTTCGCCTACAAAGGACCACCACTTTAAGAAATTTTGATCTTCAATCAGAAATGAGGATGTATTTAGTAAAAATCTCCAACGGTGATGTTTAGGAACTGATAGCTTCTTGGGCCGGTTGGAATAGTACTGTATTTGTAACTCTACCCAATATCGAGAAAGCGGTGTCTACTATGTGGCAAAGAATAAACTTCACCTTCCAAATGAGTTAGAAATGGGCCAACCAAAATATATTATTGTCTTAGCACTTCAATCTCTCTTATTTTACCTCTTACTATTTTTGTCGATGAAGTGAAGTTTTAAGAATCTGGCGAAACTGATACTTTTCAGCCGTTTCAGATAGGAACTGGAGGGTCAGAACAAACCATCAAACTCCCCTCCCACCTGTCTTCCTCTTCTGAGATTAATTAGAGTATTCATCAGAGTAATGAAAGACCTCAAGGCACAAACTCTCTCTCACATGTCACTCTCTTCCTCTCATGTTAACCCTAGTTTCTTGACATAGGGTCTGTTTGGTATATCGTTTTGAAAACACTGTTTAGAGAACTTTTTCTAAACAGAGCTTTGATAAATGAAACAGCGACAAACAAAATTTTGGTGTTTGGGATTGGTTTCGTAAACCAAAAATTGTTTGGACATGTAAACAAAAACATTGGTTTGTATGTGAAAATTACCAAAAAGTTCTTTGCGTTTAAATTATGAATGTATTTTTTTCTTATAGGTTTTTTTAATATCTGCAATTTGTTTCTAAATTTTCATTCAAATCTAATCTACGACAATTTAACTATAGAATAATTTAATTAAATCTATAACATAAATTCTAATCAATCAAATATAATCTATAATTTCAAATATAATCAAGTTTAAATTTTAGTACCAATATGGTAGACCCATAATTTAAATTCAATCTGTGATCTAATATATAATTCAAAAATAAACTAAATAAAAAATTTGATTGGAAGTGATCTATTAGTAATCTTACCAAAAAAACTTAAGGAGAAGAAAGATATGATAGGAAGGAGAAAGAAAGGGTAGGGATTATTTTGTCCAAGTTTGTGTCATTTTCATACGGAATAAATTTTGTAAACAAACAAAAATTCTCAAAAATTCACTTCAAAAGAATGGACTTTTATAAATAAAAAAATCACTCCACTCCACTCGCTTGCAACTAAACACACCCTAAGTCATTGTTACATTTGTCACTGGTTGCTTTTAGTTTCTCCAACGTTTCACTTCTTACAGTTGGTTTTCTCATTCGGTCTTTCATGTTTGGCTATGTTATATTAAGCGTGAGACGAGAAGAGGCGATGAAGATGGCGCCTCGCTTAAGCGCGCTTAAGCGTCGCCTAAGCGCTTAGTTAGCGCTTCATCCATTTTTACCTACCTACATGTAAAATACTCTATATACACATAAATTTTAATATATTTTCCATACAATCCTATTAGTATATGCATGAATAACAATACCAATTATCAATCAAGCAAAGACACAATATAAATACTATAATCAAAATACAAAGTCATCAAAATAGTCATCAAAATACCATGGTCAAGCGATTTTTTTTCGTTTTTTTAAAGCTTGGCGCTTTTTCCAGCGCCAAGCGGTAGGCGAGGCACTGTTAAGCGCCACCTAAGCGCGCCTAAGCACGGGTCCATTTTTTTGGGCAAGATTTTCTTAAGCGACGCGTCCATGTCTCCAAAACCGCTTAAGCGGCGCTTAAGCGCTTTTTTTAAAACATATATATTTGGTTTTGTCTAATTATATAATAAATTTGTCCTAGATTTTTCTTGTTTGTGGCTAGATTTCTTCTATAAAGTTGTCTACCCACCCCCTCCCCAGCACCCCCACCCATAAAAAATTAGAACGTATACTTTTTTTCTAGTTTCTATGGTGTTCTATACTTGGTACCTATATCATCTTCGTTTCTTGAGTTTGATGATACCTTGTTCATAAAGAACAAAATTCATAAAATTTAGGTTCAATGTCCCCTAGTATGTCTAGACATGTTAAGTACATGATCATGTCGTGTGGTTGGAAATGAATGAGTCTTAAACTAGGTTTGTCAAGTCGAGATATGTATGTCTATCTATTTGCTTTATTATTTTTAGTGTATCCTATCATGTATCATAAAATAATTAAATAAATTGTTCCATAGAAAAAATTGAAATGGAAATTAAAATAACCATGCATATATGGATAAATTAAACAATTTACCAACAATAAAGAAACACATATCGGCATTAAGTGACAAATTCATCATAAAGTACATGAATGTATCATTCATGAATATCATCATTGCATCAATAATATATTAAAATTACAACGCAGTTAGTTGACATCCAAAAAAAGTTCCATTTCCACATTCTAATTCTTCATTGATATATAACTTATTAAAAATCCTAGAAAACAAAGGCGGAAAAGGACCCTAAAATAAAATGTAGAGAACACTCGAATACAAAGAAATATTACAAAACAAAATATTCCTTTTAGAGAAAAACAGTTTTTAAGCCTCCCAAGATACTAAATATCATCTCCAAATATGTTGGATGTTGTCATTGTTGATGCTCAAAGTTGATAAAGGATACCATGATAGAGACTCATCCAAATTGTTCGTTAGAAGAGGTTTGGAGCGAAGAAGTTGAAAAAGTTGAAAAGACTCTTAAACAACTATATAGGTATTTGTATCAAGTTTAGAGTAGTATGGTAGGATTATAAAACTACTAGCCTTTAAACTACTCAAAAGTGAGGCTCAACACATTTTGATTCAAGTTACCTGATAGTTTCCATATAAGTTTGATATATCATATGTGATGATATTTATCATATGATGCATAAAGTGTATCGTAAGATAATTTGTCGCGTTTACATCTTGAAACAAATCAATCAATAACAATTGTGTACCACTAATACTCTCATCTTAGGAACGTGTCTCGTCTCTCGTCTCTTGTCTCTCGTCTCTGACATCTCTCTCACATGTATTTGACACCAACACTCTCGGGCATGTCTCGGAGACTCATTTTTATTGTCCTTATATTTTCATTTGAAATCAGGCATAGACACACTCCGGATATGAGCATGTGTCGGATACAACACTCTGAATCTATGACATAATTTATAGTGTTTTTGTTTAGGTTAAGGATAAAAGTCAAATATAAAAGGCAAAGCTTAAAGCATTTTTGTTGTGGGCATTTTAATTTCATATAAACCAAATACCATATTCAAAAAAACTAGTGACATCATAGGTTTGTGTGTGTGTGTGTGTGTGTGTGCGCGTGTGTGTAGCATGTCCTTAATGTATTGTATCCTAGTTTTTTGAAAAATGTGTGTCGACATGTCCGTGTCACGTCGGATCCCATGTAACATAGGTACAAAATGCACCGTACCTATTGGAAGATACATATTGCTTGTTGAAAGATAGTGACATCATAGGTTTCAAATATTGTTGCAAAACTTGATTCAACATCCTTTATGACCAATATAAAATGATAGTTTCTAAGTTTCGGGTAAGAATGATTTTTTTTTCTTTTCAGGAAACCACATATTAACACCTCCAGTAAGGTGAAAGATAACAAACACCTCCCCTACAATGCAGAAGACACCTGACTTCACATGCCAGGTTATGAAATTTATAATAATCACTTTAAACCATATAATCAGAAAAAGGGGAAGCTACAGGTGAGAACTAATAACAAATAACATGTCTAACAGAACAAGTATAGATAATTACCTGTGCACGAGAAGAATAATTATGAAAGCCACACTTGCACATCCAGTCACCATCGCGCCAGCCTGGTGGAACCCCAAGCTGATTTGAATTCCGTAGGTCTGAAAATCTACTGCTACTTCCAGCTAAGGACCATGGCTGAACACCATATTTATCGGGGGGCCCAAATGACCAATTAGGATTCAGTGGAAGTGACTGCTGAAGCGAAGAATTGCCCATTACTCCATAATTCATTTTAAATCCAAGCAGACCCTGTACCCTGGCAAAATAATTTGCATAATTAGGCAGAGGTGCTCCAGGCATTCCCATTGCCGGCATTGCTGCTTCCTCCTTTGACTGGCCACATTTTTTGCACTTTTCTCTAGATGCATAATTGTTGTTACTGCAACCTATTGCCGCATGAACCCAGAACACACCCAACCATCGATCCAGCAAGGAAATGCAGCACAGTATACGCACGCACAGCAACCGGCCATTGAACACCAAAGTCACACACACCCACACTAGTTAAAACTCAATGCTAGTCATTGCAAGCTGCTAATCTCATATGGAAATTAAATAAACATTGCAAGTGAGCAAGAATATGACTTGCATAATCTCAACAAAGCCAAAGTAAAGCAAAAAAAGAAAAATCAAACTATCAACACCCACAAGAAGAGTCTATACATGTAGAGTAATTAATAGACAGTCGTATTAAAAGTGTACGATACTCACTAACAAAATGCATGGCATACCATCCAAACCAACAGCGAAGTTCATAGTTCTTACATTATTTCATTCACATCTTAAACAGAAGTGGATCAGAAAACAAATGGTCTAGAAGACTTTGTAACTGTGTATATAATCGTTCCTAAGGATGTTCTGCTGTTTGAATGCGAATATACACTGAGAATATGAAAGAAATTCTCGAAACTCTTCATCATCCATAAAAATATTATCAAGTTATGGAACATAGAGTTCCAGCTAACTCTTTATTCCTTACCCATAAAGGATAGTTGGTGATTGTTGTTTGTTGTCATAGACTAGAAGACAAGATGGTCGCAAATTTTCCTAAAAACCCCAAAAAATTAGGGCACGACACTTGACAGAGCCGAGTGGAAGAAGAGGATTCAAACAGCCGACCCAAAAATTTTGGGATAAAGACTTTGTTCTTGTTCTTGTTGTATCAAAAACTCAGGACCTATTTCAAAAACTACCCCTGAAATTCAGCTTCAGCAACAAAGCATCTGCCCACTAAGCACTAAAATGAGTTTTGTGCGAAAAGGGGAAAAATACAGTAATAGCATATTGCTTTTACAGCCTATTCGATAAACAGGAAGATCAAATCAAGTTTTTTACATCTAGGATTTGGTAAAGGTCAGTCATAACGAACTCCTAGCTAAGAAAATCGAAACTATATGGGGACTGAAGAATGATTAAAAGACATTCAAGAAAGAGGACAACAGTAGAAGCCCTAATGGCTAGTGGGCTGCCTTCTGCAAATAGGCTAATAAGAAAGCAAATTCAAATATAAAAAAACTACAAACTAAAATTAATTATTTTTGTTTAGATCTTAAAATTCGAAGACCAACCTACAGCAATGCAATTGGAAGCTACCGTTGCAACTAGCAACGATTTAATAATTTTTTTTCTTTTTCTTATTCACAATAGCGTTGATCATACTAGTAGCCGAGAAGACCCGATTGGAGCAAACCATAGTGCCTTAAGGGAGCATATGTGCCTCCAGCTGAGACGCTCATTTTCTCTTTTTTTTCTTCTTACTTTATTCAAATAGTCCGTCACTATAAACAGTCAAAAAAAACTGCAGGAAAGGTAAATAGGATTTGGGCATGAAAAGGAATTCCATTTTAATACCTTAGCGTGTATTAGTAAATCGATCTATTTTGGGTTAATGTTGGAATAAATATGTGTCCATACAGTATAATCACTTGATAGTGTGGATACACAAAATTTATGTTACTAGACAGGATAGCATTTAGGATATTGCATTTACATTTTTCTTGTCTATATATGTTGTGTATTTACTATCCAGTATGCCCGGTATGGATATCCAATATTC
Organism: Iris macrosiphon; assembly: GCA_036927795.1. Taxonomy (NCBI): domain Eukaryota; kingdom Viridiplantae; phylum Streptophyta; class Magnoliopsida; order Asparagales; family Iridaceae; genus Iris; species Iris macrosiphon. Next base: position 29,566,302 of record JAYESA010000019.1, read on the forward strand.
ATTTACTTATATTACCAATATATCGTCCGATATTTGCTAGTCGATACACAATAAAACCCAATCCAATGCGAACACGACATCCAATAGTTTGATATGGACCGTTGTGGAAAGTGTGAACTGGTTTGAGAAGGTTGGTTCTCATTAACGCATGAGAAAGTGTCCATACGGTGGAGAGGATGTTGGTCGGCGCATGTATATAGTAATAACGCGATGTACGCTCGTTAGTGCATGAGAACTACTCGTCGTTATAGAAATATCCTTACATTCCCTCGCTTATTTTATATCGGACTAGGACCCCGAGAAAAAAAATTGGAACTACCGGAAGAAAAAATTCTTAGAGCCTAGTTTGGAAACAAAAATCGAGATGAATACTTGGTGATTTGCTGGAGTTTGATCTCCACTCTCCAAAAGAAGTCAACTTTTGCAGTTTTTATGGGTTTTAGATGAAAATCAATTTCTAACTACAAAACGCACTCCACGCCGTACTCGCCAAAATGCAAACCTGGTAAAAAAAAATTATGAAAATCCATTTCATAATCTCATTTTTTTGGTATAAAAGTCGAATGTTACTTCCAAACCTCCCAAGTTAACAATAACTCCCGTTTTGGCAAATTTCCCAAAGCCCAGTAGTCAGAACCCAAGATCAAATTAAACATCCTCCTCTTTTTCATCAAACTATCGAGAAGGATATTTAACTGGAAGTTCACGTTCAGATCGAACCAAGTCTGAGCGTTCTCTTCCATTTTTTTGTTAGCTAGATTAATCAAACACGACGTCGCCGATCCATTATCCCCTCTATTTTCTTTATCAAATTAATTTTCCCATCTGTTAATTAATCAATGAACTACACCCAATAATATTATTATTGTTGAACATGATAAAATAATAGGAAGAAATGGTGCGAGCGATAGAGAGAGGAGGGAGGAAGAGACTGACCGGTGCAGATCCAGTCGCCGATGCGGGGGAGCCACTTGGAGTCGGCGGGGGTGTTGGTGTCGACGAGGAGGCGGGGCTGCTTGCACCGGTTGCAGAGGGACCGGAACGCGTAGTTGCGGTTGTTGCAGCCCCCGCACTGCCAGTCTCCTTCACGACCTTCACCACCGCCGCCCATCGCCATCACCACCTCTCTCTCTCTCGATCGATCGATCGATCGACCTGGCCACCGCCGCCGCCGCCACAAACCCCAACCGCCTTCACTCTCTCTCTCTCTCTCCTCTCTCTCTCTCACACAACACAAACCCTTTGAATGGATGGATGTCGGGTCGCCACCAAATTGGCGTATTCGGCGCACATGAATAAGAAGGGGGAAGGTTGACTATCCCCCATCCGTCTCATTGGGCTACAACAGATTTGGGCTTTCACAAGTAAGCCCCTATTAGGTTGTTTTGGTGGCCCAAGCTAATATGGATTTAGGGCAACCAGGATCCTGTTTGGTATCACTTTTGGTTTTCTTTTTTTCTTTTTCCGGCTTTTTTTATAAACAATAAATATGTTTGACATATCTAGCTTCTACTCTTTTTTTAAAAAACCAAAGCATGTTTGATAAATAACAAAAATACAAATACAAATTTATTATTTTTTGTAAGCTAACATATATATCATCTGCATCCCAAATTCATTTGTTGTACTTTACTCACTTTTTTGTGAAAACATGGTAAATATTTTTTTTCCACCTTTTAAAATAAATATATAAGTACACTTATCGAACATGTTTTTGTAAAATATATTATTTTATTTTTTTATACAATAAATCAAAAAAATGATACCAGACGTGTCAAACTTTTTAGTTTGAACAAGTTTTCATTTGTCAAATTGACCCTTAACAATAATAGTTGAAGATAGTAAGATAGAAAATGCTACAGTTACAACAAAATGCATACAATCATTTTACAACATGCCACGTGGCGCCACGTGTCCCACTTCCATTGGGAGAGGAGGGGGAGAGATGGGTCTGGGTGGGACCCATATAGCAGAGGGATTAGAGGGGAGGTGGGACACATATGCGAGAAGGGAGAGAGAGAGAGGTTGTAAAACTTTGGTTGTAAACTTAGCATTATTGTAGTAAGGTAATTATTCATGAGAACCTAAAACTGTATAACTCAAAAGGGTGGTATCAAACATTGCTAATAATTTATTTTTCATGTAAAAGATATTTTCTTATGCATTTTATTTTAGTTTACGACAACAAATGATTTATGATTTCTAGCCTCATATGTTTGTAGTTCGTCCTTTAGATTATTCGAGAAAACTATTGGGTGGGGGTTCACTATTTTTTTCTCAAACTTTTGAAAATCTTTGAAAAATTATATCAACTTTTATCCATTATAAAATATATAGTGGCTTGCTCCCTCCAATTTTTGTTTTGAAGATCATATGTATAAGTTATTAATATCCCTTATCAATGAATCAAAGATTCCATCAATAACAAACGAAATAACTAAATTCAAATTTGTTGAGCTTTGCCTTTGGCTCGGAAATTCGCTGAAGATGATACACACCACTGATCTATAAAGAGCTGATATTATACCCTTATGTCACATGCGTAAAGAAATTACATCGAGGTGGAGGGTTCCTAAGTGGAAATCCCTCTAAGCTCAAGTCAAATACTAAAATCAAATATATATTTATACTACTATATAAATGGAAATTTTCAGACTCCATCGCTAAAGTTTTTGTTAAAAAAAAAAAAAAAAATCTTATATATGTTTAATAATAAACAATATTTATTAAATTTAACATAGATAGTTAGATAATTACATATAGAAAAAAAAATAGGGGTTATTGTTTACTCTTCCAAATTAGCAAAAAGTTAAGGAATTATTATTTGCTCTTATTAAGTAATAAAAAAGAATTATTTAGTAATATGATCTCATATAATATGTGATATTAGAATTTGGGGCTCCAAAGTGTCCGATATTAGAGTTTAGGTCTTAAAATTACTGTTCACGTAGGCTTTGAACAATATTTTTAAGACCCATTTACTAACATTGGACACTTTGGAAACCCAAATCACAATATCACATATTATATGAGACCCTACTACTAAATAATCATAAAAACAGAAAATTACGAATAAAACATAAAAGTTTAAGTTTATTTTAAATAAATTATATAGTTTAAACAAATTATAACTAAAATACAATATCGTCCAAATATAGGGGATATTAGGATTTTAATATATAGTTATGGATATTAGGATATTATTATATAGTTTAAGTACAACTTACGCTCTTTTGTAGGACGTAAGTCCTCCTCCCATTTAATTACCACCCTAATTATATATTAACTATATATTAATATCATAATATTCATAATTATACATTAATATCATAATATTATCCTAATTATATAATAATATTATATATTAAGCTATTTATTAAGTTTACAGAAAATTTACTGTAGCGAAATAAATTTATATTAAATTCATGCAAACGAAACAAGTTTGCAAAATTTTGAAAAAAAGACAGAGTCCGCCAACAGTGTTGGCGGAAAACACAACAATTGTACACGTAGGCAAAAAAAAAAAAAAAGTAGGACCCACAAGCCTATTTTCGCCAACACTGTTGGCTGAAATTGCCCTCCCCCCCCCCAATTTCAGCTAACAGTGTTGGCGGAAATTGGGTGTGGGGGCCCACTTCATTGGTTCGGTTCGTTTTATTTTGTTGGGTTTGTTTAAATTAGTTATGTTTTTGTTTTATTTATTTAGTTTTGTTTTGTAATTAGATTTAAGAAAATCTATTTTAACGAAATAAAAATAAAATTAATTAATTGGAAAGAAAAATTTAGAAATAATTTTTCATTAAATAATAATAAAATTTTGCCGTAAAAATATTACGTCTGCCGTCGAGCAGACTTCAAGCGGCCATAACTATTTGTTTTGAAATCGTTTTTCATTAAATAATAAGTCGATTTGTATGTTTTCGACGAGAGTAACAAAAATCGTGTAGAAAAAAAATTTATCCGAAGCAAGACGCACATGTTACAGACAAAAATATAAAATTTAAAACTTTAAAGTATCATAACTTTTGACTGAGAGATCGAAACAAGCTCCAGTTTGTGCCAAAATGACCGTATCGAAAAGTACTACGGGATAAACTGTTTCACCGTTTTAAGGACTTCCCAAAATTTCAGAATTGTAAAAAAACGATGTTTCGACCTCCAACTTTACTTTCGGTCATTTTTTTTTCGAATATTAAAAATTTATTTTAGCGAAATTAATTTATATTGGGTGTGGGGCCCACGGATTTAAAACGATGTTTCGACCTCTAAAAAAAATAAGAAAACATTTAAATTAATTGTTTTAAATCCGTGAGGCAAAAATAGTAGACATAAAAATGTGCGAAAAAAATATTTCTACATTTTTCTTTACAATTAATTTATTTTTATTTTATTTTGTTAAAATATATTTTTTAAAATTAAATTCAAAAACTAAACTAAGTAAAAAAAAACTAAAACATAACTAATTAAAACTAACTAATAAAATAAACCAAACAAACCAAATAAAACCCAACCACCCAAACCAACCTGCGGGCCCCACAAGACAAAATTCTGCCAACACTGTTGGCTGAATTTGTACTTGCACAAATTCAGCCAACAGTGTTGGTGAAATTTTGCTTAGTGGGGTCCACTTTTTGCCTACATGTTCATTTTTTTGGTTTTCCGCCAACACTGTTGGCGAATGCTGTTTTTTTTCAAAATTTTACAAACTTGTTTCGTTTGCATGAATTTAATATAAATTTATTTCGCTACAGTAAATTTTCTGTTAAGTTTAACTATATAATAATATTAGATATTAAGTTCATATTATCCAAACTATATAATAATATTAAAAATAAATGAAAAAAAAGGATCGGAGGACAAAGGCTTAGATCAGAAGTAAAAAAAAATAAAAAATTTAATATTAACAAATAAATTAATAAATAAATGAAAGGAGGATTGGAAAAAATGTTTAAAAATGGAAAAAAATAAATTTTAAAATTTATTTTGTATGGATTATGATTGTGGAATTAAATACAAAGAAGTATAATATTTTCGGATTTTTTCGTTTTAAGTAATAATTTATTATATAATTATATAAAACGGGATAAGTTATGGGTAATTGCGGGGGGGGACCACTCGCCAACTCAGTTGGCGAGTTGCTGAGTTGGCGAGGGGCTCGCCAACTGAGTTGGCGGGGCACCCTCCTCGAGGGGCCGCTCGCCAACTCAGTTGGCGAGCCATGCAACGTTGCAACCGTTGGCCAACGGCTATAATCCAAACGGCTATAATCCCACATTCCTATAAATACACCCCCCACCCAACACTCCTCTCACAACATTCACATTCTCCTCCTACCCCAAACACTCCTTACACCAAATTCTCCTCCTCTTGATATTTACTGGCGATGGCTACCCGCAATGACGGTCGTATTCCTGGCGGACCGACTACCGAGCTTATTCTTAAGCAACGTGAAGATCACATTTCTACTCAGATTTTTACTGGCGAGGTATTTTTTGAAATTACAAGTTGCTAACTTTATTAATGTATATATTTTTTAGAATGCCTATGTTTACTTTATTAATGCATATAATTTTTATAGTTATACGACCATGATAATGCTTTACGAACCCGGATCCACGTACATTGGCGGGCTGAAAGAAATTATCGTACGTGGGAGCTTAATCCAGCTCAAAAGGCTTTGGTGGAATCCTTTGGATTCCACTATATAGATCGTGTTAGATATTTAATTCACGATCTTCATTTAGTTGTAAGCCTTGCGGAGCGTTGGTGGCCAGAACGCAACACTTTTCAACTCCCATTCGGCGAGATGACGATCACCCTTTTTGATGTGGCGAATATACTAGGGTTACCTATTAAAGGTAACGCTATATATTTTGATCCGCACTTAAAGGGATCTGATCTGATCCGGAGTTATCTCGGTGTTAGCCCTCCTTCTGGTCTAAAAGATGGCAATTATGTGAAATTTTTATGGCTCCGTGGCAACTTTATAGACCTACATCAAACTATTGATGGGGTGGTTGATGTAGATGAAAATCGGGTATGTATTTTAATTAGTAAATTTGTTTATTACTTAATTTAGTGGTACAATTTAATAAATTTGTTTAACACTTAATAAATCCAGGTCATTCGTTGCACTAGAGCCTATCTGCTCTGTTTATGTGGTGCAATTTTATTTCCCGATGCATCGGGAAATATGGTAAATGTGCAGCTTTTACCATTCTTGGATGATCTGACCAAACCTACTGAGCATGCGTGGGGAGCTGCTACTCTTGCGTTTTTATACGCCAATTTGACAGAATTTGTGAGATGCAATCGCAAGAGTATTTGTGGATGTATTTCACTGATACAGGTATGAATGAAAGGCCCTAAAAAGTTAGAGTAATTTTATACGCAAATTTTGTTTGTACTAATGTCATATTTTTGTTTTATAGTTCTGGTCCTACGAGCACTTCTATATTGGTAGGCTTGTTACCAGCGTTCTCAGTGATGTTGGAGTATTTCCAGTTGCTATGCGCTGGCCTACAGATGTAGTGGATTATCAACACTACCAATACAGGACTGTATCACTATATCGAAGCCAATTTGATACACTGCGGTCTAATGAGGTAATTTTTAAATATGCAATAAATATCTTTAAATTATTTAAGTTTTGATCGTAGATAAACATCACATCTAATCTCTTAAAATATCTTTAAATAGGTAACCTGGTTACCGTACATATGTGAACCCGATGCTCCAGAAATCAAGATGACATCCTATGCATTTAGTTTACACAGATGTCATATTATATATGATCGGTTCACCATGTACCATCCGGCAGACCGTGTTCTTCGGCAATTCGGAATGGCCCCAATAATTCCCGATGATCCACCGACAGTCGGTTATCAGACATCAAATGCATTCCAACGAATCATTGGTCTCGTTGCTGACTGGAATAATCGGTTCGAGAATTATAGTGTGAGGGACATGTCTCCTAGACTAAATTCTCATGAGGAATGTAAGTTATAAGTTACTCATTATTCGTATTGATTTAGTGTAAATAGTTTGCTAAAATTTTGTTTATATTTTGCAGACATAGGTAGCCTGGACTACAGACAATGGTGGGGATGCCCTCTAATGAGCAACCGAGTATACCACTATGAGGAGCCCAGGTTCAAGACTAGATCCCTAGACGATTCTACTATGCGTGCTTTTATTGATGGAATGAATGATTTGGTATGACTTCATTATACTTTAACTTCATTATACTTTAAAAAAATACATATACATAGATATGATAAATATTTTAATTTACATGTTTCAAATTTCAGAGTGGGGTATACGAGCAGCATTTACAACAACCTCATATGGAGGAACATGTGACTCGTCGTCTTATGGGGGAGCTTGTTACTCGTGTTCGGCATCTGGGTATTGGACCGGAACCGGAAATGCCTCCGGTACAATCCCGTCTTCCACCGGACTATCCGACCGGCTTCGTACGACAGAGACACTCTCGTCGTCGTCGACGGGATACTGCTGGAGCGGGACCGAGTGACCAGTATCCTGGAGCGGGCCCGAGTGACCAGTATGCTGGAGCGGGCCCGAGTTACCAGTATGCTGGAGCGACCCCGAGTTACCAGTATCCTGGAGCGGGCCCGAGTTACCAGTATGCTGGAGCCTACCCGACTTACGAGAGTGCTGGAGCGGGACCGAGTTACCAGACTCCTGGAGCCGGACCGAGTTACGAGACTGCTGGAGATGAAAGCTACCAGATATTCACACAATTTTTTTCGACTCCATCAACACCGCTGCCTACCCAAACTCAACAAGACCAGGACGAGGAGTAGTAGAAAATTGTAAACATTGTATTATTGCAATTTTTGTATGATTTGTAATGGATTTTTACATAAATATTTGGGTATTGAACAATTACATTTTACTCTCTCGGTTGACTAGTACATCTTCTTCGGTTGTGTCCCATAGCACCACAATTACTGCATCGTAGATCTCTTGTCGATGATTTCCGGGGTTTGATGCGGTTCTTCTTTGGTCTTCCGGCTTTGCGTCTTACATCTGGCACCCCAATTTGTCCTTTTACCAAAGGACCTTGGATCTCGTAGGGAACTGGAATTGGCTCCATATTTTGCGCGTATACACTCCTCAAGGTAGCCGTCGAAAATACTGCAGGATAAAAACTATCAATACTAATATTGCAATATCTACAAACAAAACATGCATGTATACATGGTATATAAGTATGGTACCATCTTAAACATGTACAAGATCTGTCAGTTATATTAACAATATAGGTTCTACTTGTTGCCCGGTCTATTATTTCAAACCTATAACTATCAATAGCTAATATTTCTAGGTGGTTCTTCTCTTTGATAATAGAAGCCATATTTTTTAACATCTTCGGACAATAATCTGTGTCAACATTTTCAGCAAACTTTCTACGATTGTCATGAAGTGTAATAATCTTGGCTCTAATACCATCGAGAAGTGTTGTTATTGGCTTATCTCGTAATTTCTTAATCCAGCTGTTGAAACATTCAGCAAGATTAGAAGTGTTAATATCTAATCTAGGACAAGTAGCATACGCTGTTATCCAATGTTCAAATCGACGACTTTCATCGTTTACACCAATAAGCCAATCGTACAACACTATGTTCTCGGCTTTAATTATATCAAACACACTCTCTGCATCCGTTTTATTATATGATCTAGCAAGCGAGTCTAACAAGCGTTGAAATACTGGTTCTTTTGTAACTTTTTTCATGTTTTGTTTAAAATGTTGAATACAAAAAAAATGAGAAGATGCAAGAAAAATAGCACTAACAGCATTTATTAAACCCTTTTGCTTGTCAGATATAAATGAAATTGAACTCCAATCATTAAAACAACTTTCAAAAGATATTTTAAGAGAATTTAAAAACCAAGACCAAGAATCACTATTCTCACCTTCAGCAATAGCATAAGCTATAGGATATAATTGATAGTTAGGATCGTGAGCACAAGCAATAAATAAGATACCTTGATATTTTGACGAAAGAAATGTAGCATCAGTACTAATAATTGGTAAACATCCACTTAAAAATCCATCAATACATGCTTTAAAACAAATAAAAATTCGTTGGAAGCTATTATTTTCGGTAGTTTTAATAAAACATTTACTACCTGGATTTGTCTCAATAATTCTATAACAATACTCCTCAAGACTAGCGTATGCCTCATCATAACTACCATTAATTTCAGCTAATGCTGTCTCTCGGGCTCTCCATGCTTTGGAATAACTAACTTGTATACGGTGCTCCCTATATATATCTTTAACAATTTGTGATGGACTGTATGACTGGTTATCTCTAATAATGTCAATTATCATGGTCTTAATCCATGAAGCTGTAGCTAGTCGATGACGTCCTGTACTAAGTCTTCCTAAACAAGAATGACGATTTTCTAATGTACTAACTTTAACTATATCGCCATTTCCAATAGACTTTACATATACTCTCCAATTACAATTCGGTTGATCACAATTATATATAATTCCACGAGCATTATTCATATCACTAGCTGAACAACTAAAATTATATTTAATTGCTAAATTACTGATAAAGCTTCTAAAGTGAGAACGACTAGGAAATTATTGTCCCTTAAATAATTCATCAGTGATAGCTTTTACAACATCATCATCTACCCTATAATCTACATTTTCAACTAAATCATCACTATTTCCTTCGTCGTTGTCACTATCATCATCATGGTTAGATTCATCTGATGAATGACCTTCTTGGATAAATGAAACTATTTGTTGAGAAGAACTAGCACCTGAAGTAACATGCTGATATTCAGAAAAATATTCATTATTTCTACTATCTAAGGTTGCTGCTACTTTAATAACATATATTTTTATATACCGTGATTGTGAATTAATCTCAAGAATATAATTCCATGCATCTTCACTATCTATCAAAAAACAATTAGAACCAAAAATAGACTTCAAAATAAAATCATAATGAATAGAACAACGTTCAATAATATGATTACGTATATTTTCAAAACTAATATTCGGATAAGTTGAAAAAATTATACTTTCTCCTCCTTCGTAATTTAACCCATTTACTGTACCGCCGTGCGAGCATACAATTCTTACGCTACGATCCATGACGGTTGAGAACTTTGGCTACAGAAAACCTCAAATGAACTTTAGCTGCGGGCAGACAGACAGAGAGAGTGTTGGAGACTTTGCTAGAGGGAAGAGAGAAAATAGAGAAAGTAGATTGAGTGTGAGATGAATGGGTTGAGATAGGTAATTTATAGAGGGAGATTGTAATAGCCGTTGTTGTTAATAGTTGTTTTGAAACGGATCCTTACTCGCTAACTCAGTTGGCGAGCAAACGAGCGTTGTGCAACGGGTCTAAGCCAACTCAGCATGCGGCCCGCCAACTGAGTTGGCGAGCGGCCCCTCGAGGAGGGTGCCCCACCAACTCAGTTGGCGAGTCCCTCGCCAACTCAGCAACTCGCCAACTGAGTTGGCGAGTGGTCCCCCCCCCCGCAATTACCCATAACTTATCCCGTTTTATATAATTATATAATAAATTATTACTTAAAACGAAAAAATCCGTAATATTTTTCACCTAAGATAGAAGGCTTAGAAAGAAAAAGAAAAAAAAATGATAGTGGGATTTGAACTCACATCCTTTCAGACCAGAACCTTAGTCTGGCGCCTTAACCAACTCGGCAATTTCAACAATAATTTTAATATTTCTTACGCCTATTTAGACGTGAGTTATATATATATATATATATATATATATATATATATATATATATATATATATATATATATATATATATATATATATATATATATATATAGAGAGAGAGAGAGAGAGAGAGGTGCCATGAGATTATAATTATAGATGCATGGAAATGACATATATACTTTTATAATGAGGTTCAGAAGCAGTTCAGATTTGAGTCGTCAAAACAATTTACAAATCCTCCACCATATATTAAAAATTTAATATTATCTAAAAAAATGTTGAATTTTTTTTTTTGTTATAAATAACAACAAGAGGAATTGAACCTAACCAAACACATAGGATATCTTTAACCTTAACCACATGAACTAGAAGAGACATTTAGTTATTGTTATAATATTATGTAGTTAAACAAACAGTTATTTATTATTATTATTATTATTATTATGTGAGAATATATGTACAAGTTAGACGGGTAGTCTTTTGAATTTTTTTTTATAAATAGTTAAAATATATCTATAAAAAATTATAATTAAATCTATGACAAATTATAAAAATATATATATATATATATATATATATATATATATATATATATATATATATATAATATTTTAAATTATTTTATAATTATATTATAAAATTTTATTTGCATGCAACGGACGTATATTTACTAATGCTTGTAATGGAATTGATGTTTATTAACCGTTTCTTAACTATGGGCTTTAAATTTTAGCCCATAATATTTCACTAATTTTGTGGATTTTATAATTAACCATATGAATAATTCGAGAATAGTTTAGTAGGTCATAATTTTAAGGCAACAAAGTGCAAATAGTACAGTAGCAAATTTCAAAAGCATGAAGGTAGTAGGTAGTTATATGCAATTATGCCAATACAACGCCAGCCGTCGGATCTCGAACAAGGACAGTCTCGAAGTTGGTGATTAGGTGTGCCGTCACTAAATCAGCCATAAATCACCTAGTGGTAATTATACAGTACTCCTCCAATGAGAATAAGCATCCGGTCACCGGCACGCCGACAACGAGGATCCGGATATGGAGGGGGGGGGGGGGGGCACCAGATCCGGGATGATCCCGATCCGCCGTTAGATCCATAACAGCAAACGCCTTTGTCACCCAATAATCGCCTTAAAAAGTACTGTGGAACCCACTTGACGATAGCAATTGACCACCGCTAGACCGGATTAGCTACAACAAAAGCCTTTCCTTGAAGCATATAATGACACGTGGAAACCTAGCAGCAGAAGTTGGTCCCGTCTGACCCCGCAAGATCCTCGTCGGTGGGTTTGGTGTAAATTCCAGATCGGTACAAGGGTATTATCGGTGAAGAACCCACTGGTAGGAATTTATACAGAAAATTTACTGTAGCAAAATAAATTTATATTAAATTTATCTAAACGAAATATGTTTGAAAAATTTAGAAATAAATCAGGCTCCGCCAACAGTGTTGGCGGAAAACACAACCGCTGTACACGTAAGCAGTAAAATTTTTTTTTTTTTTTTAAAGTGGGCCCCACGGCCAATTTCCGCCAACAGAGTTGGCTGAAATTGGGGGGGGCCAATTTCAGCCAACTCTGTTGGCGGAATTGGCCCTGGGGCCCACTTAATTTTTATTTTGTTTGGTTTGGTTTGGTTTGGTTTTTTTAGTTTCTTTGGTTTGGTTTATTGTAATTAGTTATAAAAACATAATTCAAAACAAAACTAAATAAATTAAAATCCAAAACAAAAGTAAATAAAAAAACTAAATAAAAAAATGTTGGTTGGCTGTTGGCTAAAAAAAACAAAATAAAAAAACTAAACCAAATAATAAAACAAAACCAACTCAAAAAAACCAACTACAAAAAACCAACCAAAACAATCCAAAACAAACCAACCCAAACCACCCCAAAAAATCGTGGGCCCCACACCCCAAAATCCGCCAACTATGTTGGCTGAATTATAGTGTGGGGCCCACGGATTTTTTTGATGGTTTGGGTTGGTTTGTTTTGGTTGGTTTAGGATTTGGTTTGATTATTTATTTTGTTTTATTACTTTATTTTTCATAATAGACATAACATAATTAATTTAAATGTTTCTAAATTTTTTTTGGAGATCGAAACATCATTTTAAATCTGTGGGCCCCTACATCCAATATAAATTTATTTCACTACAGTAAATTTTAAATATTCAAAAATAATATTACCGAAAGTCAAATTTGGAGGTCGAAACATCGTTTTTTGACGATTCTAAAATTTTTCGAAGTCCGTCAAACTGTGGAACTGTTTATCCCGTAGTACTTTTCCATACGGTCATTTTGGCTCAAACTGGAGCTTGTTTCGATCTCCCAGTCAAAAGTTATGATACTTTAAAGTTTTAAAATTTATATTTTTGCCTGTAACATATGCGTCTTGTTTCGGATAAATTTTTTTTCTACATGATTTGTGTTACACTCGTCGAAAACATACAAATCGACTTATTATTTAACAAAAAATGATTTATAAACAAGTAGTTATGGCCGTTCGAAGTCTGTTCGACGGCAGACGTAATAGTCTTACGGCAAATTTTTAATATTATTATTTTTTAGCGTCTGTTAACGACGAAAAAATTTACGATATAAATATAATATTTTTAAATATAAACGTCCAATTCATATTGATATTTTTTTCGTAATTTTTTAAACTTTTATGTTTTAGATGTAATTTATACAAATTTTGATGCTTTGGAAACAAATTTCCGAAAATAATATTTCTAAATATTTCTTTCCAATTAATTTATTTTAATTTTATTTCGTTAAAATAAATTTACTTAACTCTAATTACAAAATTAAACTAAACTAAATAAATAAAACAGAAATATAACTAATTACAATAAACAAAAAAAAAACCAAACCAAAGAAAAAAAAAATCAAACCAAACAAAACCAAAAAAAAAAAAAGTGGGCCCCATGGGCCAATTTCCGCCAACTGTGTTGGCTGAAATTGGCCCCCCCCAATTTCAGCCAACTCTGTTGGCGGAAATTGGCCGTGGAGCCCGCGTTTTTATTTTATTTTATTTTTTTGCTGTTTTCCGCCAACACTGTTGGCAGAGCCTGACTTTTTTCCCAATTTTTTCAAACTTATTTCGGTTAGATAAATTAAATATAAATTTATTTCGCTACAGTAATTTTTCTGGAATTTATATGTACATTTGTGTCGTGTTCCTGAGAATTAATTAAGTCAATGTTTACCTCATATGCACATAACACCCCAGATATTGAAGAATGAGATTTAGAGCAACCTTAAACATTTTTTGTCCAATTTCTTTTATAGAACTAACCAAATAAATCTAAGAGATAATTGAACTCTAGTGGCCCTTGTGGTTACCGAAAAGAGGCATAAGATCATGACTGGGTAGTGAAAGCTTTATTTTTTCTATTTATAAATTGTGGGATTGAAAAACTGTTAACCCAAAAGACATGTAATACAGCATGTATATTTTCGAACGTTACATCGGACATTTTAAAAAAATAAAAAAAATCTAACGGGGAGACTCAATTATCTCATGTAGCCAGAGATGTATTCCAGAAAACTTGTCTTTGTAAACTTTAAGCCAATCCAATGCCTCTGCTCAGTTTTAGAATGATTTTATTTTTCGGTAGTATTTTCATTTTTGTCTTATATTTCTTGCGTCCTTTTCTATTTCGTATTATGTATTTCACTTTTTCGCTGTTTATTTTATTCCAAATCGTGTGTTATTTATCGTCTTCAAAGATTGTAGATTAATAATTGATTGACTGAAGTTGCTTTAATAATAATAATAATATAAGTCTTCAAACTTACAGTATATCTCAATTAAGTAATTAAGTAGATCTAGCTGGTTGTGATAATTAACCAAAGTAGCTAAAAAAAATAAGGCACTAAAGCCAAATACTAAGTATCAGAAGCCTTATATATATAATTTTGTATGTTAATTTAACCAATTTATCAAACCTACGAGGACATTATACATTTTTTTTCGTTTATATTTAAATATAGGAACATGTAAGCCGTTAATGTTTTTCCACAAAGTTAGTCTCAATAGTAAAAGTAAAAAAAATATCGAAACAAATTATTTATTACTTTCAAAAGCAAATTATAAATCTTTAATATGAAAACAAATTATTTATTAGTTTCAAAAACAAATTATGTCTTTAATTAAAATTTTTTTCTTCAAAATTTATATTTCATGCATTATTAGTGGAATCTAAAAATCTAACTAGCTTCAGATGACGGATACATATTCCATTAATGAATTATTTGTATTTATTCTCTCATTTACTATTTATAATTTTGTTTTTTACTTCTCAATCTCATTAGCACTGTCTTATATTTAGTGTTAAATAATAGAAAAATGAATACAAATAACACTTTATTAAATGCATGAATGAAAGAGTTAGTACTTAAAATTAAAAGTGAAATAAAATAAAATTATGAATAGTAAATAGGTGATAAATATAAATAGTCACGTCATCTTTAAGTTGGATGGCACGTCATTGTTAAGTTGGATGCTCGATCATGAAGGTTAACTAGAAAAATCATATTTTAGTAGGTATTTAAGTGCTTAAAAAACAATTTAAGGTATGTAAATGCAAATTAGTCTAGAATTAAATAATAAAAAAGTAGGGGGAGGGAAAGAAAGGGGGAAATAAAAGAATTGTCCTTCCATTCTCCTCAGTACTCCGAAGTCCAAAACCAAAGCAAAGGAAGTGGAATGGCTGCATCAAAGGGGAAGGGGTGGTGCGGGTGGCTGATAGTGGCGGTGGTGGCCGCGCTCGTCGCCACCGCGGCAGTGATCGCCGTCAAGAAGAAGCACCACCGCTCCTCCTCCGGCGGCGGCCTCGGCCCGGTCCCCGGACCCCCCGGTGCCGTCACCGCCAAGTACTCCGACGCCCTCTCCGTCGCCCTCCAGTTCTTCCAAGTCCAAAAATGTATTCTCTCTTGTTCTTCTTCTTCCAATCATTTTTTTTTACTAAACAGTCCTTTTTTCTTCTTCCTTTTACTAGATCTCTATCTGATCTACTTCATAAATTTCTATAATATGACATTTTTATTGTTTAATTTTGCATTGTCCAATGGCAAGTGTTGTTGATATTGCTTTCAAGTACGGAATTTTTTGGCACTTCATCCCTACTTATAAAATGCAGCTCCGATCTTTTCTTTTTCTCTATATTTTCTCAAGTTTATAGTTTTACTTTTTCTCCAGAAGTTATTTTTCCCAAGATTTTAGCTTCATTTTCGTCATTTTCGCCCAGATCTCTTCTGATCTATTTCGTACTATATATTTTTTACGTAACATTATCATTATTTTGTTTATGGATCTGTTTTTGTTAGATTATTTTGTTATTACTCCAAGTTTTTCTATGAAGTATATAATATCCAGACAAGTCTCAGTATTAATTATGCAGAGAAGGTATAAGATAGAGAAGGTATAAGATCCCGACTACATGGCGGAAGATCAGTGGATCGAGTCTCGTTCCATTTATTAATGGTGAAAGTTGGCGGAGGGGGGCAATGGATGTTATTCCCGAGACGGATCAAAGATGGTAGAACACGGGTCATAGCAGAGCTGCCAGCGAATCCGAATGACCGCTCTCTACTGGAATCCAAGTTGTCGTCGAGATCTGATATTCACACAAGAATTTCTCATTTGATATTTCTCGATTCCAACGAAGCACGAACCAAGAACATGTTACAAACTGGCTCCGAAGAAAATGAAGATAACAAGCAACAAGAAAAACGTTATTCTCTTTACGTTCGTAGACGCTACAATGAGAAAGAATGAAGCTAAGGAAAAACTGAAGAGAAACTCCTTGCTGGGGTGGTCAAAACCACCGTTGCTCAAAGCAAGATTCGCCGTACAAACGATCTGTCCCCGGGAACCAGCAAGTTCACAAAAGAACTTCTGGAACGCTCAAAATCACATTCGAAAACACCATGTGGGAGGGGGACACTCTGGACCGCATATGATCTGGCGTTCTCGGTTTTCCATCTGTATGCTCTCCTCAGATGAAAGAGGAGGTCCTCCGTATAAATAGAAGAAAACACCTATGCGGTCTGAGGAAACTCCAAGCCGCATAAGCGCTGACTGACCAGATCCTCCAAATTCGGGTATCAGAGTCGTCGGCGCCGCAAGTCACTTGCACTGTACGAGGCAGACATCGCCGCCAAACGCCGAAAGCAGTCGCTCGTGCTGCTTGACACGCTGTACTGCACGAGGCAGACAACGCCACAAAACGTCGAAAGCACGCCCTGTCCTCTCCACGTCAGACTCCACAGGCCGCATGGGCACCGAGCCGCATGCGCTCATGGCCGCATGGGTACCGAGCCGCATGCACATCTGGCCGCATGGCAACCGGCCGCATGGGCACCGAGCAGCATACGCACCGAGGCGCATGCGCTCCTGGCCGTATGAGAACCTGACCGCATGGCTCCTGGCTGTATGGGCACCTGACCGCATGCGCTCCAGGCCACATGCGCTCCAGGCCGCATGGCTCCACGAAACATGCACCCAAGCAAGCAACCATACATGTAACTCGCACATAAAAGGAGCGCACGAGCGCCATGCGACGATGTCGACGTGCTAAGTGCAAAGTGCGCTAACAAAGTGCCATTTTGCGCCCTTGAGCACGAGTCCGAGTCCGAGTCGCTAAGCCCCTGCAGGGCTTAGCTCCTAAGAGAAACTTTCCAAAGGTGGTGACAAAACAAAGATTGTCATAATGGAGTTCACGAGACGGATCAAAGATGGTAGAACGCGGACCATAGCAGAGCTGTTAGCGAGACCCGAAGGACCGCTATCCAAGTTGTCGTCGAGATCAGAGATTCACACAAGAGTTCCTCATCTGATATTTTTCAATTCCAACGAAGCACGAACCAAGAACATGTTACAAACTGGCTCCGAAGAAAATGAAGATAACAACAAGCAACAAGAAAAACGTTTTTCTCTTTACGTTCGCAAACGCTACAATAAGAAAGAACGAAGCAAAAAAAACCTGAAGAGAAGCTCCTTGCTGGGGTGGGTCAAAACTACCGTTGCTCAAAGCAAGATTCGCCGTACAAACGATCTGCCCTTAGGAACCAGTGTCACGACCCGATCCCAATAATCTGGGTCCAGTCGGATCATGCCCAGCCTGCACCGTTGTGAGACGGCGGCAGTAAGCTGTATCAATCCGTAGTAACACACAGACATCCAGAATACATGAAGGAAATTCAATTTTATTGCTAAGTCAGGAAGAGCAATTCTTTTACAAGCAAGGATCAAACAAAACATGGTCCAGGGTTATTACTTCAACCCTGATTATTACAACTTGGAAATTAAAGGGGAAACAACTAAACATTGGCCTCCTGGCTAGGTTCAGCTTGGGCTTCAGTACTCTGGTCCGGACCATAAAAGGTGTCATACTCATCGTCACCGTAATCACCTAAAATTGTTAATCTCCAGTCAGGAGGGAGCAAGAACATATATCCAATTCCAGCATCTTAATAATAATTAAAATGATGCAATGAAATAGTTTTGAACAATATTTATATTTTTGTATGCAACAAATATGAGACAAGAACAGTAAATGTCGATGAAGCAATGATGACAAACTACAATCACTAAAGTGTTTTGAGAAAGGTAGCATCCCGTGGCCGGCTGGGGTTGGAGGCAATCTGTGTTCAGTGAACACGGTGCGGCGTCAGTCCAGTGAGGTTGGACTTCAGCTATCCACAATGAGGCAATAAGGGGGCTTTGACCACGGGTGCTAACTTTTCTCCCCAGTTCCCAAGGCAATAGTCAATGAGTCAATGAGTCAATGAGTCAATCAATCAGTCAATCAGTCGGTTCCGTGAAATCAAGTGTCGTCCCAATATATCTATATGACATGCAACATATTTAATTACAACTAAAATACCGGTTTTGAATTATATGAAACTTGCCTGGAGTTGGTTGGTGACGCGAGTGAGATGTCGCGACGGTCTCAACCTTAGTTACAGGGACCTACAATTATTAATAATCGGATTTTAGAATTAAACAAAGGGTTTTAATCTGACTTGATTAGTTAACTAAGTTAATGATTCAATCCAACGATCGATTAATAATAATCATAATTTGTAATAGTAATTTAGTAAAACAAAAACTCTTTTTAAATAATAGTAAAACTTATTTATTTTATCGTAGAAAATATCATATTTTTATTTTACGGTAAAATATCGTTTTGTTTCTAATAAGGAAAATAGGAAAGTACGATTATAATAACATAATATCGTTTGTTTTTAGCAATCAATTTGTAAGAGAATAATATTTTGGAAAACCTATTTAAATACTAACATATTATATTTTGAATACTGAAAATCATTTCAGAATTATATATTAAATAATTACTAATTAGTATTTAAATACTAAAAATCATTTCGGAAATTATCTATTAAATAATTACTAATTAGTATTTAAATGCTAAAAAATCATTTCAGAAATTATCTATTAAATAATTACTAATTACGTAATATTTAATAAGGTTTTTATTTTATTATATATATATAATTAATATACGTATTGAGGATCGTTGTATTAAATCACTAATTAATTAACAAAACTAACTGATCATTAAATCTACTAATTAACTATAACCTATAATTCTAAGCTATCCCGGGATTGACAGAGCTTTATTCTGTCAGTCCCGGTCGGACAGGGGAGTGGTTTTGGAAGGGACAGTGCGTTCTGATAGTGGCACCTACCGGGAAGCTGATGGAGGAGTACCGAGGGGAGGCCTCGGACTCGGGATCGGGGTATTTCGAGTCCGACACGCGTTCCTGCGTCCTGGACACGTCAGCGGCGTGTCCGGGCTCGTATCCGCGTCTGGGTCGCGTCCGCGGCGTGTCCGGTGCTGCTGGAGGGTACGCCGGAGGCCGGCGAGGTCGGGCCGGGGCTGCGGCGGCTCAGCCGAGGGGCGGCGAGGTCACCGGCGGCGTCGAGGGGGCTCGGGATAGCCGGCGGAGGGCTGAGAAGAAGAGGGGAGGAAGATGAAGGCTCGGGCCTTGGCGTCGGGTGCTGGCGGTCGAGGGCGGCCGGAGTCAGGTGCGGCGAGCTCTGCGGGAGGTTGAGGGCAATCGTGGTCGGCGGACGGGCTCGCCGGAGTTCGTCGATCTAGGGTTAGGGTTTGGTTTTGGGGGGGGGAAAGGAGGCGGTGATGGGTGGATTTTATAGGGGTTCGATGGGGCTCGGCCGGGCGGTCGTGGGCGCGGGAACCGGAGGGGAGGCGACGTGGGGGCGGTTAGCCGGAAATCGCGGCGGCCGGCGGATATCTCGGCGGGTCGTGGGAGACTGGGTAGGGGATGATGAAGCGGGTTCCGGGTCGGGCGCGGATCCGGGTGAGCGGACCCGCCCGACCCGCTACGGCGATGGGGTTGGGCTGGGTTATTCGGGCTCGGCCCACTGGGCCGGGCCGGGCCCAAAGCCTAATAATAATAAAACAATAATAATAATAATAATAATAATTATAATAACAGAAATAATTAATTAATTATAAAAAAATAGTTTTTAGGCTTTTAAAAATAAGTCTGAGACCCAATAAAATCCCAGAAAATTACCCCAAGTCCAGTTTTTCATTTTACACCCAAAAATGTTATTTTCATGATATTTTAATACTATTTATTGCCAACTAAAAATTATTTATTAATTAAAGCCTTGATTTTAATTACAGAAAATTCCCGAAAATTTCCAGAAAATTGGGAAAAATCCAAGATTTAATAATTTGGAAAATTCAGGGGTTTACAACCTACCCAACTTATAAAAAATTTCGTCCTCGAAATTTACTATCATTGAAGGGAGAACAAGGGTAAACATGCCTTAAAACAGATGAGGGTACTTCTGCTTCATCTCAGCCTCTCGTTCCCAGGTGGATTCGCCTGGGGAGTGGTGGAGCCACTGAACTTTGACCAGTGGAATCACGGTGTTCCGCAACTGCTTTTCCATACGGTCTATGATCCTTACTGGCTGCTCTGGTACTGTAAGACTTGGCCCAATCTCCAACTCTGAATGATCCAGGATGTGGCTCGGGTCCGGAATGTAACGCCTCAGCTGCGATACATGGAAAACGTTGTGCACGCCTTCAAGATTAGGTGGTAACGCCACTCTGTATGCCACCTCTCCAACTCTGCTCAATATCTCGAATGGGCCGATATACCTGGGACTCAGTTTTCCAGCTCTGCCAAAACGGATAGTTCCTCTGGTGGGGGAGATCTTGACGAAGACACTATCACCTGCTTCGAACTCCACAAGTCGGCGACGGCTGTCCGCCCAATGTTTCTGACGATCTTGAGCCACCCGAAGTCTGTCTCTGATCACCTTGACTTTTTCAGCCGCATCTGTAATCATCTCAGGTCCCAGCATGACTCGTTCTCCTACGTCGTCCCAAGCCAAGGGAGTGCGGCAACGACGTCCATACAGAGCCTCAAAAGGAGTCATGCCGATGCTGGCCTGGTAGCTGTTGTTGTAAGCAAACTCTACCAAGTGTAGGTGGTCCTCCCATGATCCTCCAAAATCCAGGACGCAAGATCTCAGCATATCCTCTAACGTCTGGATGGTTCTCTCTGACTGTCCGTCGGTCTGTGGGTGATATGCAGTGCTGAACTTCAGTTGGGTCCCCAGACTCTCTTGCAAGCTCTTCCAGAAGTGAGAAGTAAAGCGGCTGTCTCGGTCTGATACAATGCTCACGGGAACTCCATGTATCCGGACGATTTGCCTCATGTATAGGGCAGCTAACTTCTCGGTGGATAAACCAACCTTGAAGGGAATGAAGTGGGCAGACTTAGTCAATCTGTCTACGATCACCCAAATAGCGTCCTTCCCTCCTTGGGATCGAGGCAATCCTGACACAAAATCCATAGTGATGTGCTCCCATTTTCATTCTGGAATGGGCAGCGGCTGAAGAAGTCCTGCTGGTCTTTGTCTATCTGCTTTCACCTGCTGGCAGATCAAGCATCTGGCAACGAATTTTGAGACATCCTTTTTCATTCCATACCACCATACGTGCTCCCGTATATCTCGGTACATTTTATTTGCTCCAGGGTGGATGGAATACTGTGAGTGATGCGCTTCCTGCATCAACTGTTCCCTCAAATCACCAGCAGGTACACAAAGTCTGGTGCCATTCCTCAGTGTTCCGTCGTCTGAAATAGAGAATCCCTCCAGTGTGCCAGCTAACACCTGGTCCCGGAGCTTGCACAATGCTCCGTCCTCGAATTGAGTCTCCTTGATTTTGTCCATCAAGCTAGACTGGACTTGCAAATGCATCATGGGGAAGTCAGTGCCGGGTACTATTGCTTCCCGTCCAAGCTTCTTCATTTCCTCTGCGGGCAATACGAGTTCTAGTCCCAGCTTCTCCATGTCCTCCAGTAGGTACCGATCGGTCGTCAAGAACATCGCCATCGGATATCGACTAAGTGCGTCGGCGACCACATTAGCCTTTCCGGGATGGTACTGCAGGCTGATATCAAAGTCCTTCATGAGCTCCAACCATCGTCTCTGACGCATGTTGAGCTCCTTCTGTGTAAAGACATACTTGAGACTTTTGTGGTCCGTGTATATCTCTACTCTTTCGCCGTACAGGTAGTGCTTCCACAGCTTCAAGGCGAAGATGACTGCTGCTAGCTCCAGGTCATGCGTCGGGTAGTTCTTCTCATGAGTCCGTAATTGCCGGGAAGCATAAGCAATTACCTTTCCATGTTGCTGGAGCACACATCCTAATCCTTTGCCGGACGCGTCGCTATAAATTGAGAATCCTCCTGATCCTGAGGGTAGCGACAAGATCGGTGCTGTTGTTAGCCTTCTCTTCAGCTCTTCAAATGACGCCTGACACGCTTCGGTCCAGACGAACTCTTCATTCTTCCTGGTTAGCTTGGTCATGGGCTCAGCAACCTTTGCAAAGTCCTTCACGAATTTTCTGTAATATCCAGCTAAGCCCAAGAAGCTTCTGATCTCTGCAACTGACCTGGGAGTATTCCATGTCTCCACGGCAGCTATCTTCTTGGGGTCCACTGATATGCCTTCTCCTGTGACAACGTGGCCGAGGAAGTCCACCTTGTCTAAGAAGAATTCACACTTGGACAGCTTTCCGTATAACTTCTCCTTTCTGAGGGTTTCCAAAATTATCCTCAAATGCTGCTCGTGTTCCTCCTTGGTCTTCGAATAGATCAGAATGTCGTCAATGAAGACAACGACAAACTGATCCAAGTATTTGTGGAAGACCTTGTTCATGAGATTCATGAACACTGCTGGGGCATTTGTAAGACCAAAGGGCATGACCAAGAATTCAAATTGTCCATACTTGGTGTTGAATGCCGTCTTTGGAATGTCTTCCTTCCTCACCTTGATTTGATGGTAACCCGATCTGAGGTCTATCTTCGAGAAAACCTTAGCTCCACTCAGCTGGTCGAAGAGGTCGTCGATCCGGGGCAGCGGGTACTTGTTCTTGATAGTGATGTTGTTCAATGCCCGGTAGTCTATGCACATTCTGACTGTCCCATCCTTCTTGGGTACAAACAAGACTGGTGCACCCCAGGGTGAGGCACCGGTCCTGATGAATCCTTGCGCCTGAAGCTCGTCAATCTGGTCTTTCATTTCCTTGGACTCCTTGGGATTCACTCGGTAGCAGCGTTGGGAGATTGGTGCTGCGCCAGGTATAAGATCGATCGAGAATTCCACATCTCGATCAGGGGGTAGCCCTGGAAGATTGTCTGGGAAGACGTCTATAAATTCCGCTATGAGAGGATGAGGGGGTCCGGTTTCTTCAGTGATGGATGTGTAGGACACACATTCCACGCCTTCAGGTGCTCGAATCACCTTGAGTTTAGGTCCTCCAGGTGGATCTAGAGTTACGCAGCCTTCTCGACAGTCTATCAGAGCATGATGTTGACTAAGCCAATCCATGCCCAAGACTACGTCATAGTTTGGCAGAGGCATTATTAGGAACTGAGTCTGAAACTCACGTCCTGAGATAGTGACTGGGCAGCTACAAGTCTCACTAATGGGTATTGGTCCTCCACCAGTCATAACTCTACAGATTATCTTACTTATGCCAGTAACTAGATGGTGTGCAGAAATGAAGTTTGCAGATATAAAACTGTGTGATGCTCCAGAATCAAATAATGCTAAGGCAGGGTGCGAATGAAGTAGAATGGAACCTGCGATGACATCTCCTTCTGTCTCGGGTTCAGCTTCTGGCTCTTCCACAGTCAAGGCAAAAGCTTGCCCGGCTCTGTGCTGGTTGTAGCGCTGCTGCTGGGTAGGCAGTGGACCTCTCTGCTGTCCAGCTCCAGTTTTGTTGTATGCTGTGGGGCAGTCCTTCACTTGATGGGTGGCAGATCCACAAGCAAGGCAGTGTCCCAATTTCTTCCTGCAGATCTCTGCGGTATGACCTGGCCTTTTGCAGTAGACGCAGTTGACCGCCTTTGGTTGGTTGTACTGATGCGCTTTGTTGGCCGCTGCTGGCTGTTGTTGCTGGGACTGCTGGGGATGGGAGGGCCTATTGTTGTTGTTGCTGTGCCTCTTGTTGTTGCCCTGATAGTTGTTGCTTGACCCTGGATGCTCCCTCTTGGGTCGAGCAGGTGAACTGGCCTCTACATCTTGGGCCACTTTCAACATCTTGTCATAAGTCTTCGCACCGTTAGCAGCTACTAAGGTGCGGATCTCTTCACGTAGCCCGTGCCGGAACTTCTTAGCACGTTCCACAGGGTTGTCCACCAGGTGACTTGCAAACCTGCCAAGCCTGTTGAACTCAGCCGCATATTCTTCAATTGAGCGGTCTCCTTGCTTCAGATCTTGAAACTGTCTTCCCATAGCTTCGAGGGCAGCCTCTGGAAAGAACTTCCGCTTGAACTGCTTCTTGAATAGCCGCCAGGAAATCCCTCCAGCTCGAAATCTTGGCTCGTTGCGGTACCAAATGTTAGCCAAATCTCTCAGCTGGAGTGCTACGGCCTCAACCATGAGGTCGTCTGGGAGTCGAGCGACGCTGAGGAGTCGCTCCATATCATCTAGCCACTCGTCTGCGTAGATGATGCCTTCGGTCCCCTTGAAGGGACGCGGGTCCAACTTCTTAAAGTTTTCCACAGTTCCAACCTTTACCTGGATAACAGGTTTGTGGTTAGACTAGAAATTCATTAATGGAATCCAAGCTTTTAAATCCTCCATTACCTTGGCAGGTTCCTGTTTTGACCGGGATGTTCCTAGTGCTGCCATGGCTACATTATGGGCGTTCTCCATGCCCTCTCTCATAATCGCGGTCTGCTCGCGATTTGCTTCAGCTTGGGCCCTCTGGGCTTCAAGAACTCCTCGTAGCAGGCCTACGAGTTCAGCGGGGTCCACTGGCACAGGTGGTGCAACAGGAGGAGTCACATCGGCTGGAATCGATGTGGTCCTGGGAGGAATGGGTGGAGCTGCATGCACTACTGAAGTGTAGGCAGCGCGGGGAGCTCTTGCAGCATGGGGGCGATCTGTGAGCTGCAATGGAGAGGGGTCGGACTGAGCTTGAGTTGGGGTGTGCTCAGAAGACGAAGCCTCATCTTCGGCGGGGCCGGAACGGGTTGTCTTACCCCGTGCCATCTTCTGGAAGGTTTAGGAAGCAAGCATAAGCAAGGTACCCTATGTTCTATAAGCAAGCAAAAATAATTATATATATGTATAGATAGAAGAATTTTGGTCCTATGATGTGACAGATTAAAATTTTCTCAAGAATTCTAAGTGTTCTAATTGTTTCTAGAGTCTGTTTTCCTAAAGTCATACTAACCTAAGGTCAAAGGCAAGTCGGTTTGTTTGGCTAGCCTGAGTTGACTAGACCAAAGGTTGTAAACATAGACCTGCATGGGCCACCACTGAAAACATGTCACGACCCGATCCCAATAATCTGGGTCCAGTCGGATCATGCCCAGCCTGCACCGTTGTGAGACGGCGGCAGTAAGCTGTATCAATCCGTAGTAACACACAGACATCCAGAATACATGAAGGAAATTCAATTTTATTGCTAAGTCAGGAAGAGCAATTCTTTTACAAGCAAGGATCAAACAAAACATGGTCCAGGGTTATTACTTCAACCCTGATTATTACAACTTGGAAATTAAAGGGGAAACAACTAAACATTGGCCTCCTGGCTAGGTTCAGCTTGGGCTTCAGTACTCTGGTCCGGACCATAAAAGGTGTCATACTCATCGTCACCGTAATCACCTAAAATTGTTAATCTCCAGTCAGGAGGGAGCAAGAACATATATCCAATTCCAGCATCTTAATAATAATTAAAATGATGCAATGAAATAGTTTTGAACAATATTTATATTTTTGTATGCAACAAATATGAGACAAGAACAGTAAATGTCGATGAAGCAATGATGACAAACTACAATCACTAAAGTGTTTTGAGAAAGGTAGCATCCCGTGGCCGGCTGGGGTTGGAGGCAATCTGTGTTCAGTGAACACGGTGCGGCGTCAGTCCAGTGAGGTTGGACTTCAGCTATCCACAATGAGGCAATAAGGGGGCTTTGACCACGGGTGCTAACTTTTCTCCCCAGTTCCCAAGGCAATAGTCAATGAGTCAATGAGTCAATCAATCAGTCAATCAGTCGGTTCCGTGAAATCAAGTGTCGTCCCAATATATCTATATGACATGCAACATATTTAATTACAACTAAAATACCGGTTTTGAATTATATGAAACTTGCCTGGAGTTGGTTGGTGACGCGAGTGAGATGTCGCGACGGTCTCAACCTTAGTTACAGGGACCTACAATTATTAATAATCGGATTTTAGAATTAAACAAAGGGTTTTAATCTGACTTGATTAGTTAACTAAGTTAATGATTCAATCCAACGATCGATTAATAATAATCATAATTTGTAATAGTAATTTAGTAAAACAAAAACCCTTTTTAAATAATAGTAAAACTTATTTATTTTATCGTAGAAAATATCATATTTTTATTTTACGGTAAAATATCGTTTTGTTTCTAATAAGGAAAATAGGAAAGTACGATTATAATAACATAATATCGTTTGTTTTTAGCAATCAATTTGTAAGAGAATAATATTTTGGAAAACCTATTTAAATACTAACATATTATATTTTGAATACTGAAAATCATTTCAGAATTATATATTAAATAATTACTAATTAGTATTTAAATACTAAAAATCATTTCGGAAATTATCTATTAAATAATTACTAATTAGTATTTAAATGCTAAAAAATCATTTCAGAAATTATCTATTAAATAATTACTAATTACGTAATATTTAATAAGGTTTTTATTTTATTATATATATATAATTAATATACGTATTGAGGATCGTTGTATTAAATCACTAATTAATTAACAAAACTAACTGATCATTAAATCTACTAATTAACTATAACCTATAATTCTAAGCTATCCCGGGATTGACAGAGCTTTATTCTGTCAGTCCCGGTCGGACAGGGGAGTGGTTTTGGAAGGGACAGTGCGTTCTGATAGTGGCACCTACCGGGAAGCTGATGGAGGAGTACCGAGGGGAGGCCTCGGACTCGGGATCGGGGTATTTCGAGTCCGACACGCGTTCCTGCGTCCTGGACACGTCAGCGGCGTGTCCGGGCTCGTATCCGCGTCTGGGTCGCGTCCGCGGCGTGTCCGGTGCTGCTGGAGGGTACGCCGGAGGCCGGCGAGGTCGGGCCGGGGCTGCGGCGGCTCAGCCGAGGGGCGGCGAGGTCACCGGCGGCGTCGAGGGGGCTCGGGATAGCCGGCGGAGGGCTGAGAAGAAGAGGGGAGGAAGATGAAGGCTCGGGCCTTGGCGTCGGGTGCTGGCGGTCGAGGGCGGCCGGAGTCAGGTGCGGCGAGCTCTGCGGGAGGTTGAGGGCAATCGTGGTCGGCGGACGGGCTCGCCGGAGTTCGTCGATCTAGGGTTAGGGTTTGGTTTTGGGGGGGGGAAAGGAGGCGGTGATGGGTGGATTTTATAGGGGTTCGATGGGGCTCGGCCGGGCGGTCGTGGGCGCGGGAACCGGAGGGGAGGCGACGTGGGGGCGGTTAGCCGGAAATCGCGGCGGCCGGCGGATATCTCGGCGGGTCGTGGGAGACTGGGTAGGGGATGATGAAGCGGGTTCCGGGTCGGGCGCGGATCCGGGTGAGCGGACCCGCCCGACCCGCTACGGCGATGGGGTTGGGCTGGGTTATTCGGGCTCGGCCCACTGGGCCGGGCCGGGCCCAAAGCCTAATAATAATAAAACAATAATAATAATAATAATAATAATTATAATAACAGAAATAATTAATTAATTATAAAAAAATAGTTTTTAGGCTTTTAAAAATAAGTCTGAGACCCAATAAAATCCCAGAAAATTACCCCAAGTCCAGTTTTCCATTTTACACCCAAAAATGTTATTTTCATGATATTTTAATACTATTTATTGCCAACTAAAAATCATTTATTAATTAAAGCCTTGATTTTAATTACAGAAAATTCCCGAAAATTTCCAGAAAATTGGGAAAAATCCAAGATTTAATAATTTGGAAAATTCAGGGGTTTACAACCTACCCAACTTATAAAAAATTTCGTCCTCGAAATTTACTATCATTGAAGGGAGAACAAGGGTAAACATGCCTTAAAACAGATGAGGGTACTTCTGCTTCATCTCAGCCTCTCGTTCCCAGGTGGATTCGCCTGGGGAGTGGTGGAGCCACTGAACTTTGACCAGTGGAATCACGGTGTTCCGCAACTGCTTTTCCATACGGTCTATGATCCTTACTGGCTGCTCTGGTACTGTAAGACTTGGCCCAATCTCCAACTCTGAATGATCCAGGATGTGGCTCGGGTCCGGAATGTAACGCCTCAGCTGCGATACATGGAAAACGTTGTGCACGCCTTCAAGATTAGGTGGTAACGCCACTCTGTATGCCACCTCTCCAACTCTGCTCAATATCTCGAATGGGCCGATATACCTGGGACTCAGTTTTCCAGCTCTGCCAAAACGGATAGTTCCTCTGGTGGGGGAGATCTTGACGAAGACACTATCACCTGCTTCGAACTCCACAAGTCGGCGACGGCTGTCCGCCCAATGTTTCTGACGATCTTGAGCCACCCGAAGTCTGTCTCTGATCACCTTGACTTTTTCAGCCGCATCTGTAATCATCTCAGGTCCCAGCATGACTCGTTCTCCTACGTCGTCCCAAGCCAAGGGAGTGCGGCAACGACGTCCATACAGAGCCTCAAAAGGAGTCATGCCGATGCTGGCCTGGTAGCTGTTGTTGTAAGCAAACTCTACCAAGTGTAGGTGGTCCTCCCATGATCCTCCAAAATCCAGGACGCAAGATCTCAGCATATCCTCTAACGTCTGGATGGTTCTCTCTGACTGTCCGTCGGTCTGTGGGTGATATGCAGTGCTGAACTTCAGTTGGGTCCCCAGACTCTCTTGCAAGCTCTTCCAGAAGTGAGAAGTAAAGCGGCTGTCTCGGTCTGATACAATGCTCACGGGAACTCCATGTATCCGGACGATTTGCCTCATGTATAGGGCAGCTAACTTCTCGGTGGATAAACCAACCTTGAAGGGAATGAAGTGGGCAGACTTAGTCAATCTGTCTACGATCACCCAAATAGCGTCCTTCCCTCCTTGGGATCGAGGCAATCCTGACACAAAATCCATAGTGATGTGCTCCCATTTTCATTCTGGAATGGGCAGCGGCTGAAGAAGTCCTGCTGGTCTTTGTCTATCTGCTTTCACCTGCTGGCAGATCAAGCATCTGGCAACGAATTTTGAGACATCCTTTTTCATTCCATACCACCATACGTGCTCCCGTATATCTCGGTACATTTTATTTGCTCCAGGGTGGATGGAATACTGTGAGTGATGCGCTTCCTGCATCAACTGTTCCCTCAAATCACCAGCAGGTACACAAAGTCTGGTGCCATTCCTCAGTGTTCCGTCGTCTGAAATAGAGAATCCCTCCAGTGTGCCAGCTAACACCTGGTCCCGGAGCTTGCACAATGCTCCGTCCTCGAATTGAGTCTCCTTGATTTTGTCCATCAAGCTAGACTGGACTTGCAAATGCATCATGGGGAAGTCAGTGCCGGGTACTATTGCTTCCCGTCCAAGCTTCTTCATTTCCTCTGCGGGCAATACGAGTTCTAGTCCCAGCTTCTCCATGTCCTCCAGTAGGTACCGATCGGTCGTCAAGAACATCGCCATCGGATATCGACTAAGTGCGTCGGCGACCACATTAGCCTTTCCGGGATGGTACTGCAGGCTGATATCAAAGTCCTTCATGAGCTCCAACCATCGTCTCTGACGCATGTTGAGCTCCTTCTGTGTAAAGACATACTTGAGACTTTTGTGGTCCGTGTATATCTCTACTCTTTCGCCGTACAGGTAGTGCTTCCACAGCTTCAAGGCGAAGATGACTGCTGCTAGCTCCAGGTCATGCGTCGGGTAGTTCTTCTCATGAGTCCGTAATTGCCGGGAAGCATAAGCAATTACCTTTCCATGTTGCTGGAGCACACATCCTAATCCTTTGCCGGACGCGTCGCTATAAATTGAGAATCCTCCTGATCCTGAGGGTAGCGACAAGATCGGTGCTGTTGTTAGCCTTCTCTTCAGCTCTTCAAATGACGCCTGACACGCTTCGGTCCAGACGAACTCTTCATTCTTCCTGGTTAGCTTGGTCATGGGCTCAGCAACCTTTGCAAAGTCCTTCACGAATTTTCTGTAATATCCAGCTAAGCCCAAGAAGCTTCTGATCTCTGCAACTGACCTGGGAGTATTCCATGTCTCCACGGCAGCTATCTTCTTGGGGTCCACTGATATGCCTTCTCCTGTGACAACGTGGCCGAGGAAGTCCACCTTGTCTAAGAAGAATTCACACTTGGACAGCTTTCCGTATAACTTCTCCTTTCTGAGGGTTTCCAAAATTATCCTCAAATGCTGCTCGTGTTCCTCCTTGGTCTTCGAATAGATCAGAATGTCGTCAATGAAGACAACGACAAACTGATCCAAGTATTTGTGGAAGACCTTGTTCATGAGATTCATGAACACTGCTGGGGCATTTGTAAGACCAAAGGGCATGACCAAGAATTCAAATTGTCCATACTTGGTGTTGAATGCCGTCTTTGGAATGTCTTCCTTCCTCACCTTGATTTGATGGTAACCCGATCTGAGGTCTATCTTCGAGAAAACCTTAGCTCCACTCAGCTGGTCGAAGAGGTCGTCGATCCGGGGCAGCGGGTACTTGTTCTTGATAGTGATGTTGTTCAATGCCCGGTAGTCTATGCACATTCTGACTGTCCCATCCTTCTTGGGTACAAACAAGACTGGTGCACCCCAGGGTGAGGCACCGGTCCTGATGAATCCTTGCGCCTGAAGCTCGTCAATCTGGTCTTTCATTTCCTTGGACTCCTTGGGATTCACTCGGTAGCAGCGTTGGGAGATTGGTGCTGCGCCAGGTATAAGATCGATCGAGAATTCCACATCTCGATCAGGGGGTAGCCCTGGAAGATTGTCTGGGAAGACGTCTATAAATTCCGCTATGAGAGGATGAGGGGGTCCGGTTTCTTCAGTGATGGATGTGTAGGACACACATTCCACGCCTTCAGGTGCTCGAATCACCTTGAGTTTAGGTCCTCCAGGTGGATCTAGAGTTACGCAGCCTTCTCGACAGTCTATCAGAGCATGATGTTGACTAAGCCAATCCATGCCCAAGACTACGTCATAGTTTGGCAGAGGCATTATTAGGAACTGAGTCTGAAACTCACGTCCTGAGATAGTGACTGGGCAGCTACAAGTCTCACTAATGGGTATTGGTCCTCCACCAGTCATAACTCTACAGATTATCTTACTTATGCCAGTAACTAGATGGTGTGCAGAAATGAAGTTTGCAGATATAAAACTGTGTGATGCTCCAGAATCAAATAATGCTAAGGCAGGGTGCGAATGAAGTAGAATGGAACCTGCGATGACATCTCCTTCTGTCTCGGGTTCAGCTTCTGGCTCTTCCACAGTCAAGGCAAAAGCTTGCCCGGCTCTGTGCTGGTTGTAGCGCTGCTGCTGGGTAGGCAGTGGACCTCTCTGCTGTCCAGCTCCAGTTTTGTTGTATGCTGTGGGGCAGTCCTTCACTTGATGGGTGGCAGATCCACAAGCAAGGCAGTGTCCCAATTTCTTCCTGCAGATCTCTGCGGTATGACCTGGCCTTTTGCAGTAGACGCAGTTGACCGCCTTTGGTTGGTTGTACTGATGCGCTTTGTTGGCCGCTGCTGGCTGTTGTTGCTGGGACTGCTGGGGATGGGAGGGCCTATTGTTGTTGTTGCTGTGCCTCTTGTTGTTGCCCTGATAGTTGTTGCTTGACCCTGGATGCTCCCTCTTGGGTCGAGCAGGTGAACTGGCCTCTACATCTTGGGCCACTTTCAACATCTTGTCATAAGTCTTCGCACCGTTAGCAGCTACTAAGGTGCGGATCTCTTCACGTAGCCCGTGCCGGAACTTCTTAGCACGTTCCACAGGGTTGTCCACCAGGTGACTTGCAAACCTGCCAAGCCTGTTGAACTCAGCCGCATATTCTTCAATTGAGCGGTCTCCTTGCTTCAGATCTTGAAACTGTCTTCCCATAGCTTCGAGGGCAGCCTCTGGAAAGAACTTCCGCTTGAACTGCTTCTTGAATAGCCGCCAGGAAATCCCTCCAGCTCGAAATCTTGGCTCGTTGCGGTACCAAATGTTAGCCAAATCTCTCAGCTGGAGTGCTACGGCCTCAACCATGAGGTCGTCTGGGAGTCGAGCGACGCTGAGGAGTCGCTCCATATCATCTAGCCACTCGTCTGCGTAGATGATGCCTTCGGTCCCCTTGAAGGGACGCGGGTCCAACTTCTTAAAGTTTTCCACAGTTCCAACCTTTACCTGGATAACAGGTTTGTGGTTAGACTAGAAATTCATTAATGGAATCCAAGCTTTTAAATCCTCCATTACCTTGGCAGGTTCCTGTTTTGACCGGGATGTTCCTAGTGCTGCCATGGCTACATTATGGGCGTTCTCCATGCCCTCTCTCATAATCGCGGTCTGCTCGCGATTTGCTTCAGCTTGGGCCCTCTGGGCTTCAAGAACTCCTCGTAGCAGGCCTACGAGTTCAGCGGGGTCCACTGGCACAGGTGGTGCAACAGGAGGAGTCACATCGGCTGGAATCGATGTGGTCCTGGGAGGAATGGGTGGAGCTGCATGCACTACTGAAGTGTAGGCAGCGCGGGGAGCTCTTGCAGCATGGGGGCGATCTGTGAGCTGCAATGGAGAGGGGTCGGACTGAGCTTGAGTTGGGGTATGCTCAGAAGACGAAGCCTCATCTTCGGCGGGGCCGGAACGGGTTGTCTTACCCCGTGCCATCTTCTGGAAGGTTTAGGAAGCAAGCATAAGCAAGGTACCCTATGTTCTATAAGCAAGCAAAAATAATTATATATATGTATAGATAGAAGAATTTTGGTCCTATGATGTGACAGATTAAAATTTTCTCAAGAATTCTAAGTGTTCTAATTGTTTCTAGAGTCTGTTTTCCTAAAGTCATACTAACCTAAGGTCAAAGGCAAGTCGGTTTGTTTGGCTAGCCTGAGTTGACTAGACCAAAGGTTGTAAACATAGACCTGCATGGGCCACCACTGAAAACATGTCACGACCCGATCCCAATAATCTGGGTCCAGTCGGATCATGCCCAGCCTGCACCGTTGTGAGACGGCGGCAGTAAGCTGTATCAATCCGTAGTAACACACAGACATCCAGAATACATGAAGGAAATTCAATTTTATTGCTAAGTCAGGAAGAGCAATTCTTTTACAAGCAAGGATCAAACAAAACATGGTCCAGGGTTATTACTTCAACCCTGATTATTACAACTTGGAAATTAAAGGGGAAACAACTAAACATTGGCCTCCTGGCTAGGTTCAGCTTGGGCTTCAGTACTCTGGTCCGGACCATAAAAGGTGTCATACTCATCGTCACCGTAATCACCTAAAATTGTTAATCTCCAGTCAGGAGGGAGCAAGAACATATATCCAATTCCAGCATCTTAATAATAATTAAAATGATGCAATGAAATAGTTTTGAACAATATTTATATTTTTGTATGCAACAAATATGAGACAAGAACAGTAAATGTCGATGAAGCAATGATGACAAACTACAATCACTAAAGTGTTTTGAGAAAGGTAGCATCCCGTGGCCGGCTGGGGTTGGAGGCAATCTGTGTTCAGTGAACACGGTGCGGCGTCAGTCCAGTGAGGTTGGACTTCAGCTATCCACAATGAGGCAATAAGGGGGCTTTGACCACGGGTGCTAACTTTTCTCCCCAGTTCCCAAGGCAATAGTCAATGAGTCAATGAGTCAATCAATCAGTCAATCAGTCGGTTCCGTGAAATCAAGTGTCGTCCCAATATATCTATATGACATGCAACATATTTAATTACAACTAAAATACCGGTTTTGAATTATATGAAACTTGCCTGGAGTTGGTTGGTGACGCGAGTGAGATGTCGCGACGGTCTCAACCTTAGTTACAGGGACCTACAATTATTAATAATCGGATTTTAGAATTAAACAAAGGGTTTTAATCTGACTTGATTAGTTAACTAAGTTAATGATTCAATCCAACGATCGATTAATAATAATCATAATTTGTAATAGTAATTTAGTAAAACAAAAACCCTTTTTAAATAATAGTAAAACTTATTTATTTTATCGTAGAAAATATCATATTTTTATTTTACGGTAAAATATCGTTTTGTTTCTAATAAGGAAAATAGGAAAGTACGATTATAATAACATAATATCGTTTGTTTTTAGCAATCAATTTGTAAGAGAATAATATTTTGGAAAACCTATTTAAATACTAACATATTATATTTTGAATACTGAAAATCATTTCAGAATTATATATTAAATAATTACTAATTAGTATTTAAATACTAAAAATCATTTCGGAAATTATCTATTAAATAATTACTAATTAGTATTTAAATACTAAAAAATCATTTCAGAAATTATCTATTAAATAATTACTAATTACGTAATATTTAATAAGGTTTTTATTTTATTATATATATATAATTAATATACGTATTGAGGATCGTTGTATTAAATCACTAATTAATTAACAAAACTAACTGATCATTAAATCTACTAATTAACTATAACCTATAATTCTAAGCTATCCCGGGATTGACAGAGCTTTATTCTGTCAGTCCCGGTCGGACAGGGGAGTGGTTTTGGAAGGGACAGTGCGTTCTGATAGTGGCACCTACCGGGAAGCTGATGGAGGAGTACCGAGGGGAGGCCTCGGACTCGGGATCGGGGTATTTCGAGTCCGACACGCGTTCCTGCGTCCTGGACACGTCAGCGGCGTGTCCGGGCTCGTATCCGCGTCTGGGTCGCGTCCGCGGCGTGTCCGGTGCTGCTGGAGGGTACGCCGGAGGCCGGCGAGGTCGGGCCGGGGCTGCGGCGGCTCAGCCGAGGGGCGGCGAGGTCACCGGCGGCGTCGAGGGGGCTCGGGATAGCCGGCGGAGGGCTGAGAAGAAGAGGGGAGGAAGATGAAGGCTCGGGCCTTGGCGTCGGGTGCTGGCGGTCGAGGGCGGCCGGAGTCAGGTGCGGCGAGCTCTGCGGGAGGTTGAGGGCAATCGTGGTCGGCGGACGGGCTCGCCGGAGTTCGTCGATCTAGGGTTAGGGTTTGGTTTTGGGGGGGGGAAAGGAGGCGGTGATGGGTGGATTTTATAGGGGTTCGATGGGGCTCGGCCGGGCGGTCGTGGGCGCGGGAACCGGAGGGGAGGCGACGTGGGGGCGGTTAGCCGGAAATCGCGGCGGCCGGCGGATATCTCGGCGGGTCGTGGGAGACTGGGTAGGGGATGATGAAGCGGGTTCCGGGTCGGGCGCGGATCCGGGTGAGCGGACCCGCCCGACCCGCTACGGCGATGGGGTTGGGCTGGGTTATTCGGGCTCGGCCCACTGGGCCGGGCCGGGCCCAAAGCCTAATAATAATAAAACAATAATAATAATAATAATAATAATTATAATAACAGAAATAATTAATTAATTATAAAAAAATAGTTTTTAGGCTTTTAAAAATAAGTCTGAGACCCAATAAAATCCCAGAAAATTACCCCAAGTCCAGTTTTCCATTTTACACACAAAAATGTTATTTTCATGATATTTTAATACTATTTATTGCCAACTAAAAATCATTTATTAATTAAAGCCTTGATTTTAATTACAGAAAATTCCCGAAAATTTCCAGAAAATTGGGAAAAATCCAAGATTTAATAATTTGGAAAATTCAGGGGTTTACAACCAGCAAGTTCACAAAAGAGCTTCTGGAACGCTCAAAGTCACCTTCGAAAACACTCGAAAACACCATGTGGAAGGGGACACTCTGGGCCGCATATGATCTGGCGTTCTCGGTTTTCTATCTGTATGCTCTTCTCAAATGAAAGAGAAGGTCCTTTATATAAATAGAAGAAAACAGCACCTATGCGGCCTGAGGAAACTCCAGGCCGCATAAGCACTGACCAACCAGATCCCCCAATTCCGGATGTCAGAGCCGCCGGTCCCGCAAGTCACGTTGCATTGCACGAGGCAGACAACGTCGAAAGCAGCCGCTCGCGCCGCCTGACATGCTGTACTGCATGTCACGACCCGCACCCGGATATTCGGGCACGAGTATGTGGGTACGTCCAGCCTACACCGCAGCATCGGCGGTAGAACGTTGTTTGGGTCAACTCTACTATCTAAACATCTCAAACAATATATACATGGTACCTTTCAATCATCTCCACTCCAAACGGAAAAAAATATGGCATCTGATAAATGTAAACTATATTCAATCACAATATCAAACTAAAGAGGATGAAAGTACGATATGGAATAAAAAAGAAATAGGAGACACAAAATATCCTCAAGACCAATAGTATAAGTTTAGGCTCAACAACTCTCCAAAACAATATATATTATATATACATGCTATGAGTCCAAAATAAGACTAGTACAAGTCCACAACTATATAACTAGGCCTCCTCGGTCACGGGTACTATGTCCTCGTGCTCTAGGGGAGTGTCCTCTAGTGGCTCACCATCCTGCGGGCCGTAATAAGTGGGACACAGCTCCTCTAGCCAATCATCTGAAAAATATATCCAATCA
Organism: Iris macrosiphon; assembly: GCA_036927795.1. Taxonomy (NCBI): domain Eukaryota; kingdom Viridiplantae; phylum Streptophyta; class Magnoliopsida; order Asparagales; family Iridaceae; genus Iris; species Iris macrosiphon. The sequence goes on from JAYESA010000019.1 coordinate 29,603,202, forward strand.
GGAAATGAGCGAAGTACAAAACTCTGAAAGCAACTCCAAATACATGGTAAAGCATATATAACGAGTAATAGAAAATGATACAAGATGCACAAGTATTAAGAAATAGAAATATAGGTGAGAACATGCAAATATTCACAATAAAGAACTGAAAAGTAAATACTGGAAATATGAAAATAAGCTGCAAGTAGAAGAACATGAATACTAGCTATGTGGTTTAGAGCGCAAGTTCGTTATGTGATCGGCTTAGGTTGCACATAAGGTAAATAGGTAACTCGATTATACGTGAGGTGTATAATCGACATACACATGAGATAAATAGGGCTTGATCACATAACCAACTTCTACTCCCCCTCTCCAACCAATACTCATGGATCCAATCACGAAATGTTACACACATAAATACGATATAGTCACACTAGCACATGGAATAGTGGATGCACATGAAGCACATGAAAATCAATACCCGATGTACACGATGAAATACATGTGTAAAGAGTACCCGCTGAACGCGGTAAAGGATAATAACTCCTGACAGGATCCATATAGTACCAGTCCGTGTAACCAAGTGTCAGTATCAAATACGCAGTTCTAGAACAAGTGATATATACACTATCATGAAATAAAAACTAACAGAGAGATGTACTTGTCTGTGGTCCAGAGCAAATGATGCGAAACGGTATCCGAACTGGTATCACACAGACCTATATATATGGAATATTGCATCAATACAATATTTTGGAATGAAAATAAGTTAAATTAGTTCAATTCTAGGTCATAAAGTCATTTCTAAGTCAAAACAGTCAAACTATGTCAACTCTAGGTCAAACTAGCTGTTTCTAGGTTGTATGAGTCCATCTCTAGGATATTGGGTCCATACACCATGTAACTAGGCTATACTAGCTATGTTAGGATACTAGGATACCAATACATTACCGTATTATAAGATACGTAAGTTATTAGATATGAAAATACAATAATACATATATAAGATAAAATTATATAGCACTCCTAGCTAAACTAATGCTAAGTGGATACCTTGGCTTTGAACCAAAAGCGGTATCACACCACCTACACACCCATCTTGATAGACAAACTCAATACCTTGAGTATAAACCAATACCTTGACATTACCTTGGTATCACAAGGTAATCCAATATCTAACATTAACTAACTAACTAACTACCCATTCATACCTCACTATAAACTAACATGCATTTATACTCATAACTTATAACAATACTATACCAAACTAACATACTAACATACCCAATTGATATTCAATACCCATACCCTATGATACCTCAACTCTCATTACCTTGGTGTAACTCAAGGTAAACTAGAAATAATATTAATCAATGCTAATGCTAACTAGTGCTTATATATATATATATATATATATATATATATAACCTCATATATATACATACTAACTAACATATATACATAACTAACTAACAATATTAACTAATTTATCTTATCTACAACTTAATCTCTAAGCATTTGTGCTACACACTAATGCTGCTGCTGCTTATTGCTTCTGCTGCAGCTTACTGCTTGCTGCAGCTGCTGCTTGCTGTTTCTGCTGCTGCTTCTTGCTGCTTATCTAGCCTGCTTATTGGCTCCCCTAGCTCACATGGACACATCTACACGCGCACACACACACATATATATATGTGTGTGTGTTAACACAGCCACACTAATGATGCACATGAACTCTCCTACTCTCCAAGGACCACCAAAACATCACAATGAAATTAGAAACATATATATATATATATATATATATATATATATATATATATATATATAACAATTATAATTATAATACTCTAATAGCTATAATCAAGGTAAATTGAATTGTAATGCAAAGAATCAAACACGTGGAGTGCACCGCACCCGTATCACACTCAATCTATGATACGCTTGCGATACGGTTCCACCACACCACCAGACGTACCTCGAAGGACACGAGCAAGTCTAAAATCACAATTAGAAGCAACACGAAATGTTAGCTATTCATCTACGTGCCCTTGTCAAAATGTGACATGCTCAAACCCTCCGTGTCGGAAGAAAATTCTCAAATCAACCCGTATCGCCAAATTGTCGGGATACGGCCTACACGTATCCACTTGTGGACACGACACTAGTCACACACAATCAAACACATGTCAATTTGGTCTAATTGACCTATTGACAAACACAAGATGTGTCAATATCGGAATTCTTCCAAAATTGACACAAAATACCACATAACTTTCTCCATATGTCTCCTATGAACCTAATTTCACTTCCTATGGGTAGACTTAGTACATGGAAGGGTTCCTAATGATTAAATTACAGATTTATAGTCTAATTAGAGAGGAAGAACTGAATTGTACTTATTGGGAGATGTATTCCCAATGCAATTCTCCAAATGAGTGTCAAGAGCCTTCAACTTGTAGATCTTTGCTTCCTCCTTGTAGATCCTTGCTTCTTTCTTGTTCTAATAGCCTCCAATGATGAGTAGAGAAGGAATTGAGAAGGAATTTGGGTAGGGATTGGTGTAGGGATGAAGGAATTTGGAAGAGAAAAATTATAGATCTAGATTTGGAATGAGAAATGAAGAGAGAGCCTCTCTCCTCCCACTATGGTGGCCGTCTTCTACCCCTCCTCCAAGCTACTATGAAATGTCAACAATACCCCATGGGATTTGTCATTAAGGAATTAATTAAGGAGGGAATGTTCTAATCCAATTGGTTTAGCTAATTAATTCATTCTCCTAATGGGCTTACTATTGGGCTCAAATCTAACTAGAATGAAATATGGTCCATGGATCTAATCTAAACTAGTTAGGTCCACTAACACAAGTCCAAAATCAAATATTAACGTCTAACAAAATAACATTTACAACATGCATAATATTTAATATTATATTTCTAAAAATAAATACCCATGCCAAATTACCAAATTACCCTTAGCTAGAAAAGTGAGGGTGACACCGCACGAGGCAGACAACGTCGCCAAACGCCGAAAGCACGTCCTGTCCCCTCCACGTCAGACTCTCCACCGGCCGCATGGGCACCGAGCCGCATACGCACCGAGCCGCATGTGCATCTGGCCGTATGAGAACCTGACCGTATGGCCCCTGGCCGCATGGGCACCTGACCGCATGCGCTCCAGGCCGCATGGCTCCACGAAGCATGCACCTGAGCAAGCAACCGCGCATGTAACTCGTGCATAAAAGGAGCGCACGAGCGCCATACGACGATGCTGACGTGCTATGTCACGACCCGCACCCGGAAATTCGGGCACGAGTACGTGGTTACGTCCAGCCTACGCCGCAGAGTCGGCAGTAGTACGCTGTCTAGGTCAAATCCATATTTACTAAACTAGCTCATTCACAATTAACATAGGCAAGATAATAATGAGAACAGAAACTTAAGATTGCAATTGAAATAAATGTGACAACAGATTCAAATGTTTAGTACAGAAAATCAGAAAGAAATCGGAGACAAACCCGATTAATAGGATAAGAAACAGAAATAAAAGATAGCTACTACTAGCTACTCTGCAGCAAGGGTCTCCTGGGTGGGATCTGGCTCCTCATAGGTATCATCAGTCCCCTCATAGGGACCATAATAAGTAGGGGCAAGATCCTCATCATCGCCTAAATCAACAGATCCAGTCAGGAAAGGAGCAAAGTACACAGTGCACAACAAGGTTAAACTAAATATTTATGACAATTAAATATTGAATATCAAGTTAAGAAACTGCATAACAGAACATCATTATCTCAAAGTTAAAGCTGTAAACAGGGATATGAGAAAGCAGAAATAAATGAGACAGGAAATGAAACTACAACAGTCAGCAAGATATATGTAACAAGACCAGAAACTATCTGTGTGAACTTGTGTTTGTTTTTAGAATACATAGTTGGCATGTAGGGGTTTATAAGGTTAATCCGGCCGTCATGAACGGCTATTAAACAGGAAAAATCGAGATCCGGCTGAGGTACAGTCGCGTACCAACAACTATTAAACATGACAAGGGGAAGGGTAAACTACATGCCTTCTAGTATTCTTCCACCCGACATGAAAAACAAGACAGGAACTTCAATATTCAAGACATGAAAATCCAGCATTTCTAACACTAGGTGCAATCATCAAGGGTACTAGTAAAGCAGGGAATTAATTATCACAATATAAAGATTTAACTTGAAGTGCAGGTACTTGCCTGTTGTTTGGTTCTGATTAATTTGGTTCTTGGGGAAAATTTCCAGAGATGAGTCCAAAAGCTGAAATAGACATTACCATCACGCTCAGAAGATGTCAAATAGCTAGAAACGCCTATCCTTGGGTCCAATTTGGAGACAAGGACAAAAACGGCAGTTTCGGGTCAAAACGGGGTCCGCCGGTGGGCCCGCTTTGCACCGAAAAACGTGTCCGGGTCAAAGGTCTCCAAATTCACCAAACTTAGTGTCAACAGGTCAGGAACGCTGATACGAACCCAACGGAACTTCCAGATTTGGATTCCGATGAGCCGAACACAAAATCGTCCGTCGAGCGGGGCCTGTGGGGCCCACGACACGCGATTTCGTCAACGTTCTCAGAATCGAACCAAACTTGACCCACAGGACCAGCGTATCGCTACGAGTCCGATGGCGCAAGTTTCGTCTCGATCTGACGAGTGTACAAGAAGTTAGGACGAATTGCAGAAAAGTCGGATACGGGGCGATGTCCGCGGATACGCGTTGATTCCGGTGTGCACGCACACCCGAATCAGCTTCCACGAAATCTCACACGTCCGTATCGACGACGCGCACGTATCTGTGAAGACCGCACGCGACCAAGTCGTCCCGTTTGGCGGGGCGCACTCAGTTCCGGGGTGAAACAGGGTCTGGTTTTTCCTGTTTTTGGATCGCGGTGTGCGATCACCACAGGATGCGATGTCCCGAACAGTTTGTCCGGACCCCGAGAGGGTCATACAGGCTTCCCAACGCAATTTGCGGAATTGAAAACGGAGCTACGAGGCGAAAGTTACACGCACCTGAAGGGGACCCGAGAATCAGGGTCGAGTCGTGTCCGACTCGTGTCGGACACGGGAACTGAACTAGGGTTAGGGTTAGGGCTTGGACACTGCTGGCCGGCGGCGAGGACGACGGAGACACGCCGGAGAGAGGCTGGGACGGCTCGCCGGGGGCTGGGGAGCTGGCCGGTGGTCGGCGGCTCGAGGCGGCGGCGGCCGGAGCTGCTGGCGGCGAGGGGCGCTCGAGGGGAGGGTAGCTGCTGCTGCTGGAGGTCGAGGGGGTGGCGCCGGAGAGGGGCAGTGGAGGAGAGGGCTGGGGCGAGGCGAAGGCGGCGGCGCTAGGCGGTGGTCGGAGGAGGAGCAGTGGAGGAGGCTGCCGGCGTTAGGGTTAGGGTGGCTGGAGGAGGAAGAAGAAGAGGGGGGCGGTGTTTATAAAGGGGGAGAGGCGATTAGGGGTGGCCGATCACGGCGGAGGGCGAGGGCGACGTGGGGGCGAGGGCGCGGAACGCGCGGCGCTGCGCGCGGCGGCCGGCGCTGGACGCGGGGTCGTGGGGAGACCGGGTTAGGCGGGTCGGGCGGCTCGCGGGTCGGGTCTGTCTGACTCGACCCGACCCGGTAGCGGGTTGGGGCTGGGCCGGGTTAGCGGGCTGGGCTCAGGTAAAATAAAATAATAATAATAAAAATAATAATAATAATAATAATAATTAAATAAATAAATAAATAGTTAATTAATTAATAAAAATTGTTTTTAGGCATTTAAAAATAGTTCTGAGGTCCAGAAAAATCCAGAAAAATTACCCTAAGTCCAATTTTCCATTTTACACCCAAAAATATTATTTTCATGATATTTTAATATTATTTATTAACAATTAAAAATCATTTAATTATTAAGAGCCTTGATTTTAATTTCAGAAAATTTTCAGAAAATTCCAGAAAATAGGAAAAAATCCAAGATTTAATAATTTGAAAATTCAGGGGGTTTACAACCTACCCAGCTTACAAAAATTTCGTCCTCGAAATTTAAGAATAACAATGGGACAAAAGGAAAAGGCCGGGAAAAATACCTCAGGGTTCAAAAAGGTAAGGGTAGCGCTCTCTAATCTCGTCTTCTCGCTCCCAGGTGGATTCGCCGGGAGAATGGTGCTTCCAAGCTACGCGAACCAGGGAGATAACCTGGTTCCGCAGAACTTTCTCCGATCGATCCAGTATCTCCACGGGTTGCTCTTGGTAAGTCAAACTTGGGCCTACTTCGAGCTCTGAGTGATCCAAAATGTGGCTGGGGTCTGACACATACTTTCTCAGTTGCGACACGTGGAAGACGTTATGGACTCCATCCAGAGAGGGTGGCAATGCCAGACGGTATGCCACTTCTCCGATTTTCTCCTGAATGCCGAAAGGTCCAATAAATCTTGGGCTGAGTTTTCCACTCCTTCCGAACCTAATGATGCCACGTGTCGGAGAAATCTTTAAGAATACCAGCTCTCCAACCTTTAATAAAGTCATAATCAAGTCTTAGTTGCATAATCATAATGTTTAAATTGACTTGAATTCATAAATTTAATTACCTCAAATTCTAAGGGCCTTCGGTGGCTATTTGCCCAATGTCGTTGCCTGTCTTGAGCCACTCGAAGTCTGTCCCTTATTTGCTTTACCTTCTCAGCTGAATCGATCACCATCTCTGGTCCCAGCAGGGCTCTTTCTCCAACGTCGTCCCATGATAGCGGGGTACGACATCTTCGTCCATACAGAGCTTCAAATGGAGTCATCTCAATACTTGCTTGATAACTGTTATTATAAGAGAACTCCACAAGATGTAGGTAGTCTTCCCAGGATCCTCCAAAATCCAGAACACATGTACGGAGCATATCTTCAAGTGTCTGGATTGTACGTTCCGATTGTCCATCGGTTTGGGGATGATAAGCTGTGCTGAATTTGAGTTGAGTCCCCAAGCTGGTTTGTAAGCTCTTCCAGAAGTGAGAGGTGAATCTTGAATCTCGGTCGGAGACAATACTTACTGGAACTCCATGCAGCCTGACAATGTGTCTGATATATAAATCTGCCAGCTTCTCTGTAGATAGCCCTACTTTGAAGGGTAGAAAATGTGCAGACTTGGTCAGTCTATCTACTATCACCCAAATTGCATCCTTTCCACTAGGTGTCCTTGGAAGTCCGGAAACAAAATCCATTGTGATATGTTCCCACTTCCACTCCGGAATGGGTAGTGGTTGAAGCAATCCTCCAGGTCTTTGTCTTTCTGCCTTGACTTGCTGGCACACTAAACAACGAGATACGAACCTGGCCACTTCTCTTTTCATGCCATGCCACCAAACATGCGTCCTCAGGTCCTTGTACATCTTGTTGGCTCCTGGATGTATAGAGTATTGCGATCTGTGCGCCTCTTGCATAATTTCTTCCCTTATGTCTCCTTGAGGTACACATAATCTATCGCCATGCCTCAGTGATCCATCTTCATGAATTCTGAAATCTTCTACTAATCCAGCTTGCACTTGACCTCGAAGGCTTCGCAGGCCTTCGTCTTGAAACTGAGTCTCCTTGACCTTATCTATTAAAGTAGACTGAATCTGCAAGTTCATCATTTGACCTTCTTTTCCTGGGATAATTACTTCAATACCTAAACTTTCCAAGTCCTCTAGCAGGTGTCTGTCCATAGTCAAGTACATCGCCATAGGATATCTGCTTAGAGCATCAGCAACTACATTGGCCTTCCCAGGATGATATTGAAGGGTGATATCAAAGTCTTTCATTAGTTCCAGCCACCTTCTTTGCCTCATGTTCAGCTCTTTCTGAGTGAAGATATATTTTAGACTTTTATGGTCCGTAAATATTTCCACCCTTTCTCCATAAAGGTAATGCTTCCATAGCTTAAGAGCAAAAATGACAGCTGCCAATTCTAAATCATGAGTTGGATAGTTCTTTTCATGAGGTCGAAGCTGTCTAGAGGCATATGCTATTACTTTCTTGTTCTGCTCCAAGACACAACCTAGACCTTTTCCAGAAGAATCACTATAAATAGCGAAACCTCCGGTTCCAGAAGGTAAGGTCAGAATAGGGGCAGTAGTCAGCCTTTTCTTCAATTCCTCAAAAGCATGCTGACATTCATCAGTCCAGATGAACTCTTCATCATTCCTTGTTAATTTTGTCATGGGCTCCGCAATTCTTGCAAAGTCCTTCACAAACTTTCGATAGTAGCCAGCTAGTCCCAGGAAGCTTCTAATCTCTGCTACAGAGTCTGGAGTGAGCCAGGATTCTACTGCCGCTATCTTCTTAGGATCTACTGCTATTTCATCTCCAGTCACAACATGTCCCAAGAATTCTACTTTGTCTAGGAAGAAGGCACATTTAGATAATTTCCCATAAAGTTTTTTCTTCCTCAAAGTCTCCAATGCTAACCTCAAATGTTCTTCATGTTCTTCGGGGGTCTTGGAGTAGATCAAAATATCATCAATAAAGACCACTACGAACTTGTCTAGATATGACTGGAAAACTCTGTTCATTAAGTTCATAAAAACTGCTGGAGCATTCGTCAACCCGAACGGCATTACTAAGAATTCGTAGTGTCCGTTCCGGGTATTGAAAGCAGTTTTAGGGATGTCTTCCTTTCTCACCCTTACTTGGTGGTAACCAGACCTCAAATCGATCTTTGAAAATACCCGAGCTCCACTCAACTGATCAAATAGGTCATCTATCCTGGACAGGGGATACTTATTCTTAATTGTTAAGGCATTCAATGCCCTATAGTCAATACACATTCGGGATGTTCCGTCCTTCTTGGGCACAAATAATACTGGAGCTCCCCAGGGTGAGACACTAGACCTAATGAAACATTTGTCTTCTAGTTCCTTGATTTGCTCATTTAGTTCTATTATCTCCTTCTTGTTGATTCTGTAGGGATTTTGAGATACTGGTGCTGCTCCTGGCACTAAGTCAATGGAGAATTCAACTTCTCGGTCTGGGGGTAAGCCTGGAAGATCCTCAGGGAAGATATCAAGGTATTCAGAGATGATAGGTAGTGGCACTTCTTCTGTTACTAGGGCTCCACAAATTTTGTTATTACCCATTTCTCTAGAACCTCTAGCAAATTCAAATTCTGGCTTGTCAGGGGGCCTGAAGATTACACTACCTCTGTGGCAGTCTATAGTGGCATGATGTTGACTTAACCAATCCATACCCAGTATAATGTCAAAACTGGGCACTGGCATTACAAGTAGCCTAGCATACAGTTCTCTTCCACACAATGTAATAGGACAATTGTTACAGGCATCACTAACCGGGATGATTCCTCCACCGGTAATGATCTTATAACAATTCCTAAGGGGTTTAGTGATTAAGCTATGCTTCATAAGGAAATCTACTGACATGAATGAATGTGAAGCTCCAGAGTCAAACAAAGTAATAGCTGGTATTGAATTTATAAGCACAGAACCTGTGATCACGTCTGCTGTGGCTTCAGCTTCTTCCAGAGTCATTGCATAAGCACGGCCTTGCTGCGGTGCACCCCTCTGTTGCTGCTGTTGGTGCTGAGCAAAGCGTTGTTGTTGTGTTGGAAGCGGGGGTCCCCTCTGTTGTACTGCTGGGGCCCTGGCCTGGGCTGGAGCCTTTGGTGCAGCGGTGCGTCCTTGAGCAGCTGGACAGTCCCTCATTTGGTGCGCTGCTGAGCCGCAGTAGAGGCAGGCACCTAGCCTCTTCCTGCAGACTTGCCAAGTATGACCTGGTTTTTGGCAAAAGTTACAAGCAGCAGCTTGTTGGTTCTGTCCCTGAGCCTGGTGTTGGGGTGCTGGAGCTCGAGGGAGAGGACGCTGAGTTTGCTGCGGGGCCCTCTGCTGTTGTTGTTGTTGTTGAAAAGGGCGTTTGTTGGGTCCCGTATTTCCGGTATCTCTTTCTCGTTTCAGTTTATGTCCCATATCTCTCTCAACGCCTTGTGCCACGCTCAGGATTTCTTCATAGGTGCGAGCTCGGCTGGTGATGACAGCAAGGCGAATATCCGGAGACAGTCATTTCTTGAATCTACGGGCCCTGTCCTCCGGGGTACGAACCATGTACTCCGCAAAATGGCTTAACCTGCTAAATTCAGCAGTATATTCATCAACAGTCAGGGTACCTTGTTCCAGTCTCTCGAATTGGCTTTCGAGAGCTTTCCGAGCCACTTCGGGGTAGAATTTCTCCTTGAATAGCCTCTTGAAGTCTTCCCATGTGAGGTCAGGAGCAGATAGTTGGGGTTCATCTCTGAACCAGGTTCGAGCAATGTCGAACAGTTGCAGGCTTGCGGACTCCACTTTGAGGTCATCAGGGACTCGAGCAGTCTTCAGGAGTCTCTCGACATTCTCTATCCACTCATCGGCATAGAGAATGCCCTCAGTTCCGTAGAATTCCAGGGGTCTAAGATTCTTGAAGTCTTTGGCACTCCCTGGCCTCTTGAGTGACGACTCCTGGGACTTAAGAGCTTCTGAGAGGCTGGTCCGCAGAAGTGCAGTCTGTTCTTTCTGGGATTCCACCAATCCCTGGAACACTCCAAGTAGCTGTGCCCCATCCAGAGTAACTGCCGGAACAGATGGAGGCGGCGGGAGTGCAAGAGTCTCGGGCACATTTTGCTCAGCTGGTTCTGATGTGCCTCCTACTGTGTTTCTGGTCTGGACCATTCTGAAAGATTAAGGGATAGGGAGATCAGAATAGAATACTTGGAAATCAAAGGCGATAGAAAAATTGAGCAGCAATGATATCAAGAATTGAAATAAGGACCCTATACTGTGAATGAGCTTTTCCTAGAATCCTCAATCTTATTCCATACCCTGTCCTAGGGTATTACCCTATTTAAGGATAGACCTGCATGGGCCACCATATGCTAAGTGCTCAACAAAGCGCCACTTTGCGCGCCCTTGAGCACGAGTCCGAGTCGGAGTCGCTAAGCCCCTGCGGGCTTAGCTCCTAAGGAAAACTTCTCAAAGGTGGTGACAAAACAAAGATACTCATAATGGAGTTCACACTTAAACCCTCTAGGAAAAGTCAACCTACATGGGCCTCCACCCCATGTGCATGTACCAATACTAAGCATAGCTATATATTGAGATGTACACATTGGTGGTTTTTCAATGTGAGACTAAAACTCCCAAAGCCAAGTGGAAAACACCAACAGTGGACCCCGGCTGGGTGGCGGAAGATCAGTGGATCGAGCCACGGGGCATATTATTCCTTCTATTTATTAATAGTGAAAGTTGGGGGGAGGAGGGCAGTGGGCCCACAAGACGTACAACGCAGCATGTCCAAAGTCTCGTGTGAAATGTCGGACCACATAAAAAAAATTATGCAGAAAAGGTTGAACACAAGAAAGTAAAAAAGTACAATTTTTTAATATATTTTAATTTTGTCTTGATGCAGAACGCGGGGAAGCTATGATGGTCACTAAATCCAAAGTAATGCGGAATACTAAAATCCAGTTATCCATAGATTGTATCTAATTTCTGCATAATTGTTATAAATAAAATTATGTTTATTTTCTTCATCTGTACTTTGAATTGGAAATTAGAACAATGTGAATGGTTTTTCATTAAATTAATGCCTATTTTAAAAAATATTCCATAAAGATCTCACTTCTAGTGAAATACCAAATCACCGTTCTTTTCTAATGGTGTTTTTCCAAAACCCGATCCTTAGTCCACATGCAATTTCAATGTTTGAAGTTGCATTTTAAAAATGCAGTTTCGCTAATGAAATCTCGTTTCAAGTAGTTTGATAATAAGTTTCAGATGTAACAATTTTATAGAATGTTTTCTAAGAATGCAATTTATCAAGAAATCCTATCCTGAATCTACTTATCTGGTAAGTCTGGTGGTTTGTAGCTGGTAAGTTGGTCAACAACAAGATCGCATGGAGAGGGGACTCGGGTCTCGACGATGGCAAGGAAGCTAAGTTGGACTTGTCCAAGGGAATGTACGATGCCGGTGACCACATCAAGTTCGGTCTGCCGATGGCTTTCACCGCAACCGTCCTCTCTTGGTCTATATTGGAATACGGTGATCAGATGAATGCAGTGAAGCAGCTGGACTCAGCTCGGGATTCTCTCAAATGGATTACGGATTATTTGATCAATGCTCATCCTGAGGAGAATGTGCTATATATCCAGGTGAACATAAAATCCGAGTTAATTTTCGCTTACCAAAATGATAGGGAATGGAAAGACAACTGCAATCTACAGTGAACTTTAAAATGGATGTGTATTTGAAAATTTGTTTGCTCAAATCATCTTTTGAGCAATTGATTAATTTAAAGCATGAGGTGTGACAATCAAATGAGTTCATCTTGATGCTTCTTATAGTAGCTTGTTATTCCTTTTCTTTTTCTATGAAAGAGACAATGGAAGTCCTTTTCATAGTGAGTCCAAGCAAGGATCAGTTTCGAATGCTGGATTACTTTATTTGATTCCCTTATGGTGTAAACTTGTTGACATCAATGCAGGAAAATGCCAAATTCTTTTGTTAGAATGCATCCGACTTTCTCACGCAGTACTGGTCATAAAATTTCATCATATGATACTCGCAACAATTAATTTTGCATTGTCTTTATATATTACTTCTTCGAGAGGTATTTAAGAGTGTCCATCAGAACTACAGTTACGTATTTCCAAGTACGGTAGTTGGCTATACAATAGGAACTTTTTGAGCTATAATTTTAATTTGTAAACATTTTATGCTATTATTCATGACTAGTAATATTAATATTATTATAATTATATCTACTACTTAGAACTTACAAAATACACTAGAGTTCACATTTTGGGGTGGTGTTCAATCACACATTAGGTCTTGTATCACACGCTACTAGGGCACCAAGCAACAAAGTTAAATCGACGGCATCCACCCCTTGATCGATATGGTTCTTGTTAGCAATCTTTTCTTAGTCATGAATCCTGATCTCTTTCCAAGCAAAAGATTCCGCAATCAGTCTTTTCTTGTGTACATATACTACCAACACAAGAAGAACAATAACAAGAAAGTCTTTATAGCTAATCTTTTGTGTCAGCTATTTGAATGTTTTTCCTTCTAGTTAGCTATGGTATGGTCCATGTCCTCTATAACATTAACAAAAACTGTATCATTCTTTACAGCCTCAATCCAAGTAAATTTAGGCCTACTACTCTTAGTTCTGGCAACTACTTCAACTAACATCTTATTGCCCATTCTAACCGGTGTATCTATTTTGTCTATGTTGCACATGTCCAAGCCACCCAATAAAATTTTCTCTAGACTTGTCCTCAATTGCTGTTACTTGTCTAATGCTCTCTGAACTTTTTCTTTTGGTAGGTGGGTGATCCTGGTACAGATCATAAATGCTGGGAAAGGCCAGAAGACATGACTGAGAAGAGGCCTCTAAAACAGGTTAATAAAAAGACTCCAGGAACAGACGTAGCTGCAGAAACAGCAGCAGCTATGGCTGCAGCTTCAATGGTCTTTAAAACTATTAATTCTGCATATTCCGACAAGCTTCTCCAGCATGCCCAGCAGCTATTTACTTTTGCTGATACCTATAGAGGTTCTTATAGTGTCAGCATCCCAGAGCTCCAGAATTTCTATAACTCTACTGGTTACAAAGATGAACTTTTGTGGGCAGCTACCTGGCTCTACCATGCCACTGGTGATCAGACATACCTCAGTTATGTTACTGTGCAAAATGGTCAAGATTTTGCTGACTGGGGAAGACCCACTTGGTTTAGTTGGGATGACAAGCGAGCAGGAACACAGGTATATTTAGTCTCTGACTTGTATTTCTTAATTAGTATTCTGACTTATAATTATACAACAAAGCCTTTATCCCAAATTTCTGGGGTCAGCTTGACTTAGAATTATAATGAATAATAAAATATTAGCAGTCATCTTATGGCTATCTCACTTGATACACTTCATTTCTTTACAATGTTCAAGAAAGTTTTTTAAGATAATTGTCGTGGATATTCATTTTCCTTTTGTCAAATTTGTTCAAGAATAGTAGTAGGAGTTTGGAGTCTTGAAGACCCCTCTCTCCTAACATGACTAATATAGTAGACGCCGCCCGTTACTGTGACTTGTTAGAGAGAGCACCCAGAAGAGCTTAACTACAAGTCATGACTGTAAACTAATGGTGTTTGTAAATTGCAACAGGTTCTTTTGTCCAGAGTAAACTTTTTTGCTTCAAAAGATGCCTCAAATGCAGAGAGCAAGGGTCTTCAGATGTACAGGAAAACAGCTGAAGCAGTCATGTGTGGCCTTTTACCAGACTCTCCTACAGCAACTTCTAGCAGAACAGATGGTAATTCTGAAAACCCAGTTTTGGAACTAAAATTTGGAAAAAATAATGTACAAAATGACATCATATTTATCTCTTCTTATGCTACCATCACTTTCTTGTGATCTGTTATGTAGGTAGGTATTATACTTCAGTTTTTTATCTGCACCATATGCTTGTAAGCCTCTGCTTAGATGGATATCAATTTTGTTCAATTACAGGACAGCCAGTGTTACACACACAGACATACTCTCACATGCACACACAAATACAAAAGGAAAAGAAGAAAGAGAAAATGAAAAACTATTCTTGTTTTATCAAGTTAAAAATGATCATGTATGTTGTCAAGTACTTGTATATTTTGCATGTAAGCTTTTCCATGCGTTACAAGGAAACTCTGCAAATTAGCCTGGCACAGCAGGGGCTGGGGAAGCGATTTATCATATGTCTTTAACATAACTATGTTCTTTATTGGTTTTGCTAATATCTTCTTTCTGTCATATGCTTGCTTTGTGTACAGATACCAAATCATATGTCATTTTTTAAAAACTTATTGTTAATAAGAGCATTAATTCGGATTATACATATCACGAAGAAGATAAGCAATGAATCGTCTATCGGTTATATGTGTGCGTGCCAGAAACGGCCTTTCTAATTGTAGATGGTTTTGCACACCAACACACCAACTAGGATTGGTGTATATGGTTGGAAATCTATGGATGCGTATGCCACAAGTTTTGATAGTTAGCTCATCAAGCTTCACAATAAATCTCAATGTTTGGATTAACATGATGACTATACCCAGAATAGTTCAAGCCAAAATTTTGACCAAACCTCTTGATCTCTAACCCATGATAATAGATAACATATTTACTTTCTGTAGCTAGGAATTAATAACAACAATACAGATAAATTGTACCTGACTAGGTTTTTCTAGCTTTAGTTCCCTACCTTTTAAAAAGCATACCGAAGCATAAAGTACTTGGATAAGTCTTAATTGTCAAAGTATATCTAAAGAGTAGAATTTAAGGCTTGAGAAAAAAAAACTCAGATGGACGGGAAGGAAGACGGCAAAAATGGAAACAACAAGACCTAAACTTTTGTTATTGCTGTTATATCATGTAGAAGTTTAGACTCATCAGTCTTAGGTTTTTAAAAGACGAAAAAGAGTGTTATGTTGCATGTATATGGATAAATGATACAATTCGACATGAAATGGATATGACAACATGGCAATTATGAAAAACTAGGATACACTATGGCAGAGATACGACAACAAATAATATGAAACACGATCTATCATTCGTTCTTTACAATAGATAGAAACAAAAGTCAATAATTCAGAGATTTAAAATGCAAGTTTAGTTTGTGTTATGAAATGAAAATAGTGGCTGCACGGAGATGATTAGCCACTGGGAGTGGAAGTTAAGTAGCATTATTTAAAAACTATGATGATTTTTTTTTCCAGTTTAAATGGGCTTTAGCTATTCTTGGCTGATTTTTTTGTTGGGCTGTGTTCTAAACTAGGGGTGTTCACGAACCGGGCTTTGGGTGAGCACCCCCATATTCAAGCTTGGCTCTAAGGAAAAATTGAGCTCGAGCTTTAAGACGAGCCTAAAATTATGCCCAAGCTCGGCTCTCTAGAATATTCATAAGCATACTATCAAACTGAAAGTATTTAAATGAATTTCATACCAAATTAGAAAACTATATTAGTGTAAGGTATATCTTCTATATAAATTAAATATATAGATAAAAACGAGTCGGCTCGCGAGCTCACAAGACGAATACCTCTAATCTCGTGTTTGGGCTCTTTTATATAACAAGCCTATTCTTAAGCTCAAGCTTGTACTCTCGAGCTGAAAAAGCTTGGGTCACGAGCTGTTCAGCAAGCTGAGCTCGAGCCGGCTCACAAATAGCTTGGTTCATCAACACAGTTGCTAGATCTAAATTCTAAACTGCCTTCACAATTTCCAAAAGCCTTCATTGTTCAAAGCACCGTATATCCCACTGTCGATGTGCAACACCAATTTATTTGTGATGTATCTGGAATGCTTTGTATAATAATCAATATTTAGTATCTTGTGGTCAAGTAATAGTGTAATGCTCTAGTAGTTTCGTACTCATAGATTACACATTTTATCTAGAAAGTTTTGAAACATGATGCTTTCAGTAAACACCTTCAACTATACTCCTAACAATTGAAGCATCTATGCCACCTCACAACTCTGCTTACCTATCCTTATGCAGGTGGCTTAGTATGGATTGATCAGTGGAATGCACTTCAGCACCCTGTGGCTGCTTCATTTCTTGCTTTGGTTTACAGTGATTACATGCTTACTTCTCGCACAGAGGCAGTTTCCTGTAATGGGGAGTCCTACTCACCAACAGATCTCCGAAATTTCGCCATGTCCCAGGTAATGCCTTCCATAAAATTAAATCTACTGGAGATAGGAGACGTAATAATAGTATGGGGCCTAATTATGGACTGCTGACAAAAACTCAAAAATTGAGCAGGTCAATGGTTGTCAACTGTCTGTCAATTATATCTATAAAGGACTCTGATTAAGTATAAGAAAAACTAACTGATTGTATTCAATTGGAACCATAAGATTATTCATGGTTCCAGTGGTAGCAGGATTCAAATTTGACAATTGGATGAAATATCAAATAACAATCCATAAATACTTTTGCGCAAAACTTGAATTGTAAATTAATTGGTCATCTAAAAATGTTATCATATAAAATACTATGCGTTAGCAATCTGGTATGTAGTATCTATAAAATGATGCATTTGCAAATAAGATCTAGGTAGGAATTGGCATTTGCATCAACAAAAATTACTAACTTTTACTCTAGGAAGCATGTACACTACAAATTAGTTCAGTTACAAATTAGTTCAGTTACAAGAACGTGTCTACCATTGTAAGGACATGCAAAAATACCATGTGTCCTTGTTTTTGGCCATGAGGAAGCTTTCAACTCTGTTGATGTTTCTTATGCTGAATTGACGAATGATGGTCGGAAAAAAGCTATCACATAAATTATAATGAATGATGGTTTTTCATTGTAGTAGTATGGCACTCTAATATAACCTAATAAGGGAGGCTATTTTGACCCGAAGCCAACTAGTAGTGTTATGTAGTTTGAATTCGGCATATTATATCATTTTTTTTTCTTCATATTGCTGACTTCTGGTTATGTTATCAGGCTGACTATATCTTGGGAGACAACCCGATGAAGATGAGCTACCTCGTCGGGTATGGTGATAATTACCCCCAGCAGGTACATCACAGGGGCGCATCAATTCCTGCAGATGCTAAAACTGGCTGCAAGGGTTTTCAGTGGCTAGAGTCAACCAAGCCAAACCCAAATGTTGCAATGGGAGCCCTTGTGGGTGGCCCTTTCAAGAACGACTCGTACATTGATGTCCGGAACAATTCCATGCAGGCTGAGCCAAGCACCTACAACAGTGCTGTCCTTGTAGGCCTTCTCTCTGGCCTAGTAACTACTTCGTCAGTTGTCCAATCATTCACCTAGAGTTCTTCAGATTCCATCCATGGTGTCTCCATGTGTGTACAAGTATATATCATGTACTTGTGTTTAAGTATCTTGTTGCCTATTGTAATTTTATTCATTCTTGTGCAATCTGATTTTTAATCAGAGAGTTGGTTTGCAGCAATGTAAAGCTAGAGGGAGCAGTTTTTTGCAATGTAATCAGACTTGGGTTATGGTGTTTTACTCTTGTAAGTCTACAAAATGATATATTTTTTGTGATGTGAAATATTCTGAGATACTCTGTTATTTGTTTGACTCTTAAGAATAATAAAAATGAGCCACCATTTTTCCTTGTACTTCCCTAAAAGAAGGAAGCCTATTTTTCACTTTCAAACAGTCATACTGGCTTTCGTAGATGTGCAATAGCTGACGGTTTGGTCACCTTCGTTGATTTATTTTTCTTTTCTAGAAACTATAGTAATTGCTAGTATTTCTATTTTTTATGTACCTTATTGTTTAGGGAGATTTCTCTCTTTTATTAGAGCTTTTGGAGATGCATCTAAATACTTTTTCAGGCGTGCTTCATCAGCCGGATTGTGTTGTTCCTGGTTTTTCCTTTGTCACTCGTCCATTGTCGATGTAATTAAACTTTGTTGCTTGGAGGAATTCCCCTCTTAAGCTGTTGTTGGTATTGACTTGATGGGGGTGGTTTTAAAGGCAGCATTCATTCTGCTCACAAATAATATGGGGGAGTAAAAATAGAGGATAAGCTGGTGGTTGTTGGGAATAAAGCTGATGCAAACAGAATCATACAAGTGACAATACTACACTTTTTGCCTGGTTTTATGACGACAAGTCGTTAAGGATGCTGGTCGGTGAAAGGGAGCATCAAGCTGGTAGAGTCCGAGCGAGGGGCCAACAAAGAATGGTGATGAAGACGGATCCATATGCCTTCTCGTTGGTCTATGCAGAGATCTACTGCCTTCTCTGCCACTGTCATGGATTCCCACTCTTTTGGTGGTGTCCGACACGCATAGATGCCAATGAGATTTACTGCAAGTGTTTCTTAGTACCAAAGTGGTGCTTAATCCTAACATTTAAAATTTTCAACACAGCTTCATGGCACTTAAAAGTGTCAATGCAATGTCAAAATTTGGTTTAATTAGACTTAGCTTTTACAAAAGTGATATATAGATGTCAGAGAAATTAACTTTGGCTTATGCTTAAGCTGGAACTGATGGAATAAAGAACAGCCTTACAGGCCTAATGGTTAAAATGAAGGATTGCTTTTCTGCAACTAGCCTACTACAAGATTCAAATCAACTTCACAAAATAGTTAAACCAGGTCCCACATGTTCCCAATAGGTAAGCAAACCTTGCTCAATTGTACACTCCAGTGGATCAAAGTACATATAAACAATGTTGAATCTCCATGAGATACATCTGAATACGCTGCAAATCTGTTCTGTACTAACTTTAGGATATGTCCCTTGACAAAATTCTGAAAGCTGTTACAAAAACACTTTATACTTGTAAGAAAGAAAATATCTGACACTGATAGGATCTCAAGATTACAAACAAGACAGATTTGTTCACCCACCATCAGAGAAATTTTTCCAACTATTCAATATAACCTTAGGTCATCCAAAAATATTCCAAAAGCTGCTGATTTATCTGCATTTTTTGAGCCTCTTGACACTGTGGTGTCCTTTGTTTATTTTATGCTAAGCAACTCCCAGACTCCGCTGAGCTCTCTACCACCTTACTAAATATTACACGCAATACTAGGATGACAGGAGACATTTACGCACATGGAATATCTATTCCAGGATCTCAAGAAATGTTGGAATCAGAGTATACAAAGTTGTTGTTGAAATACACTACTAACTCATTCTAAAATAGTTACGAGTCATATATACAAGAAGGCCAGGAAACAGAAATTGATTACCCACTTTCATTCAGTTATCTATTTTTCCTCAAACCAATACTGGAGATAAATTAGTACTAAACTGCACATTTTGGTATAATGGTTATTGTCCAGGATCTTTGTGGGGGGGGGGGGGGGGGGGGGGGGGGGGGGGGGTGCGTGGCGCGGATTTTATTTGATAATATAAACTGAAGAGAATGTACCTTATTAACAATGTCACAGTTATTACACGCGAAAGGAAACCTTCCTTCTTGCTCTTGGGCTGACTGTCCATCCTTTTATTATCCTCTTAAGCACCCAAAAGGACCTTCCTTGCTAAGAGTTTCCTGAGAAGGAATGCCCTCGTCCGTTAATCTTGAGGTTACCAGCAGCAATCCACAAGTAAAAGCTTTCATCTAGAGCAATATTCACCAATGTACATTCTGAAATTGACAAGAGTCAAGGAGAGTAATGGCTCTTCTAGGGAGCAATTCATTAAAATCCCAAATTAGGGAAGTTAGATAAATGTGAGTGAAACAAATTGTTTGGTGATATATAAATTAAAGCTACAAGTTTGACACGTTACATCTTGCTTCATTTTTTCCCAGATATAGGTGCAGTTCTCCACTCACTTGCCCTGGGCCTCATTACCTGAAAGCCTCTGTACCCAGTAGTCTAGCACTGGTTTCTCCTATGTCTGCTTTTGTACGATATTGTCTACCTACCTACATATATATGCATATATATTATCAGATTGTCTAATAATAAGTTCCAAGTTGAAAATAAATTAGTCTACCCAATAGCCTCCCATGCTCCAAATTTGCTAACGTAATACAGTAAAAAGAGATGAATTAACTGTATTTGATACAACAGTTAGATGCTTAAGCAAAGTTATTGTCCAAAAACTAAGAAAATGGTAAAACTCAAAACCCAAAAATATGAACACAGTATCAGCAAAATCTAATACACTAAAAGAAACAAAATTAATCTGCATTTAGATGTGCGAAATCTCCAGAAAATTTCTTATGATAAATAATTAAATTTGAAATAGAACATAAGTGCTCTAGATAAATGATAGGTGCACTTATTGCTATTCTCAATTTTAGCAAAAAGGTTTTAGAAGAACTTAAATGACACATGCACGTTAAAAATTAATGAAGTTCGCTATACACGAAATGTAATAAGGGACCTTTAGTGACTTTTTCGGAAAAGGATACATTCAGCCGTCCATGTATCTGTAATGCTGACGCCAGGATCTGAAGAAAGGAAGTAATCGACATCCATCTGCAAAGAAAAGAGTATCAGCCATAAACAAGCTTTTGGAGCCTCATCTGAATTGTCTCCACGATAATACTTACATTCACATCTGATGGAACAATCTTTACAATGCCACCTAGAGAATCTCGTGAACTGAAAGATTCTGGTGAATCCTCATAGTTAGCTTTGTGGCATCGTGACTCGTATGCTGTCATCATTGTATTTTGATTCAATAAATGTAGTAATGAAGTTTGGTCTGTTATATAATTGCAACTAGCTTCGAGCGGATGATCCATTGTGTCCGCCTGTTTCATGGAACTCAAAGCCTGGACCTTCCCTTCATGTTTCCTGTTAGAAAGAAAATCAGCTAACAGTAACAATTTGAATGTTGTTTGGCTAAAGTATGCACATAGTAGTTCTTAATGCTTCACCTAGAATCATTTAGATTACCTCAAGAGATAGCAGTTAATGGGACCAATGGAACTTCTTAACATAAATCGGTAGCGCCGTTGTGGAAAATCAAGACCCTATTCAATTAAAGTAATCCTTTGCTCAGCCTTCACAAGTTATTGGAATCTCACTTTGTGAAACTATCACCTACCTCATCAGGATTCGGAACTTCAACGCTAGTTCCATGAGGGGCTCGCACAGCAATCAGAGTGTCCTGTCAAAAATACAATAGAAAAAAAAAACGATTACTAGTAAGGAGCAGCATGATAAATGAAAAGCAATTCATTGAAGTTAAAAGGGATTTGAAAGGGCGGACCTCAAAGCAGGGAAGGGTATTGATGATATCTTCATTGGTGACAAAGAGCCATCTAGCAATTAATAAACATCAAAGCTTCTTGTTAAGCAGAAATTGAAGCATAAATTGAGAGCTCAAGAACAGATGAAGCTTGGACCTACTTGCGGTTTCTTTCATCTTCAGTCATGGCTCTTAGACTCTCTTGCATTTCTCTGATAAGCAACCGAAGCAGTTAGGACCAGAGACAAGATCAAGCATATATTTTCTTTACCTTAAAGAGCCCACCTTATCACTTCATCGATTCTGCTTTCATCTGAATACAGGGTTTCAACTTCATCCTGAGAATGATGAGATAGAAGGGGAAAAAAAACTACAGTTAAAAGCTGAATCAATTTTATGAAATTTGATCAAATAAGCAAATATAACATCAAAATGGTTTCTGGGTTCCACCCACCATAAGCAAAGATATATTAAATTTCATTGTAAACTATGTGTATATAATCCATCTGCCCAAACGAGGAAATGAATAACATTTTGGCTGTAAAACAAGATTTCTTTTGAATAACTGCGTCTAGAGCAAACCCTCCTCAATCCTGACTAGGACATTAATGACCTCAATATCACCTCCCAGTAGCATGTAAGCTTGTCAATGAACCATAGGGAAGTATTTGTATATACTTTTACCATGTGGGCTACATATCTCACTAATCCTGTCTTGCTTGATCAGAAGTTTTTATTGGAGTTGAAGTATCCAAAGTGTCTGCTTAACAGTATGAAAACTATCAACTTTTTTACCTGTCCAACACCTTGATAACCTGAATTTCCATAAAACTACCATCAGTGTCTATTCTAGTCCTTGAAAGGTCACAGATACAGAAAAAGATTTAGAAACCTATCTTACTCAATACCAATAGTTCCTAGTCTTGGACTAAATCATTTTTATCCGTAGTAAATTCTTAAGTGGTGTCATTGAACAGTACCTGGACTAGTCTTTCCTTTGTTAACGATAGCACCAATTCTCATGACTTCCTATTCAACTGACCCCCTCAAAGATGGAAGCAACCCCACTAAAAGGGAAGCTATTCCTCCTGTTCATAATAATTCCATCTCAAATGTAAAGGCGATTTGAAATAGAGTTGCTATGAAGAAAATTTTGGAAAATAAACTGTTGGTATATTAGAATGTATTAGGAGGTTTTATGTAAGATGGAGGGTTGTAAGGCTATATATATATATATATATATATATATATATATATATAAGAGATTATTAATAAATAAAATAGAACTCCAAAATATTCTACATGGTATCAGAGCACAACCCCTAGCCGCCACAAACCCTAGCCGCCAAACTCTAGCCGCAAACACCGTCGCCCACCACCACCGTCGCCGCCGACGCCACCACACTTCCGCCACCACCGCGAAGCCGTGACTCCTGCGGAGCCCGCATGAGCCTTCTGCCGCGGTTTCCGGCGTCTCCTGCGGGACGTTTCGGACGTTGACATCGAGGCCTAGATCCGATGGAGGAGAGACATGATCGGGTCTAGGAGAGGACGAACGTGAATCGTGGGACGGGTGTGAGGTGATCGGAGAAGAAGATGATCGATGGAGGAGATCATCAAGAAGTTGGACCATGCGGAGGTCGCAACGTTGATGAAGCTGATGAAACTGTCGGCTGGTGAGAGCGCGACACAAACACCGGCGAAGTTGGAGCTTCCCTCCATCGATCTGAAGCTTGATGGACCGGCCACCTACCTGAGTTGGTCACGACGAGTGACGAGAACCCTCACAGGGAATAACCTGGAGGATTTTTTGTCAGGTGAGAAGACAGAGCCGGATGAGGGCTCGGCAGGACGCGACGAGTGAAAGTTCACTCATATGGTGATATACATTTGGCTTCTCAATTCTCTAGTCCAGTCGATCGCCGCCACAGTGGATGGCCTTGAGATGGTAAATGATGTGTGGGAAAAATTGAGGAGGACCTACGATGGTGTGGGAAATAACTTGAGGGTTTTCCAGATCAAGGGGGAGATCGACAACACCGTACAGGGAGAGAAGACGGTGCAGGAGTATGCCACGGAGTTGTAGCGTCTGTGGTTGGATTACGATCACTCCTCAGATCCGGCGAGCTGCGAGGACCCGAAGTGTAAGGAGAGACAGGTATGTCTGCAGGAGAGGACGATAAAGTTTCTTAAGGGACTGGCCGCAGTGTTTGCTCAGAGGACAACACTACTTCTAGCCCAACCGAAGATCCCTACACTTGAGGAGGCTATCTCGGCCATGATCCAGGAGGAGACTTGCATCAAGTTGCAGGCAGGGACAGGTGGTCCTCCTGAAGTGAAGTCAGCACTGGCGGTTGCCAATTCAAGTGGCACAAGACCTAAGGGAGACCCCCGACAGTGCTACAACTGCGGGAAGGTGGACCATCTGAGGTATGTTTGCACCATACCACCCAAGGAGGGAGATTCAGGTGGTGGACGTGGACAGTTTGGAGGACGTGGTTGTGGTCGTAGGGGTCGACGGGGTGGTCGAGGTTATCAGACGAACCTGCTGGTAGCAGAAGACGAGGAGGGAACTAATGGTGCCTATACTGAGGAGGGTCAGGCACTGCTGGACATGCTGGAGGTACTCAGGAGAAAACAGAGAGCGTCAAGCAATGGAGACAGGAGGAGTGGGACTGAGGAGGCGTCCATCTCAGTCTTCGCCAGAGACAACGCTGCCATGTATGCCCATCCATCGGGAGGTACTGACGACTCACTCGCCCTTGCATCTATGTCTTCCCTTAGATCGTCGGACTGGATTGTCGATTCGGGTGCGTCTCGACAAGTGACAGGGAATGTTAGTGAGTTCTCTTCCTACACTCACCTAGCATCGGCGGACATCATTCAGACAACCGATGGTACTTTCCAGCCAGTGGTCGGTAAGGATACTGTCGATTGTACAGGTTCAGTAAAATTATCCAATGTTTTGCTTGCTCCTTCTTTTTCAGTCAGTCTTTTGCCCATTAGTTCTATAATCTTCCAACTAAAATGTATTGTCTCTTTTGATATTCCTAAGGTGATCTTCCAGGAGAAGGAGAAGGAAACGGGATGAAGACTTGGGACTGTCACTTGGCATGATAGACTGTGGTACCTGGATCGGGAAGGACTAGATTCGACATTGGTGTCTGTGGCAAAGAGGGCAGGAATGGGAGGACCGAAGATGAGTGCCGATGATACACTACAACTCCACCACGGACGGTTGAGACACTCCTCTTTTGATATTTTGCGTAGGTTGTATCCATCTATTTATGAGAAAGCAAATAAGGAAAAACTAGTACGTGATGCATGTGATTTAGGCAAACTTACTATGAGCTCATATGTTAGTGCGGGTCATAGGAGCTCTTCTGTTTTTGATATTATACATTCTGATGTTTGGGGGTGCACCACAACTACTATTAATGGTTACAAGTATTTTGTTTCTTTTATTGATTGTTCCTCTCGTGTCACCTGGTTGTATTTGATGAAGAATAAGAGTGATATTTTTGCCTGTTTCCGGGACTTTCATAAACATGTCCAGACTCAGTACAGAACAATGGTGAAGGTACTGAGGTCTGACAATGGGATAGTATACCAACAAAGCCCTCGAGGAATACATGTCAGCCCAAGGGATACAACATCAGACCACCTATGCATACACACCAGCACAGAATGGAGTGATAGAAAGGAAGAACAGACAACTTCTAGAGGTGGCAAGGAGCATAATGATCGCCATGAATGTCTCACAGAGTCTGTGGGGACATGCATTGTTGACAGCAGCTCAACTGATCAACATGATGCCCTCGAAAGTACTGGGATGGAAGTCTCCATGTGAGATATTGCAAGAAAATAATAGTGGAATACTCCCACTGAAGGTGTTTGGCTGCGTATGTTTTATGAAGGACAACGGACCGTCTGTTGGAAAATTTGACCCTATAGCAGTCAAGTGTGTCTTTGTGGGCTATTCGGCAACTCAGAAGAGGTACGTGTGCTGGAGCCCAGTAGAAAAGAAGAGGTTTGTGAGCATGGATGTTCACTTCAGGGAGCTTGAGCGATACTACCGTCAGGAGGGAACCTCATCCATGGGCAACTCACCTGACACTGAGAATATGAGACGAGAGAGGAAGATTGGTGAGAGTTTGGTGACCGATTTAGGAGTATGGCATGAGGAACAATTGAGGAGGAGAGTGAAGAGGAACATGGGGAGGAGATGAGAGGTGTTAGGCCTACGACTCAGGGGGAGTTACTTACCTACAGCAGGAAAGGAAAGCAAACTGCAGGACCAGTACCTATAGTGCCACTGTCAAGTCCCTTGCCTGCGTCAGTCTCGACTCCTGAGACACCTACACCACCACCAGATTTTCCTTCAGGTAATATCATTCTTCCTATCCCTCCCACACCATTATCAGTACGGAGGACCACTCGCAGCAATGTGAAAAAATATCCTGATAGATATGGTTGGGACCTTGCTCAGTTTGTTTCATATGATAACATCTCTTCTTCTCATAAAGCATTCATTGCGTCTTTGGGTAGTATTATTGTACCTAACAATTGGCAGGTTGCCAAGAACGATCCAAAGTGGAAAGCGGCGATGCACGAGGTGTTAGGGGCTCTTGAGAAGAACCATACTTGGGAACTGGTAAAACTGTCAGAGGAGAAGGGGGCAGTCGGATGCAAGTGAGTCTTTACTGTGAAGCAGAACCCAGATGGACAGATTGAGCGCTACAAGGCTCAACTTGTGGCAAAAGGATACAGTCAGGCGTACGACATTGACTGCGACGAGACTTTTGCACCAGTGGCAAAGATGAGCACCGTCAGGACCCTGATTTCTTTGGCAGCAAATGGCGGATGAAACATAAACCAATTGGATGTGAAGAATGTGTTTCTTCATAGGGATCTAGTGGAGGAGGTGTACATGGAGATACTACCAGGATTCTGTACTGATAAGACAGTGGACAAGGTCTGCAGGTTGAAGAAGTCTCTCTATGGACTGAAGCAATCTCCTCCAGCGTGGTTTGACAGATTCCTGGTAGTATCTCCATGTACACCTCCTCCACTACACTTGAGGAGGCTATCTGGGCCATGATTCAGGAGGAGACTTGTATCAAGTTGCAGGCAGGGACAGGTGGTCCTCCTGAAGTGAAGTCAGCACTGGCGGTTGCCAATTCAGGTGGCACAAGACCTAAGGGAGACCCCCGACAGTGCTACAACTGCGGGAAGGTGGACCATCTGAGGTATGTTTGCACCATACCACCCAAGGAGGGAGATTCAGGTGGTGGACGTGGACAGTTTGGAGGACGTGGTTGTGGTCGTAGGGGTCGACGGGGTGGTCGAGGTTATCAGACGAACCTGCTGGTAGCAGAAGACGAGGAGGGAACTAATGGTGCCTATACTGAGGAGGGTCAGACACTGCTGGACATGCTGGAGGTACTCAGGAGAAAACAGAGAGCGTCAAGCAATGGAGACAGGAGGAGTGGGACTGAGGAGGCGTCCATCTCAGTCTTCGCCAGAGACAACGCTGCCATGTATGCCCATCCATCGGGAGGTACTGACGACTCACTCGCCCTTGCATCTATGTCTTCCCTTAGATCGTCGGACTGGATTGTCGATTCGGGTGCGTCTCGACAAGTGACAGGGAATGTTAGTGAGTTCTCTTCCTACACTCACCTAGCATCGGCGGACATCATTCAGACAACCGATGGTACTTTCCAGCCAGTGGTCGGTAAGGATACTGTCGATTGTACAGGTTCAGTAAAATTATCCAATGTTTTGCTTGCTCCTTTTTTTTCAGTCAGTCTTTTGCCCATTAGTTCTATAATCTTCCAACTAAAATGTATTGTCTCTTTTGATATTCCTAAGGTGATCTTCCAGGAGAAGGAGAAGGAAACGGGATGAAGACTTGGGACTGTCACTTGGCATGATAGACTGTGGTACCTGGATCGGGAAGGACTAGATTCGACATTGGTGTCTGTGGCAAAGAGGGCAGGAATGGGAGGACCGAAGATGAGTGCCGATGATACACTACAACTCCACCACGGACGGTTGAGACACTCCTCTTTTGATATTTTGCGTAGGTTGTATCCATCTATTTATGAGAAAGCAAATAAGGAAAAACTAGTACGTGATGCATGTGATTTAGGCAAACTTACTATGAGCTCATATGTTAGTGCGGGTCATAGGGGCTCTTCTGTTTTTGATATTATACATTCTGATGTTTGGGGGTGCACCACAACTACTATTAATGGTTACAAGTATTTTGTTTCTTTTATTGATTGTTCCTTTCGTGTCACCTGGCTGTATTTGATGAAGAATAAGAGTGATATTTTTGCCTGTTTTCGGGACTTTCATAAACATGTCCAGACTCAGTACAGAACAATGGTGAAGGTACTGAGGTCTGACAATGGGATAGTATACCAACAAAGCCCTCGAGGAATACATGTCAGCCCAAGGGATACAACATCAGACCACCTGTGCATACACACCAGCACAGAATGGAGTGATAGAAAGGAAGAACAGACAACTTCTAGAGGTGGCAAGGAGCATAATGATCGCCATGAATGTCTCACAGAGTCTGTGGGGACATGCATTGTTGACAGCAGCTCAACTGATCAACATGATGCCCTCGAAAGTACTGTGATGGAAGTCTCCATGTGAGATATTGCAAGAAAATAATAGTGGAATACTCCCGCTGAAGGTGTTTGGCTGCGTATGTTTTATGAAGGACAACGGACCGTCTGTTGGAAAATTTGACCCTATAGCAGTCAAGTGTGTCTTTGTGGGCTATTCGGCAACTCAGAAGAGGTACGTGTGCTGGAGCCCAGTAGAAAAGAAGAGGTTTGTGAGCATGGATGTTCACTTCAGGGAGCTTGAGCGATACTACCGTCAGGAGGGAACCTCATCCATGGGCAACTCACCTGACACTGAGAATATGAGACGAGAGAGGAAGATTGGTGAGAGTTTGGTGACCGATTTAGGAGTATGGCATGAGGAACAATTGAGGAGGAGAGTGAAGAGGAACATGGGGAGGAGATGAGAGGTGTTAGGCCTACGACTCAGGGGGAGTTACTTACCTACAGCAGGAAAGGAAAGCAAACTGCAGGACCAGTACCTATAGTGCCACTGCCAAGTCCCTTGCCTGCGTCAGTCTCGACTCCTGAGACACCTACACCACCACAAGATTTTTCTTCATGTAATATCATTCTTCCTACCCCTCCCACACCATTATCAGTACGGAGGACCACTCGCAGCAATGTGAAAAAATATCCTGATAGATATGGTTGGGACCTTGCTCAGTTTGTTTCATATGATAACATCTCTTCTTCTCATAAAGCATTCATTGCGTCTTTGGGTAGTATTATTGTACCTAACAATTGGCAGGTTGCCAAGAACGATCCAAAGTGGAAAGCGGCGATGCACGAGGTGTTAGGGGCTCTTGAGAAGAACCACACTTGGGAACTGGTAAAACTGTCAGAGGAGAAGGGGGCAGTCGGATGCAAGTGAGTCTTTACTGTGAAGCAGAACCCAGATGGACAGGTTGAGCGCTACAAGGCTCAACTTGTGGCAAAAGGATACAGTCAGACGTACGACATTGACTGCGACGAGACTTTTACACCAGTGGCAAAGATGAGCACCGTCAGGACCCTGATTTCTTTGGCAGCAAATGGCGGATGAAACATAAACCAACTGGATGTGAAGAATGTGTTTCTTCATAGGGATCTAGTGGAGGAGGTGTACATGGAGATACTACCAGGATTCTGTACTGATAAGATACTACCAGGATTCTGTACTGATAAGACAGTGGACAAGGTCTGCAGGTTGAAGAAGTCTCTCTATGGACTGAAGCAGTCTCCTCCAGCGTGGTTTGACAGATTCAGGAAGACGATGATAGGGATGGGATATCGGCAGATCAACGCTGATCACACTGTGTTTTTCCGTCGGAGTGGAGACCACATCACTATGCTTGCGGTGTATTTGGACGATATGATTATCACAGGAGATGATAAGCAGGAGATTGCCCGACTCAAGGGGAAGCTTGGCAAGGAGTTCGAGGTGAAGGATCTTGGCCTTCTTCGGTACTTCCTTGGGATTGAGATTGCTCGAGAAGCAGAGGGAATTGTTTTTTCTCAGAGGAAGTATGTGTTGGACCTTCTCACAGAGACAGGGATGTTGGGATGCAAACCTGCAACGACGTCGATCAATCAGAGGTTCAAGCTGGATGCTGAGGCTAGAGAACCAGTTGACCGGGACAGATACCAGAGACTGGTGGACAAGCTGATCTATTTGAGCCACACACGTCCTGATATCTGCTTTGCAGTGAGTGTGGTTAGCCGCTACATGCATGACCCAAGGAAGGGTCATATGGACGTAGTGTACCAGATTCTGAGATACTTGAAGGGTGCCCCCAGAAAGGGGCTGATATTCAGGAAGAATGATCACGTGAGCATCGAGGGCTACTGTGACTCTGACTGGGCTAGTTGTGCTGATGACAGGTCTACCTCGGGCTATTGCATATTTGTAGGAGGCAACTTGGTCTCTTGGAGGAGTAAGAAGCAGTCAGTGGCGGCCAGATCGACAGCTGAAGCGGAATACAGAACTATGGCCTTGGGAGTTGTAGAGCTGCTATGGCTGAAGAGTATGTTGGTGGAGCTAAAACTGGATCAAGGAGCCAAGATGAAGTTGTGGTGTGACAACCAATCAGCCATCAGTATCGCCAACAATCCAATGCAGCATGACATGGCCAAACACATCGAGATCGATAGGTTCTTCATCAAGGAGAAGTTGGACAGTGGACTACTGGAGGTAGGTCATGTTCCAACCAAGGATCATGTAGCAGACAGTCTGACCAAGGGACTCAGCTCTGTAGATATGATTTAAGGATGCGACAAGATGGACTTAGTCAATATCTTTCGCCCATCTTGAAAAGGGGTGTTGGTATATTAGAATGTATTAGGAGATTTTATGTAAGATGGAGGGTTGTAAGACTATATATATATATAGTCAAGAGATTATTAATAAATAAAATAGAACTCCAAAATATTCTACATAAACCATATACAGCCCACTTGAACTTTCCGGTTTGTGTGACCCTGGACAGGTCCTTTTTAGAACATTTGGAACCGAATTACTATCTAGAACATTTATCAGTACAGATATGATTAAAATCTAACATACATAAGTATAGAGAATAATATACTTCCATAAACACCTTGTATCACGGTATAGAGAAAACATGTTTATGTATATGCCTTGCTACTATAGGCATTATTGAGTTTGAAATGACTGGCCTTACTCATGACTCCTTATGTTCTAATTAAGTTTCAGCTTTTACCTTGAACTATACAATACAAAATAATGCAACCAACTGTGTTAATAACCAATATGAGATTAGGTATTATTTCTAGAAATATATACATGTCGCATCATAGAACTGCATAATAGCCACAGAAGAATACAACTGGCATTTTCAATTACTTGTCAAACAAGATAGCAATCAATCTGGAAGTCCGAAAAAATCAATCCAACAGGTTTCAAGTCACTAACTGAAAAATAAAAAATAATGGTTGTTTGTTATGAAATCAAACAAAGTTCCTGTTCTAAGCATAGCTAAAATCTTAGCACAGATAAGAGCTAGGATCCTTTTCTTGCATAGCCAAGTGGAATCAAGGGCTCCTGATAATTACAAGGGAGTTACTACGACAGCCTAGAATCTATGCGCTAATAAATTTGTAGCTACCATCTGAAATCTAAGAGTAACCAGTTGAATTAAATAAATGTCAACACCGAACTGATCAAGATTCAACCATCACACAAACTAAAGGCATTTCTACAAGAAGTATGACTAAAGATATTACTCAACCATAAATCGAGTGAAAGAAAGATTCTACTAAGCAGAGAAAACAGAAATAAAAGCAGAGGAGACAAGTATTTGACACTCAAGGTATACCTTCAACCCAGATAATTGATCATTCAGCTCCTTTGGCCTTGATGTATCAGTTCCCCTATTGTAGATATGTTTAGTAAATAATTGTAATAATATTGCAAGGAAAAAAAAAAGAACTGCATAACTTACTTCCAACGTATCATATTCTTCAACTTCTTTTCAATCAACCCTACTCCCTCAAGAACATTTGTTATATCATATATCCTCCTCTTTTGAACCTAGCAAAGCAGTAGACAGTAATTGAAAGAACTTTAAAAACATAGATTGTATAGAAGTTACAAACTTGGTATTAACCAAATTCCAATACAAGATATTGTATAGGTATAACAAGAATCATACATCCAACACATCAGCCGCTCTGTTTAGATCAAGGGTCCCATCCTCAGCTTGCTGAAGTAAACTAAGAAATTTCTTTGTCAACAAGCCTGTCGAGAGTATCAATTTTCAAAATAATAATGGAGAGAACACTAAAAAGTTATAAAAAAAACACTAGAGATTTTAAACTCATTGCAACAATGATAGCCTACCTAGAGAACTGTCGTAACGGCATCCATTAGCAATGGTGTTGGAACCTGAGAGAATGTAGATAAAAAAAAAACAATTGTAATAATCCTTCTGATAATATAAAGTTCATAGCACAAAACTATGTGAAGTGCTCTTTATCCTGATTGTCAGCTCAAACACGTAATTATGGAACCACTACCCACCATGTGCTCTGAAGATCCAATAACTATTATACTATGTTCCATGAGTACTCCAATGTGGCCACCATACCCGTATCGAATGTGTAAAGTACTTGATAGTTCAAGGATACACGTCCGACACACTTACATATCTTAGGTTTTAGAACATTCTGTAAGTCTAGTTTGGGACCAAAGTTTTATTAAATGGAGTCAGGTTTATTCTAGAGTTTGAGTTTTGTAACTGGAGAGAAGAGTTATCTTTTAAGTTGTAGGATGTTTTGCAGTTTGGAAGTATTATGAGGATTTTGTAAAAAAGAGAAGGAATGGAGTCAAATAGGACTTTCCTAACTCTGGTTTGGATTTGAGTGAAGCTATAAACAAAGTTTTATTTAACTCCAACAAACAAACCACCCAAACTCTTCAAAGTTTGGAGTTTGGAGGCCTAACTCCACCAAACATACTTTTCTTTTCCAAATTATGTTCTCAAATGAGGCGTTATCGTATGTGTCATAACATTGACATAACCGAAAGAAGACGAATATGAATGCTAGTGAGAAGATTAACAAATGCTTAAATTATATGCATTATGAATGCAATCTGTCATAGTTTTTTTTTTTCTTTTCCAACAGAGATTTCCCTTCTCTCCTTTGGAAAATCAACACCTTTCCCTGTCCTCCGACGTACAATCTTTTCATTTATAGTGATAAAAATGACTGTGTCATCAAATCGCATATATTAGATTTGGTTTCTGTTCTACACATAAAGAAACTGAGATAGGTGTGCTATTTTCATATTATATTATTATATTGTTCCCTCTGTTTTCCAAGGTAGTCAAAGGCGCAAGGCGCACTCAAGGCGCAAAGGGTCCAAATCGCCCGAGGCGCAAGGCACACTTAAGGCGCGCGCCCGAGCGACACGAGGCGCAAAATTTATTTATATTTATATATATATATATATATATATATATATATATATATATATTCACATCGGATTTCTACATTGATAAACATGTGTGCTTCAAATTCTCCCATGTCTAGGTTGCAATCACTTTGAATTGAGTGAGTGAGAGAGAAAACAATTAAAAAAAAGTACATCAGTTCAAAAAACAGTCTAAAAACAGTACAACAGTTTTAAAAAAATAGTCTAAACATGTTATTTTTTCACAAGATTTTCAAGGCGCGCCTTAGTGATTCCAAGGCGCTCGAAAAAGGCGCACCTAGGCACGCCTTAGGTGCGCCTTAAGAATTGTGCCTCGCCTGGAGTGCCCTGAGGCGTTGTCCCTGCGCCTAGGAGCAAGGCGCGCCTTAGGCGCGCCTTTGACTACACTGCTGTTTTCTATCTTAGTTTTTTAAAACACTGTTCTCTTATCTGTATATTGTTGTCATGTCTGTACTCTGTAGCCATGTAAGCAGTGTAGACTTCAGCACAACCGAAGAGATGGAATGGAGGAAGAGAAGGCACCGCACTACATCTTCTAGCAAACCTTATATATATACTAAATTGGTACAACATATTAAGAAAGTATAGAAGAGGAATTTCATTAACTGTATTTGGTATCAAATCAAAATCCCCTAGAAAAGGCTTTTCCATAATTAAATATGCATAAGCATAAAGAAAGCTATCCAGATTTTGAAATATGCATATGCCTAATACCGAGATCATCTAGTACAAAGAATGCCATAAATAGAGACTGATTAAATATTCTTTTAGAGACAAATTCACTACTTATATCTAGCAAATAAAATGCAGATCCACAAATTTTCAATGAACATAAGTGGCATGGAACTACCATCAACTGATTCAGGATTTTCTGGCCGAAAACCTTTACGTTTTGAAGCTTTTGGTTTCCTCTGGCGCTTATCTGTGGTACCTGGCAGAGGGGGAAGTATATGACTGCTCATTGCTTCTTCATGCACTTGTTTAAATGATCCTTCACAAAATTCGACCTCACAAACTTTTGTTCCATGTACCTGTTTTGACTGCAAACAGGAAAGCATGTTATCCAATTATTACATTAGGATTGTTAGCTAACAAGAAGTTAGTATTGAAAGAAATGATTTTCTTTTGGAGGGCTTTTTGTACGCCATATGCCTGCTTTTTTGAAACATTCCAGGTAGTTTTGTTTTGGTAGATGGAGATGGAATTGTGAGGGCCGATGTTCATTTTAGAAGGGAAGAATCAAAGAATAGTGTTGAACAAGTAGGTGTAACCGTTGAGTTCTATGGTGGCTAACTCAATGGAGTCGGTTATAGTGATCCTGCAACTGTGAAAAAATATGCTAGACGTTCCCAATTAGTGAAATAAAAAAATATTATACATAAATATCAACACATTGAACAAAATAAAATCTTAATAAAAACTCAGGTAACTGTATGCAGAAAAATACTAAAAAAAACAAACACATAAAGCTTGGTTGTTAAAAAAACAGAAAGAATGTCTTTGTAATATCCCGAATTTTCAGATTATATAAAATATTTAATATAGTTGACATCTAAAATAGTTTAAACAATATATACATTGTGTCATTTTCCACCCTTTTGTATATGTCATTGTTATATGTCTTCATCTTATTATTGCTTTGTCATTATATCTTTATGTAAGTTTTCAACAATGTAGAATACAAGGTAGGATTTCCTGCTTACAAGCAGTGGAAGCTCACCCTTTATTCCACACGTCATTTACAGTAACAGGCGAGCGAATTAAGCACGTGGATCGTAGAAGATTCTTTCCTTTTTATCAGTACTAGTCTTAACTATTTAGTTAGTCAGAAGTTGGAAACTTTTGCAAAATTTAGTTTTGTGAAAACTTTGAATAGATATGTAATAAGTTAATCCCTTTTGGGAAGAGAACTATAGTTAAGACTTTTTTAGGTTAAATATTTATTTATTTTTGAGAATTTAATCAAGTTGTTACTTGAGATCGGTATGTAAGGCTTAAAGCTATAAATGTTGAGTTGTGTAGTGTCTTGTTCGCGAATCCAGAATTGTTTGCTTCCGCTAGTTTCGGGGCATGATAATTTTCCATTGCGAACAAGATAACTTTGAAATTTAGAAGTTTTAAGTGTCAAGAATAGTGTCATTGTAGACTATCTTTATGCTCTTTAGCTCATATTGGATAGAGTTGTACGAGGAGAGAATACCCGTACAACTCTATCCAATACGGGACATATATATATATATATATATATATATATAAACTCAAGCCACATGAATAAAGTATTCCAAGTTTCCAATATTATCAAAATATAGTCTTCTAATATGGTATCACAGCTAGAGTGATTCTAATCTTCACTAGCTACTATCCACCAAAAT
The DNA here is from genome assembly GCA_036927795.1 of Iris macrosiphon. Classification (NCBI taxonomy): domain Eukaryota; kingdom Viridiplantae; phylum Streptophyta; class Magnoliopsida; order Asparagales; family Iridaceae; genus Iris; species Iris macrosiphon. Next base: position 29,638,834 of record JAYESA010000019.1, read on the forward strand.
AAAACCCTGCCCAACACTCTAAAACCCGGTCAACATCATTTTCTAGCCATCAATCATCTTCTTCCCTAACCCACATATTCTTACTCTACCTCCCCTCCACTCCAAAACCCTAACCATAGACTAGCCAACGGTTATCACCATTCCCGTACTCCAACCCTAGCTTACCCAGACATATCCAATGTAGCTTCCTCCTGGCCCAAACTCACGAAGCACTAAACCAATCCTTGTCGCCAACACTTCCTTCTTCCCTAAACCAACAAAAGCCCTAATCCTTGACCAACCCGACCCATCTCGAACCCAGCTTCTCCAACTCAACCATGACCTTCCTTTTGATTACCTCCACATAGCCACCCTAGCGGCAACATCCTGCTACCAAACCCTAGATCATACCACCTCAGACCACTCTTGCGCCAAACGACCATCAACCCTCATTTTGTCAAACATCCATCACTCCTAGATTCATGAATCCATTTCTGACCAACAACAACAAGACACCAATTTGAGCTTTCTGGAACATTCCATTACTCGGATGCACCACCTTCTCTCACGGCCGACCACCTTGTTTGTGACATGATCCCATAGCCTTCCTCCACTAGTCACTTGACTTGATTCCCATCATGAAGCACCCCAAGCTACTCTACCCACTTCCTTGCTTCCCCTATCATCACCAAAATTTTCAATAAACTAATCTTTCTATTTTGACAACAACAAATATAGAAAGTCTCTAGCTTCCTCATACCACTTCCAAAATATTAATCATGATAACCAAATTTTCTTCATCCTCCACCTCCTCCTCTCCTCTATTATTCCTCCATAACCTGCAAAAAAAATTAGATCTTTGGCCTCACCCTCTCCCTCTCCCTGGGAGCACATTTGCAGGAGGGAACAAGGAAGAAACTCAATGGATACTCTCTTGGCATCCTTCTCTTTCCAAGAGGGGAGGGGATCTCTTGGATGAGGCTATATAAGGAAAATTTTCATCTGGATTCTCTCTTTGTCATCATAGGTTGTCGAGTAAAGATGGGATCTTTTTTAGGCCAAGGGCTTCTCTCTCCCTAAATTTTGTCTCTTTGTACCTTGTTCCTATTTGGTAAATACTAGTTAGGGGGGCGCCATCTTAACGACACAAATGAAAAAAAAAACAATATTAATAGAATAACAAGTTGGAAGCATGTTAATTATAGTTATTTGAGTGGACAATTCGGTTAGACATTCACCATTGTTGCTTTCAGAACCGGCCGACCTGACAACGGGATAAACAATAGGGGATGCAGTCCTCTTTCGAGCTTCAACTTCCAATTGTTTCGACTCCATACATGACCTAAGTCAACGAATTCGCTGCCGGATTCCCATCTCCTCCGATTTATGGCTACCACAAAATCGCACGTCCGCCATTCAGTCGCTAACGAGAGCGTGCCACGAAACACAAACAGATGCACAAGAGATCTCTGACCTCCTCTGCAGAGGCACCCCTATCACTTGTTGCTCACCAGCAACATGCACTCCTACGACCCTTCCCATGCCACCCGTCCTCTTGCATCTTCATCCCCAACCACTAAGTCTCTTTCTCACACCTGATTTCTTGTGACAAACGCTCGAACGCTTCCATGCCTCCTCAAGTTGGATCTACCACCAACATTGAAGTTTTATGCCCTTGTCTGCTGCCACTAACTGTCCATATCAAACAACTTCAACTGCCCCTCCTCTCCCTGAAGCCTATGGAAAACATCTTTTATGGCATGTAAGCCGACTTCCAGTGACATTTAAGCACAAATCTACAAGTCTATTGTGGTATGTAAACTACCTCATGTGGCATTAAGCCCACAACTCCATGTTCCCGAGGATTCTTCCTACAATCTCTGCGCTAAGGGTGGGAATGCGCTCAAACAATATGGCATTTATATATACTCAGCAAACTCTTATTAGACGACCTATCTTGAGTTTGAGGGGGTCTTAGGAATAGTGTCATTGTATAGTTTCTAAATTTATGCTCATTTAGTCCATATTGGATAGAATTGTACGAGGAAGGTTTTCCTCTTCATGTGTGTATATATTATCATCATCCAAGTCTTCTCCCATCAGAATGGGTCGGCTATGAAGCATAAGCGAGTTTCATAACAAAATTTCTATGATCGACTGTCGACCTAACGTCAACCTTCTATACATGTGCCGAATTCCTAACCAAGATAGCTATTAGGCATGAGAGGGTCATGAAATAAAACCTAGGTGGCTAGTTGGCAAGTAAACATACTTTTTGAATATACAGCTTAAGATCATACAGCCAAGGAGCACCCTCCAAGTTTCCTAGAGTATAAAGAGCCTAGACGAAGAGGTAAGATGATATAATTTGCTCTTGGTAATTGCATTCATCTCTATGACACGTTAAGCCAAAGAGTGAAAAGGAATAGCAGTCCAAAAAAAATTGGAATAAAAGGCTTCGTTGTTGTGTGTGTTTGTCTGTATGAATACATATTATAGCGTTCTAACAGGAGGAAGATCAAATCCTTAACACTAAGTAGCATTTGTTGTAAACCTATCATCTATTTAGGATGTAACTCAAGGAGGACTAAATCGTCATAATGACAAAGAAACTAGTTTCAGTAACAACTCATCTAGTTAGCTGAGCCAGATAAGAAAAAGAGGCTCAGGATGCAGAGCAAGCAGCACAAAGAGATCATATATAAATTGCAGAGCAAGATGTCACTAACATGTTACAGAAAAATAAACAGCAAGGATCAAAACATCCCCGCAATTTAGCTTCAATGCACATGGAAAACTTGTTTCATATAAGAACATAAAATAGGATGTGCAAATCCTTTAGTTTATTTTTGTTAACTCACAAGATAGACAAAACTAACAGCACAATGAATAATATGCATGATTTGTGAATATTGAGTGGGTCTTAAATAATTAGTTTTAAAGAGATACTGCTTTTTTTGAAGAAGGGAAATTAAAGAACTATATTTGCTGGGAGTCGGTCACATTAAGTCAGAATTCAGGATGAAGTGACAGCTACATTGCATTTAGTCAGAATTCAGGACGAAGTGTCAACTACCATCTCCATTTTTTTATAAAACTGAGTCAACCTGACTCAAGTTAGCCTTAATTTAGAGTTTGAATCTAATCTGGATCAAGTTTAGGTCGGGAGTTCAGTTTCAGTTTTGAATTTTACAATAATGGACTAAAGTGTCAAATCTTGATTGGTTGAGGGTTTCTATGCAAAAGTTTACTTGAGTTATTAAGTGATTATTTGATGTCCTTTATTGTAAAATATTAAGGTGGTTAACCCTATATACATGGGGAGTGCATTGAATTGGTTTAGATAAATGTGTGCTTGTTACTAAGTGTTCACACTGCACATGTAGTTTGAGAGTTTTCTTCTCCATAGATTTTTGTGATGAAACTGGAAATGAAACCTAGTAGGGTGTGAAATATTCTTCTCTGTCCTTCGGCTTCTACTTTCCTACCTTACTCCTTATAAAACCCACTACTCTAAAAAGATCAATATAGGGGGAGGGGGGGAGGGGGTACGGAGAGTTGACTCTTAAGAAAAAAAAATCAATATAGGGAGAGGGAGAGAGAGAGAGAGAGAGAGAGAGAGAGTACCGAGAGTTAACTCTTAAGAAAAAAAATTCCTGGCATTAATAAAAAAGAATGCCATGCAAAAGGAGGTAGAGGATTGCAAGTTTTGGAGGTCCATGAAGTTTCATACTGATATCGCGAAGGGTTGCAGGTATGGAAGTCCCTAGATTAGTGGAACCCAGACCAAATTTAGGGTTAGAACAAGATCTATTGGAGGTGTGAGACAAATAGGATATTCACGCTCAAATTCTTGTATAATCAATTGCCATGAAGAGCATCAGCCAAAGTAATATGGATAATCAAGTATTTTGATGCTTCCTAACTAGAGACTGCATATGAACACAGAAGAAAAGGTTAACAATCTTTTCCTTTGGATTTGCCGGCATGTCAAAAATATATTTGGGTATCTGAGGTACCCAGGCTTGGAGAAATCACAATTGACTGAGTAAGAGAGAAACAATTGTATATAATAGAACCTTCTGGGACACAATTGCTCCAATTGTCAATTTGGCACTATGATTGGAGTAAAATAACACAACTTTTGTAACCTTTTCCTTGAATCTTTCATTTATCGCATTCTTAGAGGAGACCATTTACATTTAGTTTCCCTTTGAAGTTAGAACCCTAGGCCCATGCACATTAAGAAACCAAGAAATCTCTCACTTCCTTATAGCTGCCAGTAAGCATAAGAAATCGCCTGTCTCATCATAGTAATGAAATATCAATGCCTTTGAGACTAAGAACTTGGTATGGTGATCCACAGTTCTGAAAGGTTCACCAGACACCAAAATAAGTAGCTCTTCTAGTTGATATTAGGAAGCTGGCTGGGTCCAAAAAGAATTAGGAAGCTGGCCTTGGAGGCTTGGAGAAAGCATCATCTTAACTTCTTAATTTCACTAAAAGAATACCGAGATGTTAGATAGACGAAGATGAAAATCTTGGTTTAGGAACAAAAATACATAAAAAAAGTGATAAAAAAAGGTGTAAGATCAAAGCCTTGGTTGAGTAGCCAGTTTATTCCATTGAATACCTCCTATTCATCAAAAGACTTCAACTTCGGCTAACTCACTCCGCACGAAAAATTCAGCACAACAATAACTATCACTTCAAATGGATAGCTCATTATTACTTGAAGCATAGACTATCATAACAATTAGCCCTCTTTTGAGTAACCATTCATGATATGTCAACACACATCTTCAGTCCCACAAGCAAGTACTTCTTTCAGTCAATCTGCCATCTTTCTTTTAGGGTGTGTTTTGCAGGTTTCGCTCTTAAGATTTCCATCTCACCTCTCGAAGAAAGATCCAAAATAGATAATAAAAAAAGGACTGATGTTAGGTTTATACCTAGGAAGAACAGACACTCCAAAATAAGCATCATGTTCGACACGTATAATACACAAGGACACGCTGAAATAAGCATAGTTACCAGGAACGCGGTACGTCCTGGAGCATGGTATGGGTTCGGGAATACAGTACGCTACTTGTCTTTACTTTCGATATAAAGAGGGTAGAGTGAGTTGGCTCGCCAATTCAGTTCGTGGTACGCTTTAAAATCCTAAGTGGGACGATACTATTTACTTGTTCAAATTTGACTAGATAATTGTGTCATATACGGAAAGAAAACCTTATATAGAGCATTAAAAAAATCAAACCCATTACTTCACTTCAATCAATAAGATGTAAAACTTGACTTCTCTTACTCGTACGTTAATGTGGAACATAGTATTCAGAAAAAAATGATACACTGGTGTTAAATCAAAACATGTAAATAAACCATAAAATAAGATAAATAACAAATGACTTAAAACCTTCACACAAAATAACAAAAGCATCACAAGATCTCATAAGCTCGTTCTCTTAACAACTTGCAAAAGAGAGTGGTGGCTCATAAGTAATGAATAAACAACAATTGTATCGAACTATAAAATCAAATTTCATGAGAAATGTGTAGCTATGGACCCCCAGTTGAGAAGAAATCTCAAGTTTTCTCAAACTATTTTGCATTGGAAGAATCTATTGTAAAAGAAAACTTATAGTGAGATTTCAGCTATAGATTCGGTATCGCCCAAATTCAGTGATCCAGATCAAGTACCATAGCAATCTGGGTCGTAAAATGTATCCCGAACTGGAAAGCTCGCACCTGGTACAGGTTCGACGGGGGGTTTAGCTGTACCCGGTAACTATGGAAATAAGTGTCATGTCTGTATCGCCATGTAGCGCGTCCTAGAGCTTATAAGCTTCTACAAAACAAAACAAAAGTCACTCAAAATGATATTTTTAACATTGCGATCGAACACAACATACTTCGATTCTAGTTAAATCCACCCCCATCAAAACTATAGGGATTATTTCACTTGTCGACAAAACTTGGTAGAACAAAAATACCAACAGTGTCAAATATCCCGATCCTCGTAATTCTCGATAAAGAAGAGAAGAAAAGAAAGGGGGAAAAGAAAGGTTCACCGGAATCGTCTTCTCCTTGGCCAAGGGGAAAAAAGAATGGTTCACCGGAATCGTCTTCTCCTTGGCCACGCCGCCGTGGAAATCAAAGGGGAATCGGCGGTTGAGGAGGACCTGGCGGCTCGATTTCAGCTGGAGATTGGAGGAGGAGCCCTCGATCTCCGGCATGGCGGGAGCGATTCCGATTGGGAGGGAGAATTAGGGTTTTTTGGAGGGAGGGAGGGAGAATAATTTATTTTCTTTCGGTTTGTATCAGTGTGTTGATTTTGAGGGAGTGGTGTGTTTATGTAAAAAATGAGGATGGGGAATTTGTTGTTAATTCATTTTATTTTGTTTTTTTGGGAGGCAACTCAACGCCTTGGGATTCATTTGTTTTAGACGTCACTAAAAAGCGGGAAGCAGCATCCGGAGCGTTCGAATCCGCACCGGCCCACCCACCCACCCACCCGGGTTGGACTCTCTTGGGCTTTGGTGGGTGGATTGTATGGGTCAAGGACACACTTTATGCAGTGTTATTCTTTAGCCCAACCCACTATTTATGAGTCCAAAAACCAACATCAAACTTGTGGGTATGTTCAAGCAATATTTGGCTCTCCTCCATCTAGTCGTTATACCACATTAGGGTACGACTATCTTCTACTGTATCATGCATCTTACAGCTCAAAAGTGAGCTGTTAGATTTTCAACCTAATTATTTTTTAAAATATTACGTGTATATATCCTCCATCCTCACATAATTTTTTTTTTTTTAAACTATCTAATTTTAATTCCTATATAATTTAAACTATTTTAATATATTTAAACAAACAAAATAATATTATCATATATTCAGAGTTCTAAAACATATCTATAACAATTGATATTTAAATTATATTTAAACAATTTTTATATAATTTAAATTTTTATCTAATTATTTAATTATATTAGGAAAAAAATCTATCTTACGTGCATCACACTTGAATATCACTAGTTGTCCATAGAGGACAAGGGGATTAGCCAAACTGGATTTTCAAAATATTACATGGTCGTGATTTCATAATTACAACTTAATATTTTCAAGTAAAACATAATAATTCTTCTTACAATCATTGGGATTGTGATTATAATTATGAAACTACATCCATTATGTTTTTAAATTACTATCAACTCTTTTACAAATTTATCAAGAATTTACAATGATTAATATATTATTTTATTACTTATTTAAAATATGCTAACAAGGAAATTTAATTTATATTATAAGTTGTTTTCATATTGAATTAAAATATGTCAATGAAGATTATAATCTTAGTCTAATCTTGACATTGTAAACTAAAACCAATAAAAAAAATTAACAATTAGGTTATTCCATAATAACTAATATTAAGTTTTTTAGACAGTAATGATATTAAAAATATATCAATGTAATTCGATCATTAATACAAAGGATAATCACAGAAGAGAGCATAAAATAATTTGACATGTTGGCAATGATGACTTTGACATGAATCTTGCGGTAACGAAGTGATGGGTCAGTGGAAACTGTCGTTGACCATTAGATGTTGGATTTGAAGACAATGAACCGATATATTCTTGCTGTGTTTTTCTGCAAGCTCTTTTATATGTCGATGACCTCATGAAGATTTTCAAATGAGAAGAATTTAAGCAAAATATTGATGGGATTGGCGTTAACAACCACACGAATACCAGAAAGAATGGAGGATGAGGAATCGACGACCATAAGAAAGAAGAACATATAGAGGAGATACTTGCAGTAAAAAGGCTTTCGCCACCTAGGTTGGTTGAGACAACAATATGATGTTCAAAGTTCTTCAACTTCAGTTGATTGTCCACTTATCTTTTTTTTTATATGTCATTTTTATCGGATTAGAAACTAAGTTTTCAAGAGAAATTCAAACCGCATTCATTCCCACCAAAGCCCCCATCGTAACCATCATACAACCACCCGATAGACTCCATTTGTCTTGAAAAATTAGATTTAGTTATGAAGTTTTGTTTCATCATTGTTATTAAGACTTGGTTGAAAGATTCAGTTAACCATTTGTGTGTTTTTGAAGCTTTTAATTTTTTTAAGCTGCACTACTATATAATTTTTGGAGTGATCAATCTTTCCTAATGTCACGCCCCAGTCCCAAAATGCCGAGGGACTGGAGATGCGTAGCAATGGCCAGCAGCACGCACCGATGGATAACCCAATTTAATGGAGCCATCAGGGCGTACTTAAGCTGTAAATAAGGTCTACTATACAAGTCACACTAATCTCATCCATAAAGATAAGGAAATAAACTGCATAATCAAATGGAAATAGTGTATCAACAACATCACAGCAAGTCAGTCGGAGAAACGATCCGACTTAAGTCTGAATAAACCGGCTCTATAGGCCAGGAACAAAAGAGATAAACATGAAATAAATAAATGAGTACTGGGACAGGCACTCAGGAGAAGTCCTCGGCAGTCACCTCGTCTTCAGTGTTTGGTTCAGCTCCAGCAATAGCTTCAGCTCCTGTCCCGTATATCTCGGGATACTGCTCCTCAGCTAAACCTGGGGACATAATCCATTCCAGGTCCTCAGTGGACATAGCAAGGAACAAATAATACAAGCCAAAATGAATAAGCAGTGCAATAAATAATAAAACAGCAGGGTAAACTAAGTAACCATCTATGTGATATGCAAATGAGAGCAACACTAGTACTCAGGCTGAGACCGCTACAAGCTCTGTGTCGGGGAGCCGGTAGCAGTAATAACACGTAAAGGGTCTAGCTCTGCTGGAGAGTCTACAACCTCACAATAATAGTAGATATATATATAGAACAGCCTGTAGCCTGTGTGTCTCTCCCCACCCAATGTAATCACGCAAGCCATGACCATAACGTCTCATGTCCATGTTAGCGGGATTATAGCTAATGCAACAAGTCATACTGTCTATAAATAAATAACTCTGTCAAGTCCTGTATCCTATTCAGAATCCCCACGAATAACTCAGGAAGATTCTGTCCATGATAGTGTCAAGTGTCCTGGGTTGTAGGGTACTTGATAGGTCAAGTACAAAGTAAGGGGATCGTAAATCCATCTCTAAATGACGAAACCAACACCGCGTAAGGTGTCAGTACCCGACTATGATCGGGCACTAGGTACGTCGTACGTTTCCTAGGTTTAAGCAGTTTAAAACAGTTTATATGAATTTGCACAAGAAATCCAGCAGAGTATTTTTACAGAAAATAAGAAAATAATGACTGCAAGTTTGGCAAGGTGCACTTGCCTGAGGTTTGGATTCCACTTGGGTCCTGGTTTCGGAAATTTCCAGAAATGTCTCCGAAAGCTGAAATAAACAGTACCATCACGCTCAGAAGGTGTCAAACAGCTAGGAACGCCTGTCCTTGGGTCCAATTTGGAGACAAGGGCAAAAACGGCAATTTTGGCCCAAAACGGGGTCCACCGGTGGGCCCGCTTTGCACCGAAAAATGTGTCAGGATCAACGGTCTTCAAATTCACCAAACTTAGTGTCAACAGGTCAGGAACGCTGATACGAACCCAACGGAACTTTCAGATTTGAATTCCGATGAGCCGATCACAAAATCGCCCGTCGAGCGGGGCCTGTGGGGCCCACGACACGCGATTTCGTCAACGTTCTCAGAATCAGACCAAACTTGACCCACAGGACCAGCGTATCACTACGAGTCCGATGACGCAAGTTTCGTCTCGATCTGACGTGTGTGCACGAAGTTATGGTGAAATGCAGAAAAGGCGGATACGGAGCGATGTCCGCGGATACGCGTTGATTCCGGTGTGCACGCACACCCGAATCAGCTTCCGTGAAATCCCACACGTCCGTATCGACGAGGTGCACGTATCTTGTGAAGACCGTACGCGACCAAGTCGTCCCGTTTGGCGGGGCGCACTCAGTTCCGGGGTGAAACAGGGTCTGGTTTTTTCCTGTTTTTGGATCGCGGTGTGCGATCACCACAGGACGCGATGCCCCGAGCGGTTTGTCCGGGCACCGAGAGGGTCATACAGGCTTCGCGTAGAAATTTACGGAAACGAAAACAGAGATCCGAGGTGCAAGTTACGAGTACCTGAACGCGGCTTCACGAAAATGGGGTTTCCTATGTCCGACTCGTGTCCTGGACACGTGTCCACTGCTAGGGCTAGGGTTTGGTGTCTGCCGGAGTTGGGGCCGGCCGGTGGCGGGTTGGGCGGCGCAGACGGTGGTGGGGCGCTGGGGACGGCGTCGCCGGGGCTCGGGACGCGGGCTGCGGTCGCCGGAGACTCGGAACGGCTCGGCTGGGAGGGGAGAGGAGGAAGGGGAGCTAGGGTGGGGCTGCTCGAGGCGGTGCTGTCACGCCCCAGTCCCAAAATACCGAGGGACTGGATGCGTGATTATGGCCAGCAGCACACACCGATAGACAACCCCAATTTAATGGATCCATCGGAGTGTACTTAAGCTGTATTATACAAGTCAGGGTTTACTAATCTCATCCACAAATTAAAGATAGCAATATCAGCATAATGAAAGATCTACACAATATCCAGGCAAAGTAAATAAATCGGAGAACAATCCGATATTAAGTCTGTTACACAAGTTCTCAAAGACAGGAATTTAAGAGTTTAATTAAACAGGAAATAGAGAGTTTAATGAAACAGGAAAATAAAGACTAAATGACTGAGCATGGTGAAGCAGTTGTTCAGGAGAAGTCCTCAGCGGTCACCTCGTCCTCAGGTTCAGGTACTGCTCCAAGTAGTGCCCCTGTTCCGTACACCTCAGGGTAGCTCTCGTCTGCTATAACTGGAGAACAAAACCAGGTCCTCAGCGGGACGTAACAAGGTACAGAAGAATACGAGCCATAATACAGTGAATGAGCATGCAAGTCAACCAAAATGTTAAACACAAGAGAAGCACAAGAAATTAATAAGTTTAAGACAGTGGCATGCCGATGTTACTATCAAACAAATCCAGTTAAATAATTAAAACCAGCTAAGTGATCATGCAAGTGAGAGTTATTATTCATACTCAGGCTGAGACTACTACAGGATCAGTGATAAGAAACCATAGCAGTGATTCTCGAAGGGCCAGTACAGGTGCCAAAGCTCTGTGTCAGAGACTAGGACACTTCCAGATAACCAGATATATATATATAATATAATCAGCCTTGATATGATAATACTCTCCCCACCCAATGAATCTCACGTCACAGATCTCAATGTTCATGTTACGCAAGATTGAAACTAATGCAGCTAGTCAGGATAAAACATAAAGCTCAAGTTATGAAATCTATATCCTAAACAAAATCCCCTTGAAAAATCAGGAAGATTCTGTATCATGCTTTGTGTCAGGTGTCCTGGGGATAAAGTATTTGATAGGGCAAGTACCACAGTCACAGAAATTAGAGCAAGAGATTCAAAATGAATTAAATACTGCATTTAATGGCAAGGTACACTTGCCTGGATTTCCTGTTTCAGTTGTAGCTCGAGCTTCAGCTGAATTTCCAAGCAGTACTCCGGTTGCTGAAATAGACATCACCATCAGGTCCAGAACACATCAATCAGCTAGGAACGCCTGTCCTTGAGTCCAATTTGGAGACAAGGGCAAAAACGTCATTTTCGGGTCAAGGCGGGGTCCAGATGTGGGCCGTCTTGCACCGAAAAATGCGCCAGGGTCAAAGGTCTCAAAAACAGTCCAACTTAGTGTCAACAGGTCAGGAACGATGATACGAACCCAACGGAACTTCCAGAATTGGATTCCGATGAGCCGTTCTCAAAATCGCCCGTCGAGTGGAGCCTGTGGGGCCCACGACACGCGATTTTGTCAACGTTCTCAGAATCGAACCAAACTTGACCCACAGGACCAGCGTATTGCTACGAGTCCAATGGCGCAAGTTTCGTCTCGATCTGACTTGTGTACACTAAGTTACAGCGAGAAACAGAAAGTACGGATACGGGGCGGTGTCCGCGGATACGCACTGATTCCGGTGTGCACGCACATCCAAATCAGCTTCTGCGAAAGCCCGCACGTCCGTATCTACGATGCTCACGTGTCGGTGAAGACCGCACGTGACCAAGTCGTCCCGTTTGGCGGGGCGTACTCGATTCCGGGGTGAAACAGGGCTAAGTTTTTCCTGTTTTTGGATCGCGGTGTGCGATCACCACAGGACGCGATGCCCTGAGCGGTTTGCACGGGCACCGAGAGGGTCAAACAGGCTTCGCAACGCAAAAGACGGAATTAAAAACGGGGTTACGAGCAGGAAGTTGGAAGTACCTGAACAGGGTTCAATGAACAGCGTATCTCCGTGTCCGTGTCGTGTCCGACACTGTTCCCAATCCGTGTCCTGAACTAGGGTTAGGGTTCAGGCGCTTGTGTCCGACTTGTGTCAAGGCTGGGCAAGGCCGGCGAGGGCTGCTGGACGCGCCGGAGGAGGAGGCGAGGGCTGTGCTGGCTAGGGCGGTCGTCGGCCGGAGGCGCTGCGGCAAGGCGGCGGCGTGGCTGGGCTCGGCTGGGCGCTGTCGGGGCTGCGCTGGGTTGGGGAAGCCGGAGGCAGCGGGGGAAAGGGAGGAGGAGGGAGGTGGCTGCGTCGCGGGGGACGTCGTCGGCGAGGCGTTGCCGGCTCGGGCGGAGCTGGGTGAGGAGCGGGGAGGCGGCGTCGAGGCCAGAGGCGGAAGGGTTCGGCTGGGCTAGGGTTCAGGTGAACTCGGGGGAGGTTTTTATAGGAGAGAGGGAGAGGGGAACGGCCGTCCGGTGAGGGAGGCGACGAGACGGCGGGTGCGGGAGGCCAGGCGGCGCTGGGAGGCGAGCGGGCGGCGGATGCGTAACGGCCGGAGGGAGGCGGGCAGTCGGCTGGGGAAGAGAGTGGGAACGGGTCGGATCTCAGGGGTGCGGGTCGGGTTGGTCGACCGGACCCGATCCGACCCGCTAACAATGCGGGCTTGGGCCGGAGTTGGGCCGGGCCGGGCTATAGGGTTTAATTAAATAGCTAAATAATTAATCAATTAAATAATTAAATAAATAATTAGTTTTAGGTATTCTAAAAATAGATCCGGGGCCCAATAAATTCCCGAAAAATTACCTTAAGTCTAGATTTTTATTTTACACCATAAAATATTATTTTCATAATATTTTAATACTATTTAATATCAATTAAAAATCCTTCAATAATTTAAAGAACCTGAATTTAATTAGAAAAATTCCCGAAAATTTTCAGAAATCAAATTTTAAAATTCTTTGAAAATCAGGGGGATTACAATATACCCCCCTTAAGAGGATTGCGTCCTCGCAATCAAAGAATAACCGATCAACAGAGATGACACGGTTACCAATTTTATTTGAATAAAGAAAATCAAGGTTCAGATCTTGAATACATAGGAAAATCATTTCCCTAAGCAAAAGAAGTTATGCAATTTCCCAAATGTGGAAAATCTTAGAAAATTACTGTTTTTTTTTTTTTTTTTTTTTTTTTTTTAGAAAACCAGGTTATATTTTCAAAACTTATCAGATTAACCATTCTAAGTTATTATCAAGTTCAAAACTAGGTTATTAATTGTTAGCAAGTTAAAATTATCAGGTTTTAAGGTTATCAGGTCAAGGTTATCAGGTCAAGTCTGGGGTCACGAACCAGCAGGCACAAACTATAACAATGCTAGAAACGGAACAACTACAAAGACTTACGCGCATTAGCAGCTCCTTGGTTCTGCGCGTCTCCCACAGTCATCGCGAAAACTTGACCGCGTCCTTGAGGTGGTGCTCTTTGCTGTTGCTGGGGTTGCTGGTAGGGTGCTGCTTGAAGTGCCAAGGGTGGCCTTGGTTGTTGTCCTCCTGGTGCCGGTAGAGCTTGTTGGTTTGCCCTTGGTGCTTCCCTACGATCAGGGCAGTCCTTCACTGCATGTTGTCTGGATCCGCAACCTAAGCACAGTCCGTGCTTACGTCTACACTCCTTCTCAACATGGCCTATTTTGCCGCAGAAATAACAAGTAGGAAGAGTCAGGGTTTTGGATGCAGATCCCTGTGGTGCTTGTTGCAGATGAGGTTTCTTGGCAGCTTCTCCATTGTTCGCTCTGGCTGGTACTGACGTGGAAGGCCTCTTCAGACTGGTTTCTCTTCTGGTGACGCGCTCCATGCGTCGAGCTGCAGCAAGGACGTCCGTGTACGAAGTTGGTGCGACAGATCCAATCAGTTTCTGTAGTTCGATGTTGAGTCCGTCGAAAAACTTCTCGGTCTTCTCTACTTCAGTCGGGATCAAGGTAGGAGCAAAGCGACTCAGACGAATGAACTCGGCGTTGTACTCTTCCACCGTCATAGCATCCTGAGTGAGGCGGTTGAACTTGTCCCTCAGTTCAGATCGAGCGATAGCAGGTATGTACATCTCCTGGAAGAGTCTGGAGAACTCTTCCCAAGTAACTCGGTCTGGTCCGAGTCTGGTCTCTTCGGATAGCCACCAGTGATGAGCATTGTCCGTCAATTGCATTCTGACGGCGGTCATCCAACGTTCTCTTGGTAGTTCAGCTGCTTCTAATTGATGCCGAATGTTGGTGAGCCATTCATGCACTTCTGTTGGTCCCTCCTTGCCAGAGAAAGTACGGGGCTTCAGCTGGCGGAAGTCTGTGATAGAGCCCGTCGGTTGCCGTCTAGCTGGTAGGTTGGCCTGCTCCAGTGCATTTACTAGACTGTTCCTCAAGTACTCAGCCTCGCGACGTTGGGCCTCAGTTTGGACTTGTTGCTGAGCTTGCATCATTGCGAAGAACATCTGGAACATCTGTTGTCCGTCCATTGCTTGGCCTGGTGGGAAGACAGGCATCTGAGGAGTGAACTGGGGCGGAGGTGGAATATCATCACGCCGAAATCGGGAAGATTGCGGATCTGCTTGTCTGCTTCGGTGAGTAGAGGGATCTCCACTCAACAGCGTCACTTCATCTTCTCCGTAAGTGACTTCAGCACCTACTGGTGTTCTTGCTGGTGTTCCGTCATTTGTTTGTGAATCCATTTCTCTGCATCAAAATAAACTATAAGAGGCGCACAGGAATCAAGGCAAGATGCAAATTCAAAAATGAATACGATACAGATATCAAGAACGTTTGCAAGCAAGTGGATGAGATCCTAAAAACTTATCTTATTCTTATTGCAGGCCTGTCGGTCCCTAAGTTGAAACCGAACAATTTAGTCGTTGACCTGCATGGGCCACCACAAAAACCATGTCACGCCCCAGTCCCAAAATACCGAGGGACTGGATGCGTGATTATGGCCAGCAGCACACACCGATAGACAAACCCAATTTAATGGATCCATCGGAGTGTACTTAAGCTGTATTATACAAGTCAGGGTTTACTAATCTCATCCACAAATTAAAGATAGCAATATCAGCATAATGAAAGATCTACACAATATCCAGGCAAAGTAAATAAATCGGAGAACAATCCGATATTAAGTCTGTTACACAAGTTCTCAAAGACAGGAATTTAAGAGTTTAATTAAACAGGAAATAGAGAGTTTAATGAAACAGGAAAATAAAGACTAAATGACTGAGCATGGTGAAGCAGTTATTCAGGAGAAGTCCTCAGCGGTCACCTCGTCCTCAGGTTCAGGTACTGCTCCAAGTAGTGCCCCTGTTCCGTACACCTCAGGGTAGCTCTCGTCTGCTATAACTGGAGAACAAAACCAGGTCCTCAGCGGGACGTAACAAGGTACAGAAGAATACGAGCCATAATACAGTGAATGAGCATGCAAGTCAACCAAAATGTTAAACACAAGAGAAGCACAAGAAATTAATAAGTTTAAGACAGTGGCATGCCGATGTTACTATCAAACAAATCCAGTTAAATAATTAAAACCAGCTAAGTGATCATGCAAGTGAGAGTTATTATTCATACTCAGGCTGAGACTACTACAGGATCAGTGATAAGAAACCATAGCAGTGATTCTCGAAGGGCCAGTACAGGTGCCAAAGCTCTGTGTCAGAGACTAGGACACTTCCAGATAACCAGATATATATATATAATATAATCAGCCTTGATATGATAATACTCTCCCCACCCAATGAATCTCACGTCACAGATCTCAATGTTCATGTTACGCAAGATTGAAACTAATGCAGCTAGTCAGGATAAAACATAAAGCTCAAGTTATGAAATCTATATCCTAAACAAAATCCCCTTGAAAAATCAGGAAGATTCTGTATCATGCTTTGTGTCAGGTGTCCTGGGGATAAAGTATTTGATAGGGCAAGTACCACAGTCACAGAAATTAGAGCAAGAGATTCAAAATGAATTAAATACTGCATTTAATGGCAAGGTACACTTGCCTGGATTTCCTGTTTCAGTTGTAGCTCGAGCTTCAGCTGGATTTCCAAGCAGTACTCCGGTTGCTGAAATAGACATCACCATCAGGTCCAGAACACATCAATCAGCTAGGAACGCCTGTCCTTGAGTCCAATTTGGAGACAAGGGCAAAAACGTCATTTTCGGGTCAAGGCGGGGTCCAGATGTGGGCCGTCTTGCACCGAAAAATGCGCCAGGGTCAAAGGTCTCAAAAATAGTCCAACTTAGTGTCAACAGGTCAGGAACGATGATACGAACCCAACGGAACTTCCAGAATTGGATTCCGATGAGCCGTTCTCAAAATCGCCCGTCGAGTGGAGCCTGTGGGGCCCACGACACGCGATTTTGTCAACGTTCTCAGAATCGAACCAAACTTGACCCACAGGACCAGCGTATTGCTACGAGTCCAATGGCGCAAGTTTCGTCTCGATCTGACTTGTGTACACTAAGTTACAGCGAGAAACAGAAAGTACGGATACGGGGCGGTGTCCGCGGATACGCACTGATTCCGGTGTGCACGCACATCCAAATCAGCTTCTGCGAAAGCCCGCACGTCCGTATCTACGATGCTCACGTGTCGGTGAAGACCGCACGTGACCAAGTCGTCCCGTTTGGCGGGGCGTACTCGATTCCGGGGTGAAACAGGGCTAAGTTTTTCCTGTTTTTGGATCGCGGTGTGCGATCACCACAGGACGCGATGCCCTGAGCGGTTTGCACGGGCACCGAGAGGGTCAAACAGGCTTCGCAACGCAAAAGACGGAATTAAAAACGGGGTTACGAGCAGGAAGTTGGAAGTACCTGAACAGGGTTCAATGAACAGCGTATCTCCGTGTCCGTGTCGTGTCCGACACTGTTCCCAATCCGTGTCCTGAACTAGGGTTAGGGTTCAGGCGCTTGTGTCCGACTTGTGTCAAGGCTGGGCAAGGTCGGCGAGGGTTGCTGGACGCGCCGGAGGAGGAGGCGAGGGCTGTGCTGGCTAGGGCGGTCGTCGGCCGGAGGCGCTGCGGCAAGGCGGCGGCGTGGCTGGGCTCGGCTGGGCGCTGTCGGGGCTGCGCTGGGTTGGGGAAGCCGGAGGCAGCGGGGGAAAGGGAGGAGGAGGGAGGTGGCTGCGTCGCGGGGGACGTCGTCGGCGAGGCGTTGCCGGCTCGGGCGGAGCTGGGTGAGGAGCGGGGAGGCGGCGTCGAGGCCAGAGGCGGAAGGGTTCGGCTGGGCTAGGGTTCAGGTGAACTCGGGGGAGGTTTTTATAGGAGAGAGGGAGAGGGGAACGGCCGTCCGGTGAGGGAGGCGACGAGACGGCGGGTGCGGGAGGCCAGGCGGCGCTGGGAGGCGAGCGGGCGGCGGATGCGTAACGGCCGGAGGGAGGCGGGCAGTCGGCTGGGGAAGAGAGTGGAAACGGGTCGGATCTCAGGGGTGCGGGTCGGGTTGGTCGACCGGACCCGATCCGACCCGCTAACAATGCGGGCTTGGGCCGGAGTTGGGCCGGGCCGGGCTATAGGGTTTAATTAAATAGCTAAATAATTAATCAATTAAAT
The DNA here is from genome assembly GCA_036927795.1 of Iris macrosiphon. NCBI lineage: Eukaryota > Viridiplantae > Streptophyta > Magnoliopsida > Asparagales > Iridaceae > Iris > Iris macrosiphon. The sequence continues at coordinate 29,656,713 of JAYESA010000019.1, forward strand.
AATTAAATAAATAATTAGTTTTAGGTATTCTAAAAATAGATCCGGGGCCCAATAAATTCCCGGAAAATTACCTTAAGTCTAGATTTTTATTTTACACCATAAAATATTATTTTCATAATATTTTAATACTATTTAATATCAATTAAAAATCCTTCAATAATTTAAAGAACCTGAATTTAATTAGAAAAATTCCCGAAAATTTCCAGAAATCAAAATTTAAAATTCTTTGAAAATCAGGGGGATTACAGGTGCCGGTCGGAGGAAGGAGAGGAAGGGGAGAGGGCAGCCGGCGGCGCTGGAGGAGGTCACGGCGGCGCTGGGGAGGGATCCGGTGAGGGGTGGCCGGAGCTAGGGCACGGTGGGTTCGGGTTAGGGGAAAAGGAGGCGGAGGAGGGGCTATATAAAGGGGCTCAAGGGGGCTCGGCCGGAGACGACGTGGCCGCGGGATCCGGAGGGGAGGCGACGGGTCGTGGGGGCGTGGACGGGGCGGTTCTCCGGCGTCGTGGCCGGAGAACGCGGGTTCGTGGGTGACAGGGGAGAGGGGGAAGAAGCGGGTCGGGTCGGGCGGCGGGCTCCGGGTGAGCGGACCCGCCCGACCCGCTAGGGGTTTGAGGCTGGGCTGGGTCAGCCGCTAACGGGCTCGGCCCACTGGGCCGGGCCGGGCCCAAAACCAAAATAAAAAAATAATAATTATTATTATAAATATCAGTAATTAATTAAATTAATTTAGAAAATAGTTTTTAGGCTTTTAAAAATAGGTCTGAGGCCCAATAAAATCCCAGAAAATTACCCTAAGTCCGGTTTTCTATTTTACACCATAAAATCATATTTTTATTTCATTTTAATGTTATTTATTGGCAATTAAAAATTACAAACTCACTACATGGCCTATGTAAATTCCTGAAAAATGCATTTTAAATCCCAAAATTGATTTAAAAATATCTGAAAAATTTAGGGTGTTTACACCTAATAAGTTAGATCTTTATGGGCAATGCTATGCCTACAATCAAATGTTCACAATCTTCTTACAACCGCCACATGGCGGCCACATGACTTCTACGTGGCAGCCGTCCATTGGAGGACAGGGAAGAGGTGGTGTTCGGTGGCTGTCTGGATGGCCGTCACGTAGCAGGAACGTCATGTGACAACCGTTGATTGGAAGAGAGGTGGGACCGGATGTGGCCCACATAGCAGGAGGGGTAGAGAGGATTGTAAGAAGGTTGTAAGCATTTGGTAGTAAACTTAGCATTATTGGATCTTTATATCTTGCAATCGATTTTTCTCCAAACCTAAAAAAGAGTGCAACAACTTTTAGTTTTATTTCCCAACCATATTGAGTGCCTATACTTTGGTTGTTTATGTATTCAACAAGTTTTTTTTAGGATTGTCTCTGACAGTGCTACTTTTTTCGTCGCAATTGTAGACGAATTTTCGAAGTTCAAAATTCTAAAATGGATTCGAAACTTCAAAAATCTGTCAAAAATAAATTATAAATCAAAATTTAGTTACTAGAAGATGTAATTTAGGCACGAACATGAAACATAATATATTTGAAGTTTGTGAGAGAAAAGAAAGACAAGGATGAAAAAGAAAAAAAAAGTCAGCTTTTATACAATGTAGTGGACAATTCCTAATAAAAAATTTCAGTGACAAACTTGTAAACAAAAGCGGAAATTTTGGATACTTCTGAGTAAGTTTTTTAGTGCCTTTATAAAAATTCATAGTTGAACGTATCAAGTTACAATTTAGTAATTTTTTTTATGTGGTCCGATATTTCACACGGGACTTTGTGCATGCTGTATTGCACGTCTTGTAGGCCCACTGTTCCCCCAACTCCCACTATTAATAAATAAAAAAATAATACACTTTCGTGACTTGATCTACTGATCTTTCGCCATTCAGCTGAAATTTTATATCTCTCCTCAGTAACAAAAAAAATTATTGAAATTCGATAATTTAGTTTTTTATTAAAACTTCTACCACTTAAAACCTACAAATCCAAACAAAGTTATCAGGCACATCCCGCCTAACTCTCCCTCTCTTACGAAAAATTTCAGTCAGAGCACCAAAGTTTACTATATTTATTAAAAATGCATAAAAGTTTTCAAATTTACAACGAAAGCATTAAAACGTCCTTTGTAAGGGCGTTTTATACTTTTCCGTTAACTCCGTTAACGGTCAGCCACTGACATTAAAAAAAATTAAAAAAAAAGGTAAAACGCCCTTTGTAAAGACGTTTTATATTTTTATTTAATTTAATATCTCTCTCCTCTCTCTCCCCTCTCTCCTCTCTCTTCTCTCTTCTCTCCTCTCTCTCCTGTCCGCCCGCTCCCCTCTCTCTCCTCCTCTCTCTCTCTCTCCTCTCTCTCTCTCTCATATCCTCTCCTCTCCTCTCTCCTAGTCAAAGTAATATATATATATATATATATATATATATATATATATATATATATATATATATATATATATATATATATATATATATATATATATATATATATATTTATCTTCTCTCAGCAAAGTAAAATATATATTTATATATATATATATATATATATATATATATATATATATATATATATATATATATATATATATATATTCTGATTTTTTACTCCACTCTCTCTCTCTCTTCACACATTTACTCTCTCTCTCTTATCACTCTCATTTCTCTCTCCTTCCTAGTAGATAGAACTACGTGTGTAAAATAGGTAACGTTATTATGCTATGAAGTAGATAGTAGTAGTGTAGCGCCCCGTTCTCCCGGTGAGGAGAGCGCGGCTAAGAAACACAAGACGGTATCGTGCGATCGGGATAGATTGAATTAAGAACTCGTCCTCGTTATGGATTTGCTTCTTCGGAATCGATTCCCATATTCAGTGGACTGCGCCCCAAGGATCGTCTTAGCGGCAGAGTCAGGAGGGACCTCTCCGCTGCTATCTTTTATTGCCTCGGTTTTCGATGTCGCTTGTTGCTTTCGTGCTTTGAGTTGGTTTTGGGATTTGCTTGTTTTCCTTGAACGGTTTCGATGATTTTCATTGTTTTCGTTCATAGACTTGCACTTCTATTCCGAGAATGGAAAGAGAGGAAGAAGTATTAATCGAGCTGTTTGTGTGCAGGTGAACGAGCAGTAGGCGGCTTGCGAACGGAGTCGTGAAGCGCCTCTTTCCTTCTTCTTTCCAAAATCTAAGTGAGTGGCTACCAACCCGATTAGCTAGCTCTGCTTCCAGCTTCACTCCTTCGCCCCGATCAAACGATACCAAGTAATAATAAAAGAAACCAAGATAAAAGAGAATAGACTTGGTTAATACTGCTTGTCAATCAAACTGTGAACGGTTACTTACTTGCATGCGTGTTCGCTCGGAAATATTTATCATATGCATAATACAAGTTAGAATGTATGCTCTTCTTTAAATTATGCTATGAACATGATTCCTCCTGAATGCAATAATCTGATAAGGAGACTATGCCAAAGTAGCTCTCCTCCTGTTACTGTCCCGTGCCTGTTATTGCCCTGATTTGCCTCAACTGATAACTTAGTGTATATGTTGATCACGGACAACTTGTGCACAAGGTCTTAGTTCCTGCGGACGGTTGCTGGGGCACTGGCACCGATCCGATCCGGACGGAACTCCTGAATAGTCGCCTGTATCGGATGAAATAACTTGTGACGCCCTGTTCAACTTTCCGTTACTTGTTATTTCATTCATGTACTATGCCCCGTCCATTATGGCATCCCGCCAGTGATCCCCTGTATATTTAAACCTGTTGCATACTAACTTGTGTCTCCGTGGCAGGGAAGGCATGGTAAGTATTGTGCAGGTAATTCAGACGGTCAGGTAAAATCCACCGAACGGTGGCACGTTCATTTCAGTAAATTCAATATGCTGCTTAACTGTAAATGAACTAAGGCAAGATAGAAACCAACCAAATATGCATGCTTCACTAAACAACGTGTTGATTGGTATAGTCAGGCTAGCTCGCCTTCACCAGCATGTTTCGATATGCTGACCCTCGTTGAAACAGGTTCTCCGCACCAAGGCGAACCGAGCGAGGAGCCGAAGTCGTCTACCCGATCCAGTCCAACTGTTGGCGCATCTTCACCGCGCCCCCGAAGCATATTGGAGTCAGGAGCCTGCAACTCTTCATACACAAATGCAGCTCCGTGGCAAGGCGATCCTCCAGCCTGGAGGTCTTATTCGTTTTGAGTTTATAAAAGGATGTAATGTACAGGACTGCTATCTCATTTTGAGTCAACCCTTTTGTAAGCCGTTCGGCATATTAGCTGACTCGTTCAAGAGTTTGTAATAGATGTTCATTATCAATAAAGAGAACTTTTCTAAGTTTCAAATCTGTGTTTCAATTTATCTGCGTACTCTGAGTATGTGCTTGCTATGCAAATCATTAAAGAGCCTTGTGCGGGCGCAACTCCAGGCCCGCACGGCGGTCACGGCTCGGGGGACGCCTCGGGGCGTGACAAGTAGTACCAGTAGCAGTAGGATAATAGCTAAAATAGGTAACGTTATTATGCGTAGGAGTAGGGCTAACGTTTATATTGTAACGGATAGATTAACTTTCTATATATATGCCAAACTTATGAGTTATATGTCATCCACTCTCTCTCTCTTATTCTATTGATCCTAAATAAAGTCAGAAGAAAATTTTATCCCTATTCTGCTACCATTTTTCCTGAGATATACTTCTGTAAGTCTTAATTTAGACGAAAGTTTTTACTATGGATCAAAATTTAGTAATAATTTGCTACCATGGAGGTATACTAGATGGATTATCTTACCATGGAGGTAATACTCATCTTATAACCACTTATAAAAATATTACTTTAGCTAGTTTGCGTAGTACAATTTTTGATCGTTTTTGCATAAGTTATGAATTTACAATAAGGTGGTTTTATGAAGATGCATTGATAATAGTAGATTGTGAAGAAACATGGAATTTTATTGTTCAAAGTAATTTAGTGTCAGCTTGTATTAAAATTTACATCATCCCATCACAAGTAAATATCGACACAACTATCATATCAACTAGTGAACATTTTAATGATAAGCAAGATTTCAATGTTGGTCCTAGTTGTATAAATCACACTGAGAGTAACTCTGATACAGAAAATAATGATGTTGACGATGAAAACAATGATGATTTGGTTGAAAATTTAGATTACTATTTAGATGATAATGATGCTAATGTACATGGTTGCATTTTCGAATTATTTGTTGGCAGACATTTGATTCTCCTAAGGAATTTCGTAATTTTATTAGCGACCTAGCAATTACATATAAATTTAGTTGTTCATCTAAACATAACAATCATCAAAGAATTGTGTATACTTGTGATTCTCCAAACTGTTGTTGGAGAGTATATGCTAAAGCTATTGGTGATGGTAGTACATTTGAAATTCGTACATTTGAAGGTAGACATTCATGTTTAGGTGGATTTACAGGAGGGCATCATCCACTAGCCACCACCGCATGGATAAGAAATAAAATAATTGGTAAAATTAGAGATAACAACTCGTATAGTCCGGCACACATTTTACACGATATACTTAGAGAACATCGGATACATATTACATATTCCAAAGCTTGGAGAGCTAGGGAACTTGCATTATATGATATTAACGGCAGTTACGTTGATGCGTATGGTAGTCTTGAGAAATATTATTTTACAATTATGGAAACAAATTTCGGTAGCAAATATTTTTTAAAAACTGTAGAAAATAATATCTTTCAAAGAATATTTATTTGTTTCAAGGCTTGTATGGATGGTTTCTTAAGTGATTGGTTACCTGTTATTAGTATTGATGCTACTTTTCTTACATCTAGATTCCAAGGTAATTTATTTGTTGCTTGTGCCCACGATCCAAACTATCAACTATATCCTATCGCTTATTGTGTTGCTGAGAATGAAAATACAGAGTCGTGGACATAATTTTTAAACTGTTTGAAAATGTATTTCGAAACTTATTTTGAACGTTGGGATAGTATTTCATTTATATCTGATAAACAGAGAGAGGAGAGAGGAGCGGGGAGGGGAGAGGGAGAGAGGAGAGGGGAGAGAGGAGAGCGGAGAGGGAGAGGGAGAGAGGAGAGGGAGAGGGACAGGGAGAGGGGAGAGGGGAGCGGAGAGGGAGAGGGAGAGAGGAGAGAGGAGAGGGAGAGGGACAGGGAGAGGGGAGAGGCTCGCGGAGAGGGAGAGGGAGAGAGGCTCGCGGAGAGGAAAGAGCGGAGAGGGAGAGAGAGAGGAGAGAGGGGAGAGAGGGGAGACTGCCGAAAAAAAAAATATTTTAAGGAAAATGCGTTTTCCTTAAAATATTTTTTTTTTTCGGCAGCAGCGAGCGAGAAGATTTTCGTTGTATTAAATAATAAGAAAATTGTAAAACGTCCTTCGTAAGGACGTTTTAGCTTTATTTAATATTTTTTTTTCGTGACTGATAGGAGAGAGGAGAGAGGTTTAAAATATTTATAAAAATTATAAAACGTCCTTCCAATAGGCGTTATATATATATATATATATATATATATATATATATATATATATATATATATATATTCTTTTTTTCGATAACGGTGTTAATTATATTTGACGAAAAAATTCAAAACGTCCTTTGTAAGGACGTTTTGATGCTTTCACGATAATTTTTGAAAGTTTGATGTTTTTATTATAAATTTAAAAATATATTATGCTCTCGTTGAAAATTTTCGTTTAGTTTTCCTTTACTTAACCTCACTTTACTTAAAATTTTCCCATAAATAGACCTTAATCTTATTAAATAAGAAAGGAAGAAAAAAAAGAAGAATCTAGAACATACTTTTGGTGGTTCCGACTCGAGTGCTTTATTATTATTATTTTTTTGCAAATCGGCGGAATCGCTCCGACTACACTGCACTTCCGTAGGAAGAAGCCATGGACGACCCCTTCGTCAGAGGCATGGACGCTCCGGACCTCGACTTCGCCAGCGAGTTCCTCACCTCCTGGCTCCCTTTCCTCACCAAAGACCTCTGCGACCGCTGCTCCGAAACCCTTATTTCCCGCGTCCGATCCCTCCGCTCTGTCCCCTCTCACGCCGAGTCCCTCCCGGAGCCGAGCGGATGGGACTCTCCGGACCAGGATCCCCACCCGGATTCGGCGTCGCCCAAGGCTCGGATGTCGTGGGCTGACATAGCGCAGGAGGAGGAGGACGAGCTGGAGGAAGGGGAAGGGGAGGAGGAGAAGAAGAAGAAGGCGGAGCTGCCGAGGGAGCAGAGGGAGTGGATCCGCTTCAGCAACGTGAAGCGGAAGAAGGACTTCATATGCCTGGAGAGGCTCAAGAAGGGAGGCAAGATCGTCAACACCCTCGAAGGCCTCGAGCTGCATACCGGGGTCTTCAGCGCCGCCGAGCAGAAGAGGGTCGTCGACGCGGTGTATGAGCTCCAGGAGAAGGGGAGGAAGTCCGAATTGGGAGGTAACAGTACAGATCGATGCTTTTGATGGGAAGTTGCAATCTCTACTATTGCCAATTTATTTTTTCGTAACAAGTTATCTATCACAAGAGTCAAAATTGTATTTGTTGGTATAGTATATCGATGAGAGTTGCAATCTTTACTAGGCAGTGCCAGTTCGTGTGGCGACACGTATTGGACGAGGCAAAGACACTCCTTTGGACACACCAAAATCAATGTTGTAGTCATATGACCCATATCATGTCGAAGATGTGTCTTATATATATATATATATATATATATATATATATATATATATAAAACCATGTTCTCACCATTGGGCGCTGAATGCAACATTAGTGTTTTCTTCTTCTTCTGAAAACCCTAATGAAAAAGATGAAGAGGACTAGCCTGATCTATCGGTTGGGGGATGGACAAAGGTTAAACGAGGGAAGAGGAGATCTCTGAGGGCAGGAACTACCTATCCTGCACGGGAGATACGGCAACCAATGAACCACAAGTGGCAGGAAGGGAGGGGCTTGGCTCCGAACACCAAGAAGACACCCTTAAATCGGATAAACGTGACTAATCTCACGCCTAGGGAAGGGGTCCATTGATCGATGCGAGTTAGGACGGATCGGGAGCCGTGGTTAAGATGAGGCCACATGGCAGCCTCGACTCGCAGATTGCCCCCCCCGGACGTGACGAGTGTAGAGGTCCTCCGCCTATATCTAAGGAGAAGGGAAGAGTTGTATCTAGACCAAACACTTCATTGGTGTCTGCAAGCAGTCGGCCAATTTCTTGGGCGCCGATCTGCAAGGCGAATCTCTACCACGATGAGTTGGAATTGCAGTACGTAGAGCTAACTCTAGTTTATGGTGTCAAGACAACGGACATTACGGTCGTCGATCTGGTGGAGGCAGAAGAGTATTGGCGGCACTTCGTAGTCCTGTACTTGGTGGGATCGCTGGCGAGTTACGGGACTGTTTCTTCCATACCTAGAAGACTGTGGCAGCCCAAGGAGGAGATGACGGCATACTCGTGGGAGAATGGGTTCTACCTATTCAAATTTGCGATGACGGAGGACTTGGATCGAGTACTAGAGGTAGGGCCATGAATGTTCAATGGCAAGCTGGCTATTATTTGGAGGTGGGATCTTTCCATGAGCTTCGAGCGTGACATGCTATCCAAAGTCCCTGTTTGGATACGCCTGCCGTGATGGAACGGTGCTGCTATCATGAAGCTAGCTAGTATCATTGGCACCCCGTTGCAAATGGATGTGCCTATTACACTTCGGCAACGATTGGCATTCGCTCGAGTCTTCGTCGAAGTGGAGATGGGTGCGATACTTTGGAAGAATGTTCAAGTTACTTGTTTCGGGAGGTTGAGTATGGATGGGTACTTGTTAGGCGCTCGACGTGTTGTTGTTTTGGTCACTCGACTGATTTGTGTTCGGAGACATCCAACTGTTTGATGCAATCCAGTACAACGAGAATGGAGTGTGATGAAGGGGAAACACGAAAGCCCTCCAAGTATTGAATGTGGACAACCTGTTCAACAAGTTCCCGACGACTTTCTCCCATCGAGGGAATTAAGGTTCCAAGTTTACCAGACTTGGAAACTGGTTCGATAGATGGGCCATTTGAATGTGCTACATTGCCTGGGGTTATTCACAACAAATTTCATACTTACCCCCTACGTGAATGATCACGGGCAGGAGCACATGGATGTGAGATTAGTAGAAGACGAAGACGGTGGAATAGGATTGCGATCCAAGCAGCCTGCTGCACCTCCTCTGAGTATGCTGGGTATCCCTTTGGGTGACCCCTTAGGTTGCCTCAGCATGCCAAAGGATACCATGGAAACATAACTCCATTCAAGGATTCCAAATGAATCTAATGCCAAAGAGCCAATTGAAGATGTACCACTTCAAAACATTACCAATAACACATGAGGTAAGCTGGCTATGATAAATCCATTTTGGGAAGCAAACCGGAGGTTAAAGAGTGAGGCAATGGGCAAAGATGGACAATGGAAGAAAATGCTGGGAACTCGACCTTCGAGCTCTCGCATCACCAAGGGACACCACACTAGACGTATTGAGTAGATTGCAAAATATGGGGTCAGAGAGAATCTGAGGATAGAGTAATGGTTGTCAATAGCTAGAGTAAGAGAGTGGAATCTAGATGCTCCTGCCACGGGTATCTGGAGGAAAGTTGTAGGTGGCTTTTATTTATATACAAATTACCATCTTCATATATATATATATATATATATATATGTTGAAATTAGTTGTTGATTTTATTGATTGTCTCATTGGCATTATATAGCCTTACAGTCATTAATACAATGATTTCAACCATTATGACAATAATCTCATAATGGAATATCCTGTGACATATTCTGGCATCCCAAATATGTCCTCAGGATATTCCCATGTGCTTATACTAACTTAAATATGACACCCAACATACCATATCAACACTCCTCCTCAAGATGGGTGAAAGATATTCACTAAGCCCATCTTGTCACATCCTCTAATCATGCTCACTGAGGCGAGTCCCTTGGTTAGTCCATCTGCTACTTGATCCCTGGTTGGAACATGGCCAAGCTCCAGTAATCCTCTATCAAACTTCTCTTTGATGAAGAATCTATCAATCTCGATGTGTTTGGTCCTGTCATGCTGTACTGGATTGTTGGCGATACTAATAGCTGACTGATTGTCACACCACAGCTTCATCTTGGCTCCTTGATCCAGCTTCAGCTCCACCAGCATATTCTTCAACCATAGCAGCTCTGCAACTCCCAAGGCCATAGCTCTGTACTCTGCTTCAGCTGTCGATCTGGCCACCACAGACTGCTTCTTACTCCTCCAGGAGACCAAGTTACCTCCTACAAATATACAATATCCCGAGGTAGACCTCCTGTCATCAGCACAACTAGTCCAGTCAGAATCACAGTAGCCCTCGATGCTCACGTGATTGTTCTTCCTGAATATTAGTCCCTTCCCGGGAGCACCTTTCAAGTACCTCAGAATCTGGTACACTGCATCCATATGACCCTTCCGTGGGTCATGCATGTAGCGGCTCACCACACTTACTGCAAAGCAGATATCAGGACGTGTGTGGCTCAAATAGATCAACTTGCCAACCAGTCTCTGGTATCTGTCCCGATCAACTGGTTCTCCAGCCTCAGCATCAATCTTGAACCTCTGATCTATTGGTGTCGCTGCAGGTTTGCACCCCAACATCCCAGTTTCTGTGAGAAGGTCCAGTGCATACTTCCTTTGAGAGAGAACAATCCCCTCTGCTTCTCGAGCAATCTCAATCCCAAGGAAGTACTGAAGAAGGCCGAGATCCTTCACCTCGAATTCTTTGCCAAGCTTTCCTTTGAGTTGGGCGATCTCCTGCTCATCATCTCCTGTGATAATCATATCATCCACATACACCGCAAGCATGGTGATGTGGCCTCCACTCCGACGGAAGAACACAGTATGATCAGCATTGATCTGCTGATATCCCATCCCTATCATGGCCCTTCTGAATCTGTCAAACCAAGCTCGAGGAGACTGCTTCAGTCCATAGAGGGACTTCTTCAACCTGCAGACCTTGCCTACTGTCTGATTGGTGCCAAATCCTGGTGGTATCTCCATGTACACCTCCTCCACTAGATCTCCGTGAAGAAACGCATTCTTCACATCCAGTTGGTGTAGCTTCCATCCACCATTCGCTGCCAGAGAAATCAGAGTCCTGACAGTGCTCATCTTTGCAACTGGTGCAAAGGTCTCGTCATAGTCGATGCCGTACGTCTGACTGTATCCTTTGGCTACTAGTCGAGCTTTGTAGCGATCAACCTGTCCATCTGGGTTCTGCTTCACGGTAAAGACCCACTTGCATCCAACTGCTCTCTTCCCCTCTGGCAGTCTCACAAGCTCCCAAGTGTGGTTCTTCTCCAGAGCTCCCAACTCCTCGTGCATTGCCGCTTTCCACTTTGGATCGTTCTTGGCAACCTGCCAATTGTTAGGTACAGTAATACTATCCAAAGATGCTATAAATGTTCCATGAGAAGAAGGGATATGGTCATAAGAAACAAACTGAGCAATATCTCAACCATATCTGTTTGGAGGATTTTCTGCATTGCTGCGAGTGGTCCTCCGTACAGATAGTGGTGTGGGAGGAGTAGTAGTAGGAGGAATGATATCTTGTGAAGGAGGGGGTATCACCTGAAGGGGGGTTGGTGTCGGTGCCTCAGGAGTTGGGACGAACGCAGGCAAGGGACTTGGCACTGGCACTGTCGGTACTGGTCCTGCAGTTTGCTTCTCTCTCCTGCTGTAGGTAAGTAACTCTCCCTGAGCCGTAGACCTAACACCTTCACCTTCTTGTCCCTTCTCCGTGCCTCCATGCCAAACTTCTAAATCGGTTACCACCAAGTTCTCCATCTCCTCCTCTCGCCTAATACTGGCAGTATTAGGCGTGTTGTGTGAAGTTCCGTCCTGGCGGTAGTATGGCTCATGCTCCCGAAAGTGGACATCCATACTGACAAACTTCTTCTTCTCTACTGGACTCCAGCACACATACCCCTTTTGGGTCGCCGAGTAGCCTACGAAGATGCATTTGACTGCTCTAGGGTCAAGTTTCCCAACTGATGGCATGTTATCCTTCACAAAACACACACACCCAAACACCTTCAGTGGGAGTATCCCACTATTATTGCCTTGCAATACCTCACATGGGGACTTCCATCCGAGGACCTTCGAGGGCATCCTGTTGATGAGTTGAGCTGCTGTCAACACTGCATGCCCCCACAGACTCTGTGGGACATTCATGTCGATCATCATACTTCTTGCGACCTCCAGAAGGTGTCTGTTTTTCCTTTCTGCAACTCCATTTTGTGCTGGTGTGTATGCACAGGTGGTCTGATGCTGTATTCCGTGTGCTGACAAGTATTCTGCAAGCGTCCTGTTGGTATACTCTGTTCCATTGTCAGACCTCAGTACCTTCACAACTGCTTTGTACTGAGTCTGGACATGCTTATGGAAATCCCGAAAACAAGCAGGTACATCACTCTTATTTTTCATCAAATATAACCAGGTAACACGAGAGACACACTCAATGAAAGAAACAAAGTACTTATAACCATTCATAGTGTTAGTAGCACATGGACCCCAGACATCAGAATGTACTACCTCAAAAGCAAAAGTGCTCCTATGACCCGTGCCAACATATGAGCTCCTAGTAAGTTTTTCTAACTCGCACGCATCACATACTAATTTCTCTTTATTTGTTTTTGCATAAATCTCTGGATACAACTTACTTAGAGTATCAAAGGAAGAATGTTCCATCCTCCAATGATGGAGTATCAAGGTATCCTCAGTCCTCTGCTGCAGTCCTTTCATGCTAGTCTTCTCTGCCATAGATACCAATGCTGAGTCCAGTCCTTCTCGATCTAGGTACCACAGTCCCTCATGCCAAGTGCCAGTCCCAAGTCTTCGTCCTGTCCCTTTCTCCTGGAAGGTCACCTTAGGAATATCAAAAGAAACAATGCATTTAAGTTGGAGGATTATAGAACTAATGGACAAGAGACCGACTGGAAAGGATGGAACATGTAAAACATTGGATAATCTTACTGAACCTGTACAATTAACAGTACCCTTACCGACCACTGGCTGGAAAGTGCCATCAGCTGTCTGAATGCTGTCTGCTGATGCTAGGTGAGTGTAGGAAGAAAACTCACTAGCATTCCCCGTCACATGCCGAGATGCTCCCGAGTCGATAATCCAGTCTGATGATTTAAGGGAAGAGATAGACGCAAGGGCAAGTGATTCGTCAGTACCTTCTGATGGATGGGCATACATGGCAGCGTTGTCCCTAACAAAGAATGAGGTGGACGCCTCCTCTGTTCTACTCCTCATGTCTCCTAGTGCCTGGTCCTCCACAGTAAATGTGCTATTAGCTTCTCCGTTCCCTTCTGATATCAGGAGGTTTGCCCGATAACCTCCTCGGCCGCCTCGTCTATCCCCTCGACTACGACCACGTCCTCCATTATATCCTCGTCCGCCGAACGGTCCTCGTCCACCACCTGAATCTCCCTCCCTAGGTGGTTTCGTACAAGCATACCGATGATGACCCATCTTCCCACAGTTGTAGCACTGCCGGTTATGGATGGAAGTAGGGCCGTCCTCTGTGCGAAAGCTGCAGTCAGCCCTTTGAGGAACTTCATCGTCCTCTCCTGCAGACACCTGTCTCTCCTTACACTTAGGGTCCCCGCAGCTCGCCCGATCTGAGGAGTGATCATAATCCAACCACAGACGCTCCAATTCCGTGGCATACTCCTGCACCGTCTTCTCTCCCTGTACGGTGTCATCAATCTCCCCCTTTATCTGGAAGACCCGTAAGTTGTTCCCCATACCATCATAGGTCCTTCTCAACTTCTCCCACACATCTTTCACCATCTCAATACCGTCTACTGTGGCGGCAATAGACTGGACTAAGGAGTTGAGAAGCCAGATGTAGATCACCATATGAGTGGACTTCCACTCATCGCGTCCTGTCGAGCCCTCGTCCGGCTCTGTCGTCTCGCCCGTCAGGAACCCCTCCATGTTTTTTCCTGCGAGGGTTCTTCTCACCCGTCGTGACCAACTCAGATAGGTGGCTGGTCCATCTAATTTCAGATCGATGGAGGGAAGCTTCAACTCCGGCGACGTTCGTGTCGTGTTCTCACCAGCCGACATCGTCAACAACTTCATCAACGTTGCCACCTCTGCAGAATCTAGCTTCTTGATGATCTCCTCCATCGATGCGTCGTCTATCTAGTCACGTCACGTCCGCTCCACGACTCACGTTTGTCCTCGTCGTCCGCTCCTAGATCCGAACATGTCCCCCCCTTTTTCAGATCTAGGCATCCCTATTAGGCGCTGCCTCGTGCTGGTGCGGAGGAGGCGGCAGCACGCATGTCACAACCGCCGTCGCAGCAGCAGCAGCCGCAGCAGCAGTAGTAGCCGCAGCAGTAGCGGAACGAGGCAGCAACAGCGAAGGGCGGCCTGCGAAGGGCGGAGAAGAGGAGAGGAGGGAAAAAAAAGAGGGAGGGGCGTGAAAGAGTTCGGTGGAGGAGATCTAGGAAATCCTCCTGTGGGTTTGTGGAAGCTTGGTGACGGCTAGGGTTTGTGGAAACTTGGCTCTGATACCATGTTGAAATTAGTTGATGATTTTATTGATTGTCTCATTGGTATTATATAGCCTTACAGTCATTAATACAATGATTTCAATCATTATGACAATAATCTCATAATGGAATATCCTGTAACATATTCTGGCATCCCAAATATGTCCTCAGGATATTCCCATGTGCTTATACTATACTTAAATATGACACCCAACATACCATATCAACAATATATATATATATATATATATATATATATATATATATATATATATATATATATATATAATGCAGCTTCATCTTTATTATACATAAGTGCTAGGTTTATGGAGGGCTCCTAGTGCTTCCGCAATTTCTTTGATTAAGCATGGTTTTAAGTATTCTTTGTGTACCAGTCTTTATGTTCATTATTGTCCATGCGGCATGCCTTTCTGTTACTGTTTTTTTTTCTTTCATAACAATTTCTTTGTCTTCTATTTGAGTTATCAACCCTTCTTTCAGTTGCTGTGGATTATCATTCTTGACCATGCCTCTGTTACTTTTTTTTCTTTTCTTTTATACCAATTTCTTTCTTTTTTATTTGAGTTATCAACCCTTCTTTCAGTTGCTATTAGTTATCATTTTGGTTTTCATACATTCCACAGGATATCATTATTCTGTCATTATCTTTCTTAATCTGATATCTCTCATCAGTATCATAATCATCTTCATTTTGTACCTACTTTTTGTTTATTTGGCACGAGTTTCAGGATTATGAAACCTTGAATTTGATTTTACTCGACTTTGATGTCATCCATCCATTGTTTATAGTGCCTTCCTGTTGAAGGATTTATCTTCCATTACATATTGAAGTGTATCATCTTTCAGTAAAAGATTTCTTGTATCTGTCAGCAACACTTGCTTAACACCAGGACTATTAGCAACACCGACGTGGGGGCATGACTCCGCTGTCATGCTTACCCCGCTATAATGTTCCTGCTCGCCGCCCCTGGGCTCCTTACTGTAGGGGATGTGCGCTGGTCATATCAGTGGATCGTTTCAGCCGTCGCCTTCACTTGACCAGACTTCTGTATTATCTATAGACAATGTTTCCCTTACTGTTTTTAATTGGAACATATTACCCTCTTCCATCCATGTTATGATGTTTTCATCTTTGTACTCATCTATTTTGAAATTCTTTTCCCTCATCAGATTTGAAATTTGCAGTTTTTGAGTCACTCTTGTTTATCATGGCTGCAATTTTCTGGATCTTTTTTGATTGATCAGCTTTACGTTATCTACTTCTCCTGCAAGTAAAAAGTAAAAAATACTACATTGCTCAGTCGCTTGCTCATACACACAAATAAAAGATATCCTCAAATCATATCAAACACATAAAAAATTGAAAAATAAATGATTTCTACTTCTTCCTGCAAATTATGCTAGCCCTCAATGTAAATTGCTCACCTAGTATAGTTTTTAGCAGCTGTTGTATCTAAACATAGCTTTTCCTGGCACTCTTTTCCTGTGATGTATTGTGGCTCCTTATGCAACATCTTTATCATATGAAAATAATGCCTTAGACTTTGATCACGAGGGTACACTTCAAAAGAAGAGTTTGGTTAGAGCTCCCCGCTTGTTGCATGGAAATGAATAATTGTAGGAGATGGAAATCAACGGAAAACTCCTATTGGGGTATATCATGTGGAGTTAAACTTATGAGTCCATGACTATTGTAGATCACATCAATCCCACAAGCATCTTATCCATTCTCATTCAATCGCTGCAGGGGAGGAGCTCAAAATAGAAAAACTTACATTGGGTTTTGGGATAATGATAATCAGGCTCGAACTGATGACTTCCACCACGTCAAGGTTGACAATATTGCTGGTGTTTGTGTTAATGTTGTTATTCTATTCTTGCTTGTCATGGAAATAACCTCTCCAAGAATACCGGTAAGATCACGTTAAAATTTAATTGAAAAAGCTAATATTGATGGGCTTTTCTGCTTGGACTTGGCCATGGAAGATTTGAAACTATAGGGGAAAATCGGATTCAGCCGGAAACATATGATATCAGACATTTACTTAGTTTTGTTTTGCAAGTTCAAACTCCAAACCATAAATCTGGCAGAAAATTGCTGAAATAGAATTCGAAAGACAAGAAAGAAATACTTGATTTCACAATTGACATGATTCCTAGTGGAAGCCATTAATGATTCTTACGACATGGAGGTTTGTCACTCCCAACAAGATAAGGTAATGATTGACACACATGAGAGAATCCATGTATCGGCATCTTTCCATTTTTGGAGAATTTTAGATGTTGTATCCCATGACCAGAGAGAGGCTAGAAGAAAGAGAAACATGGAGGAAGTGGAAGATAAGAGAGAATTTGTAGACTAATTGACATCCACAGTTGGCGTTGGCCCTGTGTTACTGGAATTTGTTATGTAGACCGTGAATTGAGTTCTGGGAACGCCGTTCTGGAACGCAGAACAACAACGAGCTGAACATGGAAATCTACATGTTCCAGACTTCCAACCAACATGTACATCTCCATTTTCCATGTCCGCGGCAGAGTTGAAGATCTCAGTTTGTCTCGGGACTCTGGTGAAGACTTCCCAGTCCGACGAGGCATCACTGTGTGAATTGTTACGTTGAGGGCCTCTCTTCCCAAGAATGGCTACGGTGATCTCAATTCTCAGCCACTTGCTAGCCCATATTTTCATCTTCCTTAAAATCACTCAACATTCCGGTTAGATGTATTGCTTTCCACACAAGGCCGGTCCTGAGTTCATGGGGGCCGGGACAAACTTTCAAAATGAGACCCCATACATAATGTAAAAAAAAATAAAAATAAAACAAAAGTAAAATAAAAAATATGCCTCCACCAAGATTTGAACTAGGAACCTCTTGTATGCAAGTCTAATGTAATAACCACTACACTACAATTACTTTGTACAAAGAAGGGCCCATGGTAAATACTAGTCCTATTTTCGGTAAAAAATTATTTATATATCTAAACAAATTTTTTTTACTTTGTAAAAAGAAGGGCCCATGGTAAATACTAGTCCTATTTTCGGTAAAAAATTATTTATATATCTAAACAAATTTTTTTTCTTTTGGCCCTCCTGGCCCATGGGGCCCTGGCCGGACGGCCCTGATTCCACATAAGCGTTCGAAGCCTATGCCCAACATACCGTGTACCGGGCTCCCGCTGTACCATGTTCCTGTCTCGTTCCACATTCCAGGTTAGTTGGCCCTGCAGCCCTTGGTGACCTATTTGCAGCTCCCTCCCATCCCCTGCATCTTCTCCTTCCCATTCTTGAGTCTTGAGTCATGACTCAGATGAGTTTTAAGGTTTATTTTGATATGATCAAATGCCTTCTACTCATCAATCTTGGTTGAGTAGCTAGGATTACTCTGCCAATAAAAAAAAGTATAGTTATCCTTAGCAAGAGAAAAATGTGCAAGTGGGAAATGGATTTGTATCTTTTTGTTTTTTTGAGTAAAAGATAGGTTTTTAGGTTAGGATTTGCATCTTTGTGAGAATTTGGAGCTAGACTTTTGGCTTTTAGTATACTGTAAACATTAATGACAACGTATCTATGCCTATATTTATTGTTCTACTCACCAAAAGAGAAAAAAAAAAAACTTTGGAGTTTTATATGTGACCGTAACTAGTAATGTCCGTCAATCTAATTTTGCGTATTGTTATTGGATCAATTTACTAGAAATTGACCTTGAGAGCTAGGTACTTGTACTAATTTCTAAATGGTTATATCTAGAAACAAAATGCGTGAGTATCTGGTGTAGGACTGGAATAATTAGATGTGGAATCTGACTGAATACCAAGAACATTACAACACTAACCTCCTAATTAATTTTTGTAAACGAATTGGACCTAGGTCGATACCATTTGACCGTCAAACTTCAGTTATGATATGAGTCGAGCAGTTTTTTTTTGGCTGAATGGTAAACTAATTCAACACTGATTTGTCATATAAAAATACCATTGTCCTTGCTAGAAGTTATTCACAAGCATAGTTCTCTTCAACAGTTCCATTGGACAACTTTTTGTTCATATTCATTTCTTAGCAAATTTGTGATGGAAATCTGGTAAAACATATCTTTTGCAGTGCGCACTTATGCAGAACCAGAAAAATGGATGCAGGGAAAAGGACGCGTGACAATCCAGTTTGGATGCTGTTACAATTATGCTTTGGTAGTTCTTTCTGCACTCTTAGCTAGCCCTTACACTTGGAGCTTGGTGGAAAGCTAATACTTATTGCCATGGCAGGATAAAGATGGGAATCCACCGGGTATCCTCCGGAATGTTGCTTCTGATCCAATTCCAAGTCTTTTCAAGGTTATTATAAGGAGATTGGTTCGTTGGCATGTACTGCCACCATCATGTGTACCGGATAGTTGTATTGTCAATATATATGAACCAGGAGACTGCATACCCTCTCATATAGATAGTCACGACTTCGTTCGGCCATTTTGTACTGTGTCATTCCTTAGCGAATGCAACATACTCTTTGGAGCAAACCTAACTAGTACGGGACCAGGTGAATTCAGTGGTTCAATCGCTATCCCCTTGCCAGTGGGGTAAGCATTTTCAGTTTGTTATTCTCTTTATTATTTTTCTAAGAACAATTTATTATCATAGTTTGATTTATCTAGCTGCTTTACAGTTTTATTAGAATATTTTATGCTGCTAATGCTGTAGTCATTCTAATTTGGAGACCACTGATGCGTGTTTTCGTAAGATTATCTATGCCAAATAATTTTTCTTCAGCTTTTTGATTCAGTTACCATTTGCAGATAAATGCATGTGACACACGATAATAGTTTGAATGAACTGCTATTATGTCCTTTTTATCTATAGTTTTCTCATGCAAAAGTAACTTTATAAGTCACAATATTATTTATTGTATTTTATCAGCGGAACCATTACTTATCTGTACATTTTTTTTTTCTAAATTTAATCTTGCGATAAGGAGATAGTTGGATTGTATTTACTTCTCGTACCGGGATTAATTCCCAAATGTCACTTTGTCTAGGTCAGTACTCGTCTTCAATGGAAATGGAGCTGATGTTGCCAAGCATTGTGTGCCTGCAGTCCCTAGTAAGAGGTACTTAAGCTGTATAGACAGTTACTTTCACTCCATTCCCTGCCTCCGACCATTGATTACTATTGCTTTTTTCTCACAGGATATCCATCACGTTTAGGAAACTGGATCAATCCAAACGGCCTTTTGACTTCAAACCCGAGCCAGACCTTCAGAACATTCAGCTGCTCCAATATGATTCAGTTGCAAGAGAAAACCAGCAACAGAACAATAGCATACAACCAGAGGGAGTGAATAAAAGCTTCAAGAAAGGGAAGAAATCGAGACGAATGCCTGCTGGAGATACCCAACATCACCCATATGAGCCAATGACTCCTTTAATTATGAGGCCACGCCAAGTTATAGATGCCCGATCTGCCACGAGTAGTAATAGCACGACGGGAAGATCAAGGGATTCAACTGGTAGATCATTTGAGTCGAAGCCTATAGCACAGTCGCAAGATGTTAGATTGCTTCCAGATGATGGTCGCAGACCATCAGAACAGGATCGGGTTAGTGAGGAGGACGGTCACTTGGTGATTGGACTGGAACCCAGTGGGAGGACAGTACGGTTAGAGCAGAAGCATATGATCATTAGTCGCAACCTGGAGCGAGAGGAGCCGTCTATGTCAGTGGGGCGCAACTTCTCTTACCGTGGCCAACACTCTCAGATCCGTGGACAACCACAGAACCAAGGGCGAAGGAGGGTTAGGGTGGTCACAGATGATTGAGTGATGTTTATGAGTCGCAGTCCTAGGCAAATTACAGCTATAAATATTTTGCTCTGTAAAGGCTTGGAGAAGTTCAGCAGCATTTTCACGTAACCATCTGCTTTTTTCCCGTTTTCATGCTTATTGTACTGTTTGGTACCAAAAAACTTGTGTATATAGAGGAAAATGTATAGCGGAATCAGCATTGCTACAGAAATACTCGACATGTCTATATTATGAATGAAGGGTTGCCGCTTCTACAGTAAGGTGGTTCGTGGTCCTATGTTTTATGTCCACACTTCCGTGGCTGGTAAGTTGTTAGTTAGTCGTTATGTAACGGCTGTTTCGTTTCCGTCACTACTCAGTAGTTAAGTGTTGATGGATTTGTTTTCTTCTTTAGAGAAGGGTGATATATTTTTTTTTTACCGCTTCTCGGACACAATGGATATCCTTATTCTTAGAAACTTGCTTATGGAGATTTAAGTTATTTTTCTTGTTGGAATTCTTCGTGTAGAAAGTTGTATAATTTTGTGACATTACCACACTCTGCGTTCATATAATTTAATTCGTATTCTTGACTGTACCACTCTATGAGAATGAGTAATCGAATGAAGAACAACTAACAAAATTAGTGTCTCAATTTATGTCCAAAGGATTTGATGCCAGTTGGATTTATTTTTATTATATCACATTCTTCTCATCTCAAACATCACCCAAATCTTCATTTTTTTTTTCCTTATATAATCCCACATTCTTATGCAATAATGCTTTGGGTCAGCGTTCGACTGAGTCATGAACAACGTTGCATTGTCGCGATCTTTCTTTGAACTTCTTTGTGCTTCGTCCAAAATATATATATATATATATATATATATATATATATATATATATATTTTGTCAATGAGTCTTTAGTCTAGTGGTAGAGGGGAGACCTGCTGCTATCCGGAAGGTCGGGAGTTCGAGCTCCAATGGGGACATGAAAAAATTTAATTATCCTGAACCAATATGTCCCTCTATATATATATATATATATATATATATATATATATGGAATTATTTACTGCTAAATAAATGATATTTCTTTTTCAATAATACAAACAGTACCATCATGTAGCAACTTGCTGGAAATTCTAATAGGACTAACCTGAATACCTTGTTTCTCTTACATATAATCCATATATTGGTCAAACTAAAGAGAGTTTTTGTCTGATCGTCTGATGATATAAAGGCACTATCAAACTTGATCGAGACTGATCCAATTTTTTTTTAAATTTTTATCCAGAACTATTCCAAATATTTATTAGGACTGTCAAAATTTTGACAGTCCTTCCAATAGGTTGGATTCTCAAAATTTTGACAGTCATAAACAAAGTATGTAGTTCAATGGACTGTCAAAATTTTGACAGTCATAATAAATATTTGGACTGGTCATGAGTAAATTTTTGTGCGAAAAACTTATAAAAAAAAATGGGACCAGCCCCGATCAAGTTTGGTAGTGCCTTTATCAAGAGCCTATATGTTTTATGTTGGTTTTGTTTTGTTCTCTTGCAAAAGTTCAATTCTTCTTCCTTTTTTTAGTCCCACATCGGATGCACCAAAGCCTTCCTATGTACATATATTAGTTTCTCTCCTTTGCTCTATTAAGTTCTTGTGTGGGGAACCCCTTGGGCCACACCCGCGCGCCGCCGCCGCCGCCCGGCCCGGCTCGGTTCGGCGCGCGTAACGGGTGCAGGTACGCGCCCACATCTGCGGGCGCCGAATGCCGATCCGATTTCCTCTTCGGGCTGGGACCCTAAAAATCTTTTTGCTCCTCTTCTTTCTTTCATTTAATTTTTTCTTAACGTTGGAATTTATTCTGAACGTTACAAATATTTTGGACCGTTATTTTTGTGTGTGTGTCCAGGTTCATTCGTTTAATTCTCTTGTAACGGCTAAATTAATCGTAAATTAATTCAGACCGTTACACAACTGCATTATATATTAGGTTGTGTTCTTTGCTAATGGCATCAGAAAAAATTCTTTACGAAACCTCTGTCAAAATTCTGTTCTGTGCGATCTTCATCGCCAAGCTCTGGGCAGAGCTAAGTCCTAGTCATTCTCTCCAAGTCGTGTGCGGCAACGAGATACCGGTAGTGCGGGGATTTTACCACTAGGAGCTTCGGAAACGTCTGCACACAGATCCCGAATAAACTCTTAGGGCAGTGCTTCGTGCACGACTTCCCCAGAGGCCGGTAACATTGTTTAAATTTTATTTTTTGTATTCTTAAATTTTTCAGTAAGTAAAGGACAATAATTCTAACATTCTAAGAGTTTATTCGGCTGTGATAATTTAAATAATTACTAAGAAAATACTTACTGCTGCTTTACTGTTGTTAGAATTAAATCGTTACTATTCTTTTGAAAGCACTTGCTGTTGATTTGTTTTGAAAGCACTTGCTTTTGAATTGAAATAGTTGAAAATACTTGCTGTTGTTCTGTTTTACAAGTTGGCAACTGTTGCTTTTTAAGAATTGGCTACTGTTGCTTTTAAGTTGCTTTTTAAATAGTCACTGTTGTTTTGAAAACACTTGCTTTTGAAAGCACTTGCTTATAAATAGTCACTGTTGCTTTTTAAGAATTGAAATAGTTGAAAAAAAAAAAGGAAAAAAAAAAAATTTGGCTACTGTTGTTTATTTTTATTTTTAAGAGTTCAAGTTAATAGTTGATTTCGTAGCAAATACAAGTTGACTTCTACATTTTAATCACAACTTTGTCAATTGCAAATACAACTTTGTCACAACTTAGTATTTTGAAAGCAAATACAACTTTGTCAATTGCAATTTTGATCACTAAACTTCTTTCAGTTGTAACATACAATTTGATTCATTTTAATCACTTAGTATTTTTGAAAGCAATCTAGGACAAAAAGAAAATAGTTTAGTAAAAAAAAATTGCAAATAAAATCTTGAATCTAAAGTTTCAAAGTAGAGACAAACTCGGGTACAAGCCGAAAGGGTCCTTCTGTCAACCGGGTGTAAACAACCCTAAGCGAGACGGTACTTAAGAGTCTTAGGACCACCGCTAGCTGGGAACCGACCCCTACAGCTAACCTGATTTGATCAACACTTGAAAAACTAAAGATTTTAAGATTGAATTAGCAAATACCACATAAACTATTATCTTAGACATTGTTATTAAATAAATTTATATTTTCAGACCGCAATCATGACTGGAAAGGAGGAATCCTCTACTGCAAAACCTGCTAAGTTTGATGGTTCATATTTCAAGAGATGGCAAAGCCAAATGAAATTTTGGCTCACAACCTTAGGACTTATTTCTGCCATTGATGGGTCCACACCCGTCACAAATGATTCTGATGATACCGAGTCTGACATAGGAGTGTCCACCTCCTCGAAACCAAAAACCCCTAAAGAGATAGACTTCCACTGTTTTCATAGAATTCTAAGCGCATTATCTGAATCCTTGTATGATATATTTTTTGAATACAAGAGCGCTAAAGAACTGTGGAAAGCCTTGGAAGATGAATACGGCTGTGATGATGCCGGAATAGAAAGGTTTAATTCTTCAACCTTTAATAGGTATTTCATGGTAGATGACAAACCAATGAATGACCAGCTCCATGAATTCCAAGAATACCTTAGACATATTCAAGCCAAAGGGACATCTTTCTCCAATGAACATAAAATAGCATGCCTAATAGACAAGCTACCTCCCTCTTGGTCTGATATGGCTAAGGATCTTATCCATACACAAGGAGAACTTACCTACAATCAAGTCCTAAAGAAAATTAGAACCGAAGAACAAATTAGATTGAGGTCTAAACCTAAGACTGAATCTAAAGCTAAGGTAAACCTTGTAGAAGGCCAAGGAAAACCCAAGTCTAATTTTTCTTATAAACCCAAAAAGAATTTCTTCAAGAAGAAGAAAAACTTTCAGACTAACCACCAAAACCATCATCACCAAAACCAAAAACCTAGAAACTTCAGTCAGACTCAGGATCAGAAGAGGTTTTGTTTTGTGTGTGGTAAAACAAACCATATGGCCATCAACTGCTATCATAGGAAGAAGGAAGCTGTCCAGACCTCCTACAAAGGAAAGGGCTCAGTTAGACCAGAAGCGAACATGCTTCACAAAGGCTCTTCGAGTTCCTTCAGGTCTGTAAGCTTTCAACCCCTTATTAACATCTCTTACCATTCTGATGATTGGTGGTTGGATTCTGGAGCTAATGTTCACGTTTCGTTTGATCGCTCCTGTTTTTCAAAGTATCAGGAATCAAGTGGAGGAGGTGTGACCCTAGGAGATGGCTCAACGGCACAAATTATTGGAAGAGGAAAAGTTAACCTGAAGATGACATCAGGAAAAATCTTAACTCTTCATGATGTTCTTCATGTGCCGTCTGTCAGGAGAAACCTAGTTAGTGGATCCCTTCTTGTAGCCTCAGGATACAAAATTGTAATGGAGGCTAATAAAGTTGTTTTTTCTAAGCATGACTCTTTTATAGGAAAATGCTTTGTAAAAGACGGTCTTTTCATTTTAAGTACAATGAATAAAATATCTGATTGTTCTCTCATTGTCTCTAATATAGAATCTTCAAATGTTTGGCATGGCAGACTAGGTCATGTGAACATAGGTTCTATTAAAAGAATGATGACCTTAGATCTTATCCCCAAGACTCCAATAGATGACAAACACAAATGTGAAATCTGTGTTCAAGCCAAACACACTAGATTATCTTTCAAATCTGTAGAAAGAAATTCTGACCTTCTAGAACTTATCCATAGTGATGTATGTGACTCAAATAGGATTTTGACCAGAGGCAGTAGAAAATACTTTGTTACATTTATAGATGATTATTCAAAGTATTGTTACATCTACCTTCTCAAAACCAAAGATAAAGTTCTAGATAGATTTAAGGTCTACAAATCTGAAGCTGAGAATCAATTAGAAAGAAAGATTAAGATCCTTAGATCTGATCGTGGTGGAGAATATACCTCAAACAAAATGACTAACTTCTGTGAAGAACATGGAATAATTCATGAGGTAACAGCTCCTTATTCACCTCAGTCTAATGGAGTTGCTGAACGCAAGAACCGCACTCTGTTAGATATGGTGAATGCCATGCTTCTCAGCTCTGGTGCTCCTGATAACTTGTGGGGAGAAGCCCTTTTAACTGCCTGTTACATTCTTAATAGGATTCCTAGTAAGACAAAAGATAAGACTCCCTATGAGCTGTGGAAAGGTAGAGCACCTAGGATTAATTACCTTAGAGTTTGGGGATGCCTTGCTAAAGTCGGAATTCCCGAACCTAAAAAGAGGAAGATTGGTCCCAAGACTGTAGACGCTGTTTTCATAGGATATGCCTTAGACAGCTATGCCAATAGATTTCTAGTGACTCACTCAGAAGTAAATAAAATCTCTAACAATACCATTATAGAAGCAAGAGATGCAGTTTACTTTGAAAACATATTTCCTTTTAAGGATAGAAGTTCTATCTCTTCCTCCATACCCTCTACTAGTTCTCAAGTCCAAATACCTAGCTCTCAATCTGAACAAGACTTAGAACCAAGACGGAGTAAAAGGAATAGGATTGAGAAAAATTTAGGAGAAGGATTCTTCACATTTTTGATAGAGGGTGATCCCTCAACTTATGAAGAAGCAATGTCGTCTCCTGATGCTCCCTTCTGGAAAGAAGCCATTAACAGTAAATACAACTCCATCATGGAGAATAACACTTGGTTTTCAACAGATCTACCTCTAGGGAATAAACCAATAGGTTGTAAGTGGATTTTCAAGAAGAAACTCAGAGCCGATGGTACTATAGAGAAATACAAAGCTAGATTAGTTGCTAAGGGTTTTACCCAGAAGAAATGGTTAGATTATTTTGATACCTACTCTCCTGTAGCTAGGATCACATCCATTAGAACTCTCTTGGCCTTAGCATCTATTCATGATATGCTAATCCATCAAATGGATGTAAAGACAGCATTTTTGAATGGAGATCTAGAGGAAGAACTTTATATGGACCAACCTGAAGGTTTCATTGCTAAAGGTCAAGAAAAGAAAGTTTGCAGACTAGTAAAATCCCTCTATGGCTTGAAACAAGCTCCCAAACAATGGCACAATAAATTTGACAAAGTAATTTGTGAATATGGTTTCTTGTCAAATGAGTATGACAAATGTATATACTCTAAAGGTACATGTAAAAGTTGTGTCATTTTATGCTTGTATGTAGATGACATCCTTATCCTAGGTTCATCACTGGAATTGATAAATATTACAAAGAACTATTTATCTAGCCAGTTTGATATGAAAGACCTAGGAGAAGCAAACTTAATTTTAGGAATACAAGTGACCAAAGGCAAAGAGGGTTATACTCTATCTTTAGCACATTCAATTGAAAAAATGCTAAAAAGATTTGAGTTATTTGATAAGAAACATGTCCTTACTCCTTATGACAGCAGTATTGTACTGAAAAAGAATGAAGGACCACCTTTGGAACAACATAAATATTCACAGATGATAGGCTCCCTTATGTATATAACAAATAGGACAAGACCTGATATTGCATTTGCTATTGGGAGACTGAGCAGATATACCAGTAACCCAAATCAGTCACATTGGACTGCCTTGGATAGGGTATTTAGATATCTCAAGGGCACCCTGGATTACAAACTTCATTTTACTAGGCACCCTGATATCATAGAAGGTTATTCAGATGCAAACTGGGTAACCGAATCACATGATATAAAATCTACTACTGGATATGTTTTTACTCTAGGAGGAGCTGCAATCTCCTGGGGCTCTTGCAAGCAAACTATCATAGCTAGGAGTACAATGGACTCCGAAATGATAGCTTTAGATACAACTTGCACAGAAGCTGAATGGCTTAAAAATCTTATTATGCATTTACCTGTTTCTCTTAGTCCTGTTCCTGCAATTTCTATAAATTGTGATAATAAATCTGTTATTGAACTACTAAAGCATGATTCTGTGAATGCTAAGATGAACAGGCACCTGCAGCTGCGCTTCAAGTCAATAAAAAGCCTACTAGGCAAATATGTGGTTCTTGACTATATAAAGTCAGAAAAGAACCTTGCTGTCACGCCCCAGTCCCAAAATACCGAGGGACTGGAGATGCGTGGCAATGGCCAGCAGCACGCACTGATGGATAACCCAATTTAATGGAGCCATCAGGGCGTACTTAAGCTGTAAATAAGGTCTACTACACAAGTCACGCTAATCTCATCCATAAAGAAAAGGAAATAAACTGCATAATCAAATGGAAATAATGTAGCAACATCAACACAGCAAGTCAGTCGGAGCAACAATCCGACTATAGTCTGAAATAAACTGGCTCTATAGGCCAGGAACAAAAGATGTAAACATGAAATAAATACTGAGTACTGGAACAAGCACTCAGGAGAAGTCCTCGGCAGTCACCTCGTCTTCAGTGTTTGGTTCGGCTCCAGCAATAGCTTCAGCTCCTGTCCCGTATATCTCGGGATACTGCTCCTCAGCTAAACCTGGGGACATAATCCATTCCAGGTCCTCAGTGGACATAGCAAGGCACAGATAATACAAGCCAAAATGAATAAGCAGTGCAATAAATAATGAATCAGCAGGGTAAACTAAGTAACTAACCATCTATGTGATATGCAAATGAGAGCAACACTAGTACTCAGGCTGAGACCGCTACAAGCTCTGTGTCGGGGAGCCGGTAGCAGTAATAACACGTAAAGGGTCTAGCTCTGCTGGAGAGTCTACAACCTCACAATAATAGTAGATATATATATAACAGCCTGTAGCCTGTGTGTCTCTCCCCACCCAATGTAATCGCGCAAACCATGACCATAACGTCTCATGTCCATGTCAGCGGGATTATATCTAATGCAACAAGTCATACTGTCTAATAATAATAACTCTGTCAAGTCCTGTATCCTATTCAGAATCCCCACGAATAACTCGGGAAGATTCTGTCCATGATAGTGTCAAGTGTCCTGGGTTATAGGGTACTTGATAGGTCAAGTACAAAGTAGGGGGGGGTCGTAAATCCATCTCTAAATGACGAACCCAACACCGCGCACAGTGTCAGTACCCGACTATGATCGGGCACTAGGTACGTCATACGTTCCCTAGGTTAAGCAGTTTAAAACAGTTTATATGAATTTGCACAAGAAATCCAGCAGAGTATTTTTACAGAAAATAAGAAAATAATGACTGCAAGTTTGGCAAGGTGCACTTGCCTGAAGTTTGGATTCCACTAAGGTCCTGGTTTCGGAAATTCCCAGAGATGTCTCCGAAAGCTAAAATAAACAGTACCATCACGCTCAGAAGGTATCAAACAGCTAGGATCGCCTCTCCTTGGGTCCAATTTGGAGACAAGGGCATAAACGGTAATTTTGGGCCAAAACGGGGTCCACCGGTGGGCCCGCTTTGCACCGAAAAATGTGTCAGGGTCAATGGTCTCCAAATTTACCAAACTTAGTGTCAACAGGTCAGGAACGCTGATACGAACCCAACGGAACTTTCAGATTTGAATTCCGATGAGCCGATCACGAAATCGCCCGTCGAGCGGGGCCTGTGGGGCCCACGACACGCGATTTCGTCAACGTTCTCAGAATCGGACCAAACTTGACCCACAGGACCAGCGTATCGATACGAGTCGATGGTGCAAGTTTCGTCTCGATCCGACGTGTGTGCACAAAGTTAGGGTAAATTGCAGAAAAGACGGATACGAGGCGATGTCTGCGGATACGCGTTGATTTCGGTGTGCACGCACACCCAAATCGACTTCCGCGAAATCCCACACGTCCGTATCGACGAGGCGCACGTATCTGTGAAGACCGCACGCGACCAAGTTGTCCCGTTTGGCGGGGCCTACTCAGTTCCGGGGTGAAGCAGGGTCTGATTTTTTCCTGTTTTTGGATCGCGGTGTGCGATCGCCACAGGCCGCGATGCCCCGAGCGGTTTGTCCGGGCACCGGGAGGGTCATACAGGCTTCGCGTAGGAATTTACGGAATCGAAAACGGAGATCAGGGTTGCAAGTTACGAATACCTGAAGGGGACCGAGAAATCGGGCCTTTTCGAGTCCGAATCGAGCTCGTGTCCTGGACGTGTCAGCGGCGTGTCCGGGCTCGTATCCGCGTCTGGGTCGTGTCCGCGACGTGTCCGGGGTTCCTCAGCCGTGTCCGGTGCTCTGGGGGGTCTGGCCGTCGGTCGGCGAGGTCCTGGGTGGTCCGGCGGGGTTGTTGACAGCGGTTAGGGCGGCGCCGAGGGGTCGGCCGGCGGCTCGAGCAGTCGTCGAGCGGCGTCGAGCGGCTGCGGGAGGTGTCTGGAGGTCGGGGAGGAGAGAGGAGCAGGGTGGAGGGGGCTCTGGACGACGGCGCTGCGCTGGGCGGCGCAGGGAGGAGGATGGCGGTCTGGGAGGGAGTCGGCGGCGAGCTAGGGAGGTGGGCGGCGGTCGGGGTAGTTAGGGTTAGGGTTTGGGGGGAGGAAAGCGGAGATAGGGGCTGTTTATATAGGGCTTAGGGCGGAGCGAGGTCGGGGACGACGTGGCGGGTGATCCGGAGGGGGAGGCGCGGTTGTGGCGGAGGGTGCGGTCGTGGCAGCGGGAATTCCGGCGCCGGCGAAGAAGTCGGGAAACGGGGTCGAACGTGGGAGCGGGTTTGGGAGATGCGGGTCCGGGTCGGGCGCGGATCCGGGTGAGCGGACCCGCCCGACCCGCTAGGTGAGTGAGGGCTGGGCTGGATTCATGGGCTCGGCCCATTGGGCCGGGCCGGGCCCAAGGCCGAAAAATGAAATAAATAAAAAAAAAGGAAAATGATAATATAATATAAATTAATTAATTAATTTATTTTGAAAATAGTTTTTAGGCTTTTAAAAATAGGTCTGATGTCCAATAAAATCCCAGAAAATTACCCTAAGTCCGGTTTTCTATTTTACACCAAAAAATTATACTTTCATTACATTTTAATGTTGTTTATTGGCAATTAAAAATTACAAACTCACTACAGGGCCTATGTAAATTCCTGAAAAATGTATTTTAAATCCCAAAATTGATTTAAAAAAATCTGAAAATTTTTTTAGGGTGTTTACAATCTACCCCCCTTAAGAGGATTGCGTCCTCGCAATCGAAGGGTAAACTATAAAGATAAGATTTACAGAATTAAAATGCTTAGGTTACCTGATTCTGCAAATAAGTGCGGATAACGCTGCCGCATAACATCTTCTCGCTCCCAGGTCGATTCGCCTGGAGAGTGTTGTTTCCAAGCTACTCGAACCAGCCTGATAGTCTGTCCTCGCAGTGTCTTCTCGCTGGTGTCGAGTATGCCCACTGGCTGCTCTTCGTATCTCAGGCTAGGTCCCACTGAGATCTCAGAGTGATCAACTATATGGCTTGGGTCCGTCACATATCTCCTCAGTTGTGAGACGTGGAATACGTTATGCACTCCCTCTAAGGATGGAGGTAATGCAAGACGGTAAGCCACCTCACCAATGCGCTCCAAGATATCAAATGGCCCAATGTACCTTGGGCTCAACTTGCCTCTGCTGCCGAATCTGATAGTACCTCTAGTGGGCGAGATCCTCAAAAATACATGCTCTCCTTCCTTGAACTCCAGGGGTCGTCGGTGTACATCTGCCCAATGCTTCTGTCTATCCTGGGCTGCACGGAGATGGTTCTGAATCTGCTTTACTTTCTCCACTGTCTCTGTTACCAACTCTGGACCCAGTAATTGACGTTCGCCAACGTCACTCCAGCATATCGGAGATATGCATTTCCTTCCGTACAAAGCCTCGAAAGGTGCCATCTGAATGCTTGCCTGATAGCTGTTGTTGTAGGAGAACTCCACTAAGTGCAGATGATCTTCCCAAGATCCTCCGAAGTCCAGTATACAAGATCGCAGCATATCTTCTAGGATCTGAATTGTGCGCTCTGATTGTCCGTCTGTCTGAGGATGATAGGCAGTACTGAACTTGAGCCTGGTGCCGAGACTCTCTTGCATGCTTCGCCAGAAGTGAGATATAAATCTTGAGTCTCGATCTGATACGATACTAACCGGCACTCCATGTAATTTTACGATCCGTCGCATATACATGTCGGCTAGTACTTCTGTGGATTGTCCGACTCTGAACGGCAAGAAGTGAGCCGACTTAGAGAGCCGATCCACTATGACCCATACTGCATCCTTACCACTAGGGCTTCTTGGAAACCCAGTGACAAAGTCCATGGTAATATGCTCCCACTTCCATTCAGGGATGGGAAGTGGCTGCAACATACCTGCAGTCCTCTGGTGCTCGGCCTTCACCTGCTGGCAGACTAAGCATTTCGCCACAAAGCGGGCAATCTCCCTTTTCATTCCATGCCACCAGTAATATTGTCTCAAGTCCCGGTACATCTTGGTTCCTCCCGGATGAACCGAGTATATGGAGCTATGGGCTTCTTTCATCAACTCCTGTCTTAATTCTCCATTTGGAACACATAGGCGATTTCCGCACCTTAATGTTCCGTCCTCGTGGATGCGAAGTCCCGTCTGCAAGCCTGCTTCTGTTCTTTCTCTCAGCCTCCGGAATCTGGCATCATTAGGCAAAGCTTCCTTGATTCTCTCCACCAGCGATGACTTTACTTCGAGGTTAGCCAGCAAACCATTTTGTCCAGGTAAAATAACCTCTATCTGGAGTTCTTGTAGATCTTTTAATAGCTCGGGCTGCTCCGTCAAGAAGTAAGCCGAGGGTTTTCTGCTGAGGGCGTCGGCTACAACATTTGTTTTCCCCGGGTGGTACTGTAGATCGATGTCAAAGTCCACCATCAACTCAAGCCAACGTCTTTGCCTCATGTTGAGCTCCTTCTGTGTATAAACATACTTCAAGCTCTTATGATCAGTGAATATCTCGACCTTTTCTCCATACAGGTAATGTCTCCAGATCTTCAATGCAAAAATCACCGCAGCTAGCTCCAGGTCGTGCGTTGGGTAGTTCTTCTCGTGGACCTTCAGCTGCCTCGATGCATAAACGATAACCTTGCCATGTTGCATCAAGACACAACCTAGTCCACTACCGGACGCATCACTGTAAACAACAAAACCTTCTGACCCTGAGGGAAGAGTCAAGACGGGTGCTGTTGTTAGACGCCTCTTCAATTCTTCAAAGGCATGCTGGCATTCTTCCGTCCATATGAACTCCTGATCCTTCCGTGTCAGCTTAGTCATCGGCTCCGCGATTCTTGAAAAATTTTCTACGAACCGCCGGTAATATCCAGCAAGTCCAAAAAAACTTCTCACTTCTGCCACAGAGGTAGGGGTAGGCCAGGTTTCTATAGCAGTGACTTTCTCTGGGTCCACAGACAGTCCTTCACCCGAGATAATATGCCCTAAGAATGGCACCTTGTCCATACAGAACTCACATTTGCTGAGTTTGGCATACAGCTTCTCCCTTCTCAAGGTTTCTAGCACAATTCTAAGGTGTTCCTCGTGCTCTTCGTGGTTCTTAGAGTAGATTAGGATATCATCAATGAATACCACCACGAACTTATCCAAGTACTGATGGAAGACCCCGTTCATCAAACTCATAAATACGGCGGGTGCGTTGGTTAAACCAAACGGCATAACTAGGAACTCATAATGCCCATACTTAGTTCTGAAGGCCGTCTTTGGGATATCTTCCTTCTTCACCCTAATCTGGTGATAACCGGATCTAAGGTCAATCTTGGAGAATACCTTAGCACCACTCAACTGGTCAAACAAATCATCAATGCGTGGTAATGGGTACCGGTTCTTAATAGTTACAGCATTAAGGGCTCTGTAATCAATGCATAGTCGTACAGATCCGTCCTTCTTGGGTACAAAAAGTATAGGTGCTCCCCATGGTGAAACACTAGGTCGGATAAATCCCTTCTCCAGAAGGTCGTCAACTTGCGTTTTCAGCTCCACTAACTCCTTAGGTGCTAGCCGATATACCGATGAGGTGATAGGTTCGGCTCCTGGAGTTAGGTCTATTGTGAATTCTATCTTCCGATCAGGTGGTAAACCTGGAAGGTCGTCGGGAAATACGTCCACAAATTCCGTTATGACTCTTGGGTAACTTGAATCTTCTTCTACAGTCAATACCCTAAGAGTTGGCTGGACCCCTTGTTCTACAGCTCCTCGTAGAAATTCAAACTCAGGAAGGCTAGGGGGTCTAAATATCACTTTTCCAAGCCGGCAATCCAGTGTCGCATGGTACTGACTTAACCAGTCCATACCAAGTACAACATCGTAATCAGGCATAGAAAAGATCAGAAATTGGGCTCGCATCTCTCGGCCACAGACTACTACCGAACATGATCTACAAGTATCACTAACCGGGATAATTCCACCTCCCGTTAGTATTCTCTTCATCTTCGAGAGAGGTGCGGTAGCTATTCTATGTGTGGCTACGAAGCTAGCAGCAATAAATGAATGCGAAGCTCCAGAATCAAATAATGCTACAGCAGGAATTGAAGCTACTAATATGGTACCTACTATCACTTCGCCTGCAGTAGCTTCCTCAGTGACTGCTAGTGCATATGCCTGACCTCGTCCCTGAGCGGGACCCCTTTGCTGACGAGCTTGTTGGAACAGTGCTGCCTGAGGTGGTAGAGGTGGCCTGGCTCCTCCAGGCCCTGTCTGTGTCGCTCCCCCAGCTGGAAGAGCTGCAGGTGGAGCTGGTCGATTCGGAACTCCCTCTCGACGTTCCGAGCAGTCCTTGGAGAAGTGTTGTCCAGATCCGCAAACCAGGCAGAGTCCCAGCTTGCGTCGATATTCCTTTTCAATATGTCCTACCTTGCTGCAGTAGTGGCAAGTAGGCAGGTTCTTAGTTGCTGCTCTTGGAGGCGGGCTCTTCTGGGGCCGTTTAGCAGATTCCCCTGGTGATGACTTGGACGGTGCTGAGGAGAAGGGACGTTTCAGGCTTGATTCCCTCCGAGTAACGCGCTCCAGCCGACGTGCTGCAGCTAGGACGTCGGTGTAAGAGGTGGGCGCGACTGATCCGATTAACTTCTGAAGCTCGAACCTGAGCCCATCAAAGAACTTCTCCGCCTTCTCCTCTTCGGTAGGAATTAGCGAAGGGGCGAAGCGGCTCAGGCGAATGAATTCGGCGTTATATTCCTCCACCGTCATGTTGCCCTGGATCAGGCGGTTGAATCTGTCTCGGAGTTCTGACCGAGCTACAGCAGGGATGTACATTTCCTGGAAGAGTCTGGAGAACTCCTCCCAGGTAACCTGATCATGTCCGAGCCTTCTTTCTTCGGACAGCCACCAATGATGCGCGTTGTCCGTCAGTTGCATCCGGACGGCAGTCATCCATTTGTCCCTTGGTAGTTCAGCGGCCTCCAACTGATGCTGTGTGTTGGTAAGCCATTCATGCACTTCAGTTGGTCCTTCCTTGCCCGAGAAGGTACGGGGCTTGAGTTGACGGAAATCCGTAATAGATCCCGTCGCTGGCCGCCTATTTGGTGCATGCTCCAATGCTGCGACCAGGCTGTTCCTTAGGTTCTCGGCCTCCCGGCGTTGGGTCTCCTGTTGGATCTGTTGTTGGGCCTGCATCATGGCGTAGAATATCTGGAACATTTGCTGGTCGTCCATTGCCTGCCCTGGGAGAAAGACAGGCATCATAGGTGGGAACTGGGGAGGAGGCGGGATGTCATCATGCCTGAACCTGGAACTTGGCTGGCCAGTTGGATTGTTCTGAGAGGATTGTCCTCTGGTATCTGGCGTCGTTCCAGCCTCGCAGGTAAGTCCTGCTTCAGTCGGTGTTCCCAAGGGGGTCTCGCCATCACTTCTGGGATCCATTACTCTGCATCAAAAGAAAACAATGAGAACGCACAGAGGAATCAAACAGGATGCAGTTCAAGCAATTTAATTGAATTCGACATAGAGTTCAAAAACGATTAAATATATGGATGAGATCCTATAACCTATCTTATTGCAGGCCTGTCCGGTCCCTAAGTTGAAACCGAACAATTTAGTTGGACCTGCATGGGCCACCACAAAAACCATGTCACGCCCCAGTCCCAAAATGCCGAGGGACTGGAGATGCGTGGCAATGGCCAGCAGCACGCACTGATGGATAACCCAATTTAATGGAGCCATCAGGGCGTACTTAAGCTGTAAATAAGGTCTACTACACAAGTCACGCTAATCTCATCCATAAAGAAAAGGAAATAAACTGCATAATCAAATGGAAATAATGTAGCAACATCAACACAGCAAGTCAGTCGGAGCAACAATCCGACTATAGTCTGAAATAAACTGGCTCTATAGGCCAGGAACAAAAGATGTAAACATGAAATAAATACTGAGTACTGGAACAAGCACTCAGGAGAAGTCCTCGGCAGTCACCTCGTCTTCAGTGTTTGGTTCGGCTCCAGCAATAGCTTCAGCTCCTGTCCCGTATATCTCGGGATACCGCTCCTCAGCTAAACCTGGGGACATAATCCATTCCAGGTCCTCAGTGGACATAGCAAGGCACAGATAATACAAGCCAAAATGAATAAGCAGTGCAATAAATAATGAATCAGCAGGGTAAACTAAGTAACTAACCATCTATGTGATATGCAAATGAGAGCAACACTAGTACTCAGGCTGAGACCGCTACAAGCTCTGTGTCGGGGAGCCGGTAGCAGTAATAACACGTAAAGGGTCTAGCTCTGCTGGAGAGTCTACAACCTCACAATAATAGTAGATATATATATAACAGCCTGTAGCCTGTGTGTCTCTCCCCACCCAATGTAATTGCGCAAACCATGACCATAACGTCTCATGTCCATGTCAGCAGGATTATATCTAATGCAACAAGTCATACTGTCTAATAATAATAACTCTGTCAAGTCCTGTATCCTATTCAGAATCCCCACGAATAACTCGGGAAGATTCTGTCCATGATAGTGTCAAGTGTCCTGGGTTATAGGGTACTTGATAGGTCAAGTACAAAGTAGGGGGGGGTCGTAAATCCATCTCTAAATGACGAACCCAACACCGCGCACAGTGTCAGTACCCGACTATGATCGGGCACTAGGTACGTCATACGTTCCCTAGGTTAAGCAGTTTAAAACAGTTTATATGAATTTGCACAAGAAATCCAGCAGAGTATTTTTACAGAAAATAAGAAAATAATGACTGCAAGTTTGGCAAGGTGCACTTGCCTGAAGTTTGGATTCCACTAAGGTCCTGGTTTCGGAAATTCCCAGAGATGTCTCCGAAAGCTAAAATAAACAGTACCATCACGCTCAGAAGGTGTCAAACAGCTAGGATCGCCTGTCCTTGGGTCCAATTTGGAGACAAGGGCAGAAACGGTAATTTCGGGCCAAAACGGGGTCCACCGGTGGGCCCGCTTTGCACCGAAAAACGTGTCAGGGTCAATGGTCTCCAAATTCACCAAACTTAGTGTCAACAGGTCAAGAACGCTGATACGAACCCAACGGAACTTTCAGATTTGAATTCCGATGAGCCGATCACGAAATCGCCCGTCGAGCGGGGCCTGTGGGGCCCACGACACGCGATTTCGTCAACGTTCTCAGAATCGGACCAAACTTGACCCACAGGACCAGCGTATCGATACGAGTCCGATGGCGCAAGTTTCGTCTCGATCCGACGTGTGTGCACGAAGTTAGGGTGAATTGCAGAAAAGACGGATACGGGGCGATGTCCGCGGATACGCGTTGATTCCGGTGTGCACGCACACCCAAATCGACTTCCGCGAAATCCCACACGTCCGTATCGACGAGGCGCACGTATCTGTGAAGACCGCACGCGACCAAGTCGTCCCGTTTGGCGGGGCCTACTCAGTTCCGGGGTGAAGCAGGGTCTAGTTTTTTCCTGTTTTTGGATCGCGGTGTGCGATCGCCACAGGCCGCGATGCCCCGAGCGGTTTGTCCGGACACCGGGAGGGTCATACAGGCTTCGCGTAGGAATTTACGGAATCGAAAACGGAGATCAGGGTTGCAAGTTACGAATACCTGAAGGGGACCGAGAAATCGGGGCTTTTCGAGTCCGAATCGAGCTCGTGTCCTGGACGTGTCAGCGGCGTGTCCGGGCTCGTATCCGCGTCTGGGTCGTGTCCGCGGCGTGTCCGGGGTTCCTCAGCCGTGTCCGGTGCTCTGGGGGGGCTGGCCGTCGGTCGGCGAGGTCCTGGGTGGTCCGGCGGGGTTGTTGACAGCGGTTAGGGCGGCGCCGAGGGGTCGGCCGGCGGCTCGAGCAGTCGTCGAGCGGCGTCGAGCGGCTGCGGGAGGTGTCTGGAGGTCGGGGAGGAGAGAGGAGCAGGGTGGAGGGGGCTCTGGACGACGGCGATGCGCTGGGCGGCGCAGGGAGGAGGATGGCGGTCTGGGAGGGAGTCGGCGGCGAGCTAGGGAGGTGGGCGGCGGTCGGGGTAGTTAGGGTTAGGGTTTGGGGGGAGGAAAGCGGAGATAGGGGCTGTTTATATAGGGCTTAGGGCGGAGCGAGGTCGGGGACGACGTGGCGGGTGATCCGGAGGGGGAGGCGCGGTTGTGACGGAGGGTGCGGTCGTGGCAGCGGGAATTCCGGCGCCGGCAAAGAAGTCGGGAAACGGGGTCGAACGTGGGAGCGGGTTTGGGAGATGCGGGTCCGGGTCGGGCGCGGATCCGGGTGAGCGGACCCGCCCGACCCGCTAGGTGAGTGAGGGCTGGGCTGGATTCATGGGCTCGGCCCACTGGGCCGGGCCGGGCCCAAGGCCGAAAAATGAAATAAATAAAAAAAAAGGAAAATGATAATATAATATAAATTAATTAATTAATTTATTTTGAAAATAGTTTTTAGGCTTTTAAAAATAGGTCTGATGTCCAATAAAATCCCAGAAAATTACCCTAAGTCCGGTTTTCTATTTTACACCAAAAAATCATACTTTCATTACATTTTAATGTTGTTTATTGGCAATTAAAAATTACAAACTCACTACAGGGCCTATGTAAATTCCTGAAAAATGCATTTTAAATCCCAAAATTGATTTAAAAAAATCTGAAAATTTTTTTAGGGTGTTTACACTTGCAGATCACTTGACGAAGGGTCTGTCTAGGACTTTGATCCTAGAATCATCGAGGGGGATGGGGTTAAGCCCATAAATTAGTCACCAGCAGTGGCAACCCAACCGAGTCTGACTGGAGATCCCAAGAAGCCGGTTCAATGGGTAGAAACAAGCTGAACTTAGGTGACTTTATGGAACACTGACTCGAGATTAAAGTCTCATTAAAATAAAGCCCAAGCGGCTGTACATGTGTACAATGACTCCCCATCCCTATGGTGACAGTGTTCCTGTGTGATATGGTTAGGATGAGTTTAAACTCTTAATAGGTCCAAGCTGTAATGCTGGGTTGATTCATATCACCAACCATTAAGGACCTACCTATATGAGAGGTCGTGAAGGCCGCGACTATGGGACAGGGCGATCCCAGACAACTCTCATGAATGTGGAAAGTGCGCATGGCCATTTAAAAGTGCCACCCGATAGACCAAGGACCTCTAGCGTACTATGTGTGCTATTTTTCTAAATCTGGTTCAAGAAGTCTGATTCAAGGCATAGTCCATCAAGCATTTCTTCAGATTAAGGCAATAGTCACTACGTGAGATTCAAGGCTGTAGTCCATCTCATCTATGCATAGTATTTTACTGCCCAGATGCTCTCTCTCTATTTACTTCACTCTTATCTCTGTTTCGGAACTTGACCTTTTGGGGGGGGGGATTGTTGGTTTTGTTTTGTTCTCTTGCAAAAGTTCAATTCCTCTTCCTTTCTTTAGTCCCACATCGGATGCACCAAAGCCTTCCTATGTACATATATTAGTTTCTCTCCTTTGCTCTATTAAGTTCTTGTGTGGGGAACCCCTTGGGCCACACGCGCGCGCCGCCGCCCGGCCCGGCTCGGCTCGATTCGGTTCGGCGCGCGTAACGGGTGCGGGTACGCGCCCACATCTGCGGGCGCCGAATGTCGATCCGATTTTCTCGTCGGGTTCGGGCTGGGACCCTAAAAATCTTTTTGCTGCTCTTCTTTCTTTCATTTAATTTTTTCTTAACGTTGGAATTTATTCTGAACGTTACAAATATTTTGGACCGTTATTTTTGTGTGTGTGTCCAGGTTCATTCGTTTAATTCTCTTGTAACGGCTGAATTAATCGTAAATTAATTCAGACCGTTACACAACTGCATTATATATTCGGTTGTGTTCTTTGCTAATGGCATCAGAAAAAATTCTTTACGAAACCTCTGTCAAAATTCTGTTCTGTGCGATCTTCATCTCCAAGCTCTGGGCAGAGCTAAGTCCTAGTCATTCTCTCCAAGTCGTGTGCGGCAACGAGATACCGGTAGTGCGGGAAGTTTTACCACTAGGAGCTTCGGGAACGTCTGCACACAGATTCCGAATAAACTCTTAGGGCAGTGCTTCATGCACGACTTCCCTAGAGGCCGGTAACATTGTTTAAATTTTATTTTTTGTATTCTTAAATTTTTCAGTAAGTAAAGGACAATAATTCTAACATTTTACCACCGCTAGTTTTTTTGGATCAATTTGTAGATTAGGTCAATGTTTCTTCCTTCTCAAATCGTGTCTTCTTTTTTACCTGCGCACAGGTGAACACATGTGAGAGAGGGCGGAGAAAAATTTCGATAAATTTTTAGAATAGAAAAGTGCATTAAAAGATGTGAAAAAAGACTATATATAACCATCTTTCGGACTACTGACTTGCTTATCAATTCGAAATTTAAGAGTGTTAGAATAGATATGAATGTCCTACGGATTTTGACGGCAATCTTAACAATATTGTCCCCAATAGAAACTAGCAGGCTCAGACCTAAACCTAGGGATATACATCATCATATACCATACAAAATCTTGGGACATATTCACATGATAGGACTAGGTGTGAATCAATTGGGGCATGGTAAAAGTTATTGAAAAGGTCATCGATTCCAAATCAGAACTTGCACAAAAAAATAATAATTTGTGGGCGTATAAGTAGGTTAATAGGGTGATAGGAGCATACATGAGTTGTTACTAGTAAGTGAACCAATGATAAAAAAAAGTTCCCAAGGACCTATTTGGTAAACGAAAAATAGAATAAGATTTTCATTTCATGGATGAAAATGTACGATTTCTTAAGAGGACAAAAATGTGTTTGGTTACGATAAAAAGATAAAAAAGTGGAAAGTTGATATAGTATATTATAATAATAGTGAATGGTAATTAATCTACATAATAATTAAAATATAATAAAATTAAATAATTAATTAAAAATAAGATAATTAATAAATTCAAATAATTACTATTAACAAATTATTTTGGTTAACTGATTAATTATCCTAATTTAATAGAAATATTAATTAAATATTTGTTGATTTGTTAATTAATTAATAACAATATATGTTTAACTAAGTAGTTAATATTTTAAGTTAATTATTTACGCTTGCAATTTTTAACTAGTTAAAAAAAAAATTATAGTTTTAAATATTTGTTATTTATATTTAGATATTTAGCTAGTTATTTATATTTTAAGTTAGTTAACTTTATAATTAACTATTGCTATTATATATATTTAAATATTTCTTATTTATATTAATTAAATACCCTAACACTTATATTTTTAGTATAAAATTACAAATATATTTTATTACTTAAATATTTAATATGTTAAATGCTAATTAAATATTTTAATTATCATAATATTTGATTATTTTAATTAATAAATAATAATTAAGTTAAGCATATTAATTAACTAACATTAATTTATACAATACTAATTAGTTATTTATAAATGTTATATCTGGTTAACTAATTAGCTAATTACTATTAATTATTATTAAAATAATCTAAAACTTACTTTAAACCTATAACCTCTAGTTTGGGCGGGAAAAAGAGGTTAGATCCGGAATTATCATAATTATCTTAAAATCCAAACTTGAAATTTAGTTTTTACCAAACAATAGATTTAGTTCAAATCAACCTACTTCTTTCCGGATTTTGGCCAAATCTACTCATAAATTCTATTTAGGGTTATAACCTTCCCTTCCCTATGTTTTATGTTTATTACACAAAATTTTCTTATATTAAAAATAACTACGTTGACTTTTCTTATACTTTATGTTTGATTTTAGAATAGATAGTTTTAATAATCCTTTATACAAAAACTAGTAAATTTATGTAAAATAATTTCTTCTTCTTCTGATATTAATATAAAAATTGATTAAATATTATAATATATTTGAATTAAAATTTATTATATATATATATATATATATATATATATATATATATATATATATATATATATATATATATATATGTTTATATTTTAATTAGAATTTGTTATATATTTGATTATATTTTAATTTGTTATGGATATAATTTTACTTTTTGTAAAAAGTTTTGAAAACAGTTAGCCGTCTAAGCATGTATCCTCACGTAGTAAAATTTTAAAAAATAAATTAATTTAACTAATTGTTTAACTACATAATATTATCTAATTATAAATAAAAATTTCTTCTAACTCATGTGGTTAAGGTGTGAGGTATTCTCCTTGGTTGGCTGTATTCAAATCCCTAGAGAGTTATTTTTAATAAATTTAATTTTTGTTCAACAATTTTTTTATGTAATATTATTTTTTTAAATAATTAATTGATGATATACATATGGCTTAAAATAGGGGTGAGCATTATTCGGTTTTGGACCGAAAACCGAACGGAACGGAATGAAATCGAATAAGAGATTTTATATCTGTTTGAAAAAAAATCGGTTCGATTTCGGTTTTGAAAATACTAAAACTTCTTATTCGGTTTCGGTTTTGGATTTCGGTTTCAGTACAAACCGAAAATCGAATAAGATTTATGCAATTATGTAAATACACTAATTCTATACATATTTTGTGATTTAAAATGTGTATATTTTGAAAACAATAATTCTATGTACATGCTTTGAAGCCCAACTTTAGACAAAACTTTGAAATACAATAAATGTGTGTATAAAATTATAACTTTTAATATAATTTAATCAAATTCTAACTTTAGGTCCGATCCGTAAAACAATAACAATATTCAACCGAAAAAAATTCGAATATCCGATTAGCTTTATTCGGTTCGGTTCGATTTTGACTAATTTCGATTTTAGATTTTTAGAATTTTGGTTTATTCGGTTTTGACTATTTCGATTCGGTTGAAACCGAATAAACCGATTGCTCAC
The DNA here is from genome assembly GCA_036927795.1 of Iris macrosiphon. Taxonomy (NCBI): domain Eukaryota; kingdom Viridiplantae; phylum Streptophyta; class Magnoliopsida; order Asparagales; family Iridaceae; genus Iris; species Iris macrosiphon. Next base: position 29,699,303 of record JAYESA010000019.1, read on the forward strand.
CCCTAACTTAGACGGCTCAATTTTGAGTCGTTTTCATGTTTCTTTATATTAGTAACGATAAAATATAGAAGATGTACATGAAATTATTTTCAAAATAAATTTTTTTTCCCATGTAGTCGTAGTAAATAACCCTTCTATTTAACAAGGACTATGCTAGGACTACAACCAAATGCCTACAACCCTCTTACAACCGTCACGTGACGTGACGCCCACGTGACGACCATCTATTGGAGGAGGAGGGAGAAATGAAACTCGGTGGCTGTTCGAATAGTCGTTGCGTAGGCGGAACGTCACGTGGCGGTCGTTCATTAGAGAAAAGATGGGACCGAGGATGGCCCACACAGCAGGAGAGTTGTAAGCATTTGGTAGTAAACTTAGCATTATTGATTTAACAAACGGTTCCCAAGGGAAAGCTAACTCTAGGACCTCTCTCTCACGTACACACTCAGTTCCGGCAGGGACCATCTCCTTGTGATTGGCCACATGTCTCTCTCCCCCATTGTCACCTATGCAGTAGCTAAACCTATGCTCTCTCTCTCTCTCTCTCTCTCTCTCTCTCTCAAGTGTCTGAACTGATCCATATATGCCGCGGGGCCGGTGCCATGATCTCTCATCTTTAATTGGTATTAAATTGCCATGCAATTCCACTACGGTGGTCTACATATTAGCAGAGGTAAGTCTGATAATACTTCGGACTTGGACAGTCCTGTTTCATGGAATAACTCTCAGACCATTTAGTTTTCTTAGAATCAGTTTAGTTCAAATTCAACTTGAACATATATCTTTTCAAGATGAAATATAACAAAAATTAATTCCGACTAAAACGACGGAAACCTATGTCCAAGCCCTGCATATTAGGTTTGCCATTGCTGGCATGCAACGGGTTTTCTGATTAATGTTAAAGACAATACAAAGAGTGTCTATGTTGGCAAGTACATGTTCACCGAAAGAGTACTTCCAGAGTAAGCATTGTGGTGGCTAGCTATTAATTAATGCCAGAAACGTGGTGAAACATTATAAACATATATAGTACATGTGGTTGTATTCATGTACAACCAGAACTATGGACACTCTAGCTCCTAAATTCTGAGCAAACTGGCCAAAATCACGTGTTGGCGAACGTCAGGGAAGAGAGTGGGAGTGTTTGGGTGCAGTCAGAGGTGGGCTGTACTTGAGCACAGCTCTACTATAAAGAGAAGCAGATTGCCTCAGTACTCGTATATGACCCATAAGTGTTCGGTACAAAAACATATATGAAGACTATTCATTACATTTTTTTTTTGTCGACGTTGTAAATATCCAAACCAAAGATTTGAAAGCCTCAACAATCATTACTGTGGTGATGTATCCAGATTTATGGATGTTTTTTTTGGTTGGTTTAAATTATTTTGAATTTTTTGTTTTCCCTCCCTTAGCAAGATGTCGTCGCGGAGAAGAAGGCTGCCATGGTGGGCATGGACAGGGACGGAACCAGAATTTTGGAGTAGGATGGACTAGCTAGTAGTTACTATAAGATTTTAAAATTTTATGCCAAAAATTCGACATTTTTTTTTTTGTAAATTCGATGATTCGACATAATTTTCTTTATAAATTTATGCCTAAATTTTAGTAATGTTTACTAAATGATAAATTTTCACTAAATATAATTGCTTCCATCTATTCCAAAGATATACTATGCATTTCAAAAAAGAATACTAGGAAGCAAGAATCTGAAAATGAAAGCCAAAACCTTGAGAAAAAAGTACTCTTGCACTCCAAGTTGTTAGGCACCAAGTAAGGTATGAACATTTGCATTTTCAGGTGACAACTGAGCAACTTACTTGAACAACCAAGCAACCTGGAAAGATATATAAGATCAACTTTTAGAAGATAGTACCTATAAATCTATCAGGTCCATTTGCAATATGCTTCAAGCAGATAACTATAAAGACTTGATTTCTTATAGAAGATTGAAATTATAGAAATAACCAAACATCTTATGTAAAGAAACGACACACTTAAAAAGTTTTTCTTAGACCATAAAAGAACCTAGACATATAGGTAAAATGATTCAATTTATTACTAGGAATCACATTCATATTTACAATTTTAAGACTCTAAGACAGTAAAAATAAATGACATACAAATATATGAAAAATAGAATTAACAGCAGTTAAATTTTGAACAAGTTTTCAAATTCTAATAAACACATGGATTGTTCCTGCATACAACATCCTTCAAAATCTGAAGTTGTAACTAACAATCCAAACCATATTTCCTTTGTATGACAATTAAATATAACTACTAAAGATAAGCACATTGAGTAAAATTTGATAAATCTTCCATAGCTTTCACGGAATATCTATGGGTAGATTTGGGCCCTCCCATGTGTGTCAAAAATGTACATCGAGTCCCCTCATTAACTCTCTTCCAATTTTTCAACCCATTGACAGTCAATGTTCAATGGAGAGCATTATCATTTTCAAAAAGATAACGTGTAAAATAAAATATTGCATCCTTTGAAGAAGAGTACTCTAACCAAGAAAATTGTTGGAATGACGAAACTGTTTTCCGAACTAAGACGGTGTAAATGATGTCAATTTTGGCTGATATGGACTCATTTTGATATACGTCCGTATGATCTCATTCAAGAGAATTTAAATCACCTATAACCTCATCTCTATGATCAACCCTTGGGGTCGAAACATTAACATTCGAAGGAGTGGGGAGACTTTCACTTCCTTATGTTTCACCCCTTGGTTTAAAGAATGAAAAAATGGTTTTCTTTCTCTTATTTCCTTAATTTTCCATTATATTCCAAAGGCCTATTAAATGGTGAATTAAAATCAAAACAAATACCAAATATTTGGGGGTTAGGGTTTTACAAAGATTTAATTCAAAGGAGGATGGTGATGATGATAGGGTTCTACCAAAGGAGGTAAAGAGGGAGACTGGGGGAGCCGAGAGCGGGAGGGGACCGAGGGGCTGCAGTGTCCTGGTCGCCGGTTGCCGGTTGGACTGGAGTGTGGAGAAGGGGAGCACCCGGAGAGGGGGAGCACCCGGAGCGTCTCGGTCATGGGTCGCGGCCTCGCGGGTCTTCGGTCGTCGGTCGCGGGTCACTGTGTAATAAACCTTAGACTACGAGACAGAGAGTGAGGGAGTCGGGTCTCTGGACTCAAATGTTTCACTCTTCACATCTGTTGATTGGTATAATGGGTGAGCTTTATGGAGTATTGGGTGGGCTATAAGCCTATACTAGCATATATATAAAAAAATTGCTATTTTTTTTGTTTGCACTGGGTCCTCCTCGCTGGGTCGTGATGCCATGCGAGCCTGGAGTTGCGCTCGCACAAGGCAAGGACGTGCAGTATTAGGAACCCATTTTGAAACACAATTTAGAAAACATATTCACAGAAGATTGAACACAAGTGCATGAAGAAACATGCTTTTTCATTGATAATTCAGAGTAATTTACATAGAGTTTACATTGATGCGCCTCTCGGCTACTTGATTTGCATTACAAAAGATAACTCAAAAGGCAGGGCGTGCTCCATCAGATAGTCCACGTCGTTCATCCATTACGCCCATGTATAGATTAAAAGTCCAAGCCTCCAAAATGAATTGACTCCAACTATACTTCAAAATAGAGGTGCTCCTAATGCCTCATCGTCTATCCACTAGCGTTGCACCGCCTGAGTGCCTGAAATAGTAGCATGCAACGTGGGTCAGTACTCAACTTGTACTGGTGAGCGGGATGAACCCACTCGACTAAATCGACACTAGCTTATTAGGGGCGAGCATGCATTAAGATGATCTTTCTATAAGGAAGCAAGTGAATTCATATCAGTTGCATGTTTTGATAGGAATAAAAATAACACCATATCCAACAAGTACATCGGTTGCTTACTCAACCGACGCACGCCTTCTCTGCAACGAAACACAAGTATACTTACCATCTGTACAAGACAATAATTAGCATGTGTTCTATTCTATGCGGTCATTGGTGTGATCGACACCTTAGGAACTTATTCCAAGCATTTGTGGTGCGCCCTATAAGCCCGGGTAGCAAATCCTGCTGGAGGTCCCGCAATGCATCGCGACTAGCACGAATCAAATATTTCCCTCCGGATCGATACGGTTCCAGTGCCCCGGAATGCCGTTTCGAGAAAATGCCAAACCTTGTATACAAGTTGTCCCAGACCATGCGAATGCATGAAAAATTCATATCATACAATGCATCAGACTAAACAAAAGAAGTAAAGCAGCAATATATATCTTGAGCAACAGTTCATATTTTCTCAAACGGTGTCCCGATTTTGGTATCCCATAGGTCCAAACTCTATCCGAGGCACCAGGCTGCAACCAACAACCAACTTCCTTTACAAACAACTCAAGTTCATAAGGTGAGCAAGCATATAGTAAAAATAGTCTACAATTCCTATGTTCCTTTCTTAGTGGCTGGCATGCATTGTGGCTAAGGATTTTCTAGGCGTCCAACCGGGCATCATCGAGTGAACGTTTGAAACATTAGAGATGTGGGCGTGAAGAAGTAGGAAAGAAGGGTCCAAACCACTCACTGGTTAAGGGAAGAGATGCTGAAACAAGGAATCTCGCCTAGCGACGATCAAGCGTCAGTTACGCGGACCTGCAATATCACGAGCACCGAGTTAGAATTCTTGCCTATCCTTCCTTGCCGAACTCCCCAAGAATCAAAGCCCCAATCGATAAAACCAGCAGCAAAAACCAAGCAAATCGAAAGCAACACCAAATCAAAATCCCAAAGCGGCAATCAAGAAAACCAAGCAACCAAACACGAAAACTATTGGACTTGTTTCAATAGAGGCCTTTCCATGAGTTGGAAAGGATCATCGCATTTCGTCTGTGGTAAGAAGATGCCGAGATCTAAGCTACGACTCAGACGGACTAGCCACAAGCCCAATTATATAGTGCACGTCCCGGTCGGATCGGGATTTGAGGTACTACAAAATATGCCACTAAGAAAAAGTTTTGTCCCAAAACTTAAGAACAAGGCCCTACCTCCGACTGAATGAACAATGAAGGATACTTCTCCTTCATCTCTGATTCCATCTCCCAAGTTGATTCCCCAACTGAATGGTTCCGCCACAGCACGCGAACCAAGGACATCGTACGGTTGCGAAGTACTTTTTCCTTACGATTTAGAATCTGTGCCGGCTCTTCTAAGTATGATAAATCCGTGCACAGTTCCAATTGTTCGAAGCTAACCACATGACTAGGGTCATGCACATACTTTCAAAGTTGAGAAACATGGAATACATCGTGCACTTCAGCCAAGGCGGGAGGTAGTACAATCCAGTATGCCACAACTGCCACTCGTTCCAGTATTTCAAAGGGGCCGACAAACCTGGGACTCAGTTTGCCCTTCACGCCGAAACACATCACCCCACGCATCGACGTCACTTTCAAGAAAATATGATCTCCGACCATGAACTCCAAAGGTCTACGATGAGCATCGGCATAGCTTTTCTGTCGGCTCTGCGCAATGCAGAGTCTTTCTCGAATCAAACGAACTTTCTCAACTGCCTGCTCCACCAGCTCTGGCCCGAGTACCTGCCGCTCGCCGACTTCGTCCCAACAGATTGGAGATTGATACTTGCGCCCATAGAGTGCTTCGTATGGTGCCATCTGGATGCTCGATTGGTAGCTGTTGTTGTACGCGAACTCCGCCAACAGAAGGTGCGTGTCCCAACTAGTCTTCAAATCGATTGCACATAGCCGTAACATGTCTTCAAGTATCTGATTTGTCCTTTCCGTCTGTCCGTCAGTCTGCGGGTGGTATGCGGTACTGAACTTTCGCTTGGTTCCCATAGCAGACTGTAAGCTTGTCCAAAAATGAGATAAGAAACGTCCGTCACGGTCAGAGACGATTGAGGCTGGTACTCCGTGCAATCGGACAATCTCGTCTATGTAAATTTCATAGGGAGGAAGTGGGCCGATTTGGTCAAACGATCAACTATGACCCAAATCGCATCGTGCCCCAGCGGCGTCTTCGGAAATCCCACAATAAAATCCATAGTAATGTTGTCCCATTTCCACTCGGAAATAGCGAGGTTCTGCAGCTCCCTGCCGGGCCTCTGATGTTCAGCTTTCACCTGTTGACAGGCCATGCACTGTGACACAATGGTCGCCACATCTCGTTTCATACCTTGCCACCAGAAGGTCCTGCATAAGTCCATGTACATCTTAGTGCTCCTCGGATGCAAGGAATACTTCGCATAGTGTGCCTCTGCTATAATTTCCCTTCGGAGTTTCGGGTCGCTGGGAACACATAGCCTCCCTTTCATCTGCAAGGCCCCATCTTCGCCTGCCACAAAGTCAGACGTCTTCCCCGCCGAGATCAGTCCGTGTACCTTCGCTAGGAACTGATCACCCTCCTGAGCAGATTTGATTCTATCACGTAAACTCGGTTCAATATGGAGTGGTGCCAGCTGCACTCCTTGATGCCAAACTCGAAACTATATGCCCATCGCCTCTAGATCCTGAAGTAAACGGTTGTTTATGGATAATGAGCCCACGTGCTTCCGACTCAGAGCATCAGCAACGACGTTTTCCTTTTCCGGTGTATATGCGATCGTTAGGTCGTAGTCCTTAATCAGTTCTAGCCAACGCCGCTGCCGGAGGTTCAGTTCCCGTTGAGTGAAAAGATACTTGAGGCTTTTGTGATCTGTGAAGATTTTGCAAGCAACACCATAAAGATAATGCCTCCACAACTTCAGTCCAAATACAATTGCCGCCAATTCCAAGTCATGTGTCGGATAGTTTTTCTCGTACGGCTTCAGTTGCCTGGAGGAGTACGATATTACCTTATCCCTCTACATGAGCACACATCCCAAGCCGAGTCCTGAAGCGTCGCTGTATATCTAAAACTCCTCTACCCCATCTGGAAGTGCAAGAATCGGAGTTGAAACAAGACGTCACTTAAGTTCCCGAAAGCTGGCTTCGCAGTCATCACCCCATTTGTATACAATCCCTTTCTGAGTAAGGCGAGTCAAAGGCGAGGCCAGTTTAGAGAAATCTTTCACGAACCTACGATAGTATCCCGCTAGGCCCAGAAAGCTTCGAACTTCGCTGGCTGACGTAGGTTGCTTCCAGTCCACCACCGCCTCAATCTTCTTTGGGTCTACGACGACGCCTTCTGCCGAGACGACATGACCAAGGAATGCCACGTTGTTCAACCAGAACTCACACTTGCTGAGCTTAGCGAACAACTGATGCTCTCGTAATATCCACAGCACGGTCTTCAGGTGTTCCTTGTGCTCCGCCTCGTTCTTGGAATATATTAGTATGTCGTCAATGAACACGACCACAAACTTGTCTACGAACGGCCGAAACACGCGGTTCATCAGATCCATAAAAGCTGCAGGGGCGTTCGTCAAACTGAACGACATCACGAGAAATTCATAGTGACCGTATCGGGTCCTGAATGCAGATTTTTGAACATTATCAGATTTGATTTTCAACTGGTGATACCCTGACCTGAGATCAACTTTAGAGAAAACTATTGCACCTTGCAGCTGATCAAACAAGTCATCTGTCACCACCCCATTTCCAGAGCCGGGTATTTTTTTATTTTAATTTAGTTAATTATGTATTATTTATAATTAATTGTATTTATATTTAATTAGTGATTGAATTTTTTTTATTGATTATTTTAGGGTTTTGGCTAGCCTGGACCCATGTCAGACCCTAGTGGACCCATGTCCGACCCAGCCCACACCCTTGTGAGACTTATTTTTGGGTTTAGAATATTTATTATATTTTTAGTGGGTTAGTTGTAGAGATTTGGAGTTAGTTTGAGTGCTTTTGGAACCCGAAACCCAAAACCCAAGTTAGGAGGGCATTTTGGGTATTTTGGACTTTGGAAACCCTTTATACACATGGCCGTCCCCCTATTTTTCCCACCCGACCAGCAGCCCCAGCCCTCCCCATCTCTTCTTCTTCACTTCTTCTTCTTCTTCTTCTTCTTCTTCTTCTTCTTCTTCTTCACTACTTCTTCTTCTTCTTCCTTTCTTCTTCCCAAGTAAGTTTTCTCATTTTTCTTCTCTTCTTTCTTCTATTTCTTACTTTTGTGTGAAACTTAACCCTACATTCTTCCCCAACCTAGGTGGGTAGAGCTTAGATTTGGTGTTGGAGCTTGGATTGGGAGCTTGGAAGCTTGTTGTGGTGGATTTGGAGCTTTTTGGAGACTTTGGCTTGGGATTCCAACTCCCAAGAGGTAAACCCTAATTTTTCTCCTTGTAATTACTCTTATATAGTGTAATTAATAGTTTAGAATCTTTCTAGATCCTTAGGCTACCCGTAGGAGGAAGTTGGAACAAGTTTGGTTGTGTTTGGAGACTTTGACACTAGGTTTTGTGTCAATTTCGGGTGGAATCCGAGATTGGCCCAATTTTGGGTGATGCCCTAGGTTAGACGGACCTAGGTAGATGTGGTCGGGTGTCTAGAGGGTAAGTGCGTGTCTCCGTTTGGACTCGTGAAGTCGTGTCGCAGAGAAATGGGCGTTTCGGGCGTTTTGGGAGTTTTCGTCGTCGCCGATTCTAAGTGCGTGCGCGTTTTCGCCACGGGCCTAGAATCGACGGGATAGTATTTTATCTAGGATCTAGACATCGTTTAAAATCCGTGGGTAAATTTTGGGCCGATTCTGAGTTGGTTTGGTGTGCGTTTCAGGAGGTTTTCCGAACCGCACACCGCGTGTTCGTCGGAATGACCGAACGGCCATTTCGGCGTGGTTTTCTAGTTTCGGGCTTGTGCGCGCATTGGGTTAGCTTCGGGGAGTGTGTGCTAGAATTCTCGGGTTATATTTTATATATATTTATGTGTTTGTGCCTGTAGGGGGTGGTTGTGTGCGTGTTGGTGAGTGTTGTGGGCGTTGTGTTGTGTGTTGTGTGTGTTGTATTTATATATATATATTTATATATATATATGTATATGTATGAGTGTTAGTGTGTGTGTTTCTATATATATGTATGTGTGTATGTGTATATATATATATATATATATATATATATATATATATATATATATATATATATATATATATATATATATGTATATTTGTGTGTGTGTGGTTGTGTGTTTGTGAGAGTGTGTGTTAGTGTGTGTGAGAGTGTGTGAGTGTGTGTGAGTGAGTGTATGTATATATATATATATTTATGTGTGTATATTTGTGTGTGTGTGTGTGTATATATATATATATATATATATATATATATATATATATATATATAGATATGTGTATGTGTATGTGTATGTGTATATATATATTTGAGAGTGTGTGTTATATATATATATATATATATATATATATATATATATATATATATATATATATATATATATAAGTGTATATATATATGTATATAGATATGTGCGTGTATATGGTATATGTATGTTTGTGTGTGTGTGTATTTATATACATAAGTGTTAGTGTGTGTGTGTTAGAATATATATATATATATATATATATATATATATATATATATATATATATATATATATATATATATATATATATATATATATATATATAGGTGTGTGTGTGTGTGTCTGTGTGATTGTGTGTGAGCGTGTGGCGGGGCAGCAAGCAGTGCGAGGCGTGCAGCGAGAGAGGGGGGAGCAGCTGCCCACAGCAGCGTGCAGCAGCTGTTGTGCACTGCACAGCAGCAGCACAGTAGTAGATAAGCAGCAGCAGCAGCAGTAAAAAGCAACAGCAGCAGCAGTAAAAAGCAGCAGCAGCAGATAAGCAGCATCAGTAAAAAGCAGCAGCAGCAGCAGTAGATAAGCAGCAGCAGCAACAGTTTTAAGCAGCAGCAGCAGGGTAAGCAGCAGCAACAGCTAGCAGCGAGCGCAGCGCATTGCATTGGCTAGCAGCGAGCGAGGGAGAGAGTGATATGTATAGATATATATATATCTATAGTTAGATAGATTAATAGATAGTTAGATGGATTGATAGATAGATACTAGATAGATGGATATTAGATACATAGATAGATAGTTGATAGATAGATAAACGGATTACAAGATAGATAGCTAGATAAATAGATTACTAGATAGATAGCTAGATAAATCGATAACTAGATAGATAGATACATAGTTGGGTAGATAGTTAAAAAGGTAGATATCTAGATAGTTAAATAAGATAGATAGATAGATAGATAGATAGATAGATAGATTAATAGATAGATAGATTAAGAGATGGTTAGATAGATAGATAGCTAGATGGTTAGATAAATAAATACATAGATAGTTACATAAATAGATAGATACTAGATAGATAGGTAGATTGATAGATAGGCATTAGATAGATCTATATGTATAGATATATATATATACCTATAGCTAAATAGATAATAGATACTATATATATATATATATATATATATATATATATATATATATATATATATATATATATATATATATATATATATATATATATATATTGAGAGTGTGTGTGGGTATGTGTATATGTGTGTATGTGTGATATATATATATGTAGATACCTAGGTATATGCATATATGTATTAGATATATATATATTTTAGCCTAGATTATAGCTAGATATATATGTTTATGCATAGTTAGTTAGCTAGAGGGGTAGTAGGGTTGAGTTTAGAGGGGTATCTCAATACCTTGAGATATCCAAGGTATTAAGTTTCGAGCAGAATTTTTGAGCAATTGCCTAGGTTTAAGTTTAGAGATAGGTTTTTATGTATATGTGTATATATTTACGCGTGCTAGCATAGGTTTTAGAGGGTATAGACGGGACGTATAGCGTAGGATGAGGTATCGGATACCGAGGGTATTCCGGTATCTCAAGGAGGCGAGTTTGAGGGTTTATTAGCTTAATGACCTAGTTTTGACCTAAAATTTTAGGGGCACCTTAGTTTGACCTAGACTTGACCGTAGTTGACTTGGTTGACCACCAAAGTCAACTTTTGACCTAGATTTGACCCAGAGTTGACTTTTCGGACCCCAAGTTGACTTTTTGACCCAGATTTTACTGGTTTGACCCGTTTGACCTAGAACGACCCTAGAAGCCTATTTTTAGTTATTTTATATCTGTTTAACTCATTAGAAACTTGTTTAACCTTGCTTTTCGCAATAGGTCCTTGCGACACCAGTTCGGATCGCCAGTTGCTTAGGACGTCAGACGAGTACATTCTCTGATAGTTTTCATTATCTGATGATTATTATGATTCAGCTTCTAGTATAGTATCATCTGATTATTCTGGCACAACACGGGACACTGACTGGTATTTTTGGATTCATTTACTTGCGACACGTATTTTTCATGTTTTTGGCCTCTATTCTAGAATCACTACTGGCATCACCTACTGGCATCACTACAGGCATCACTCATATTTCTGGCTGGACTCATACTTGATTTACGTGTCGGGTCTTGGATTCACTTGTATTAGTCGGGGCGGGAAAATACTCGAGTAGACATGTAAATATTTTTATCTGGAATCATCAGGAATCACTCCCTCTGGTCTAATATGGAATGATAGCAGCCGCGCACCCAGTACGCGGTGAGCCGTACTTACCCCTAGCCGTTTACATGTCGAAACAAGTATTTCAAAGACACTGAGTTCATTCTTAGTAGTCTGGACTCTCTTGCATTTCTTGCTGGTCTCACTTACATATTTCTGGACTTGACTCTTTACATGTATTTCATGCTGGACTCACTTCACGTTCTTGTGCACATACTTGATCTTAGTTTATATTTCTTGTATCTTGCAGTCATTACTATCTTGCCTCTGATATTCATGCATCTTTACCTTTATGCACCAATGATATGTATATTTCTTGTTTTATACTATATTTTATTCTCCTTGCTACTTGCTACAACTGTTTTATAGTTTTTATCATTTAACTGAAACTGCTGTTAGAGATGTACTTGCTCCAGTCCTGACTGGACATATTTTTCCAGAGTATCCGGAGGATTGGTGTCCGACGTTTTATGGACCTGAGCCTGTCGATGGTGCAGACAGGGACCCTCTAGTTTAGGAGTAATTTCCGGGTTAATAGTCGGGATCACTAGGACATGTTGTTGTTTTGATTAGCTTTTAGCACCGGGTTTGTCTCCGGTTTTGGATTGAGACCTTGTATTGTATATGATTTTGGATGATGTATTATTATTATTATTGATATTGTGGTTGTTGTTGTAGTTGTTGTTGGTTAGACTTTGTAGTTGTTAGATTTCTGTGTTATCTTATCGTGCTTAGATTCGTGATTGAGTACTTGAGATTATCATTATGATATTGCTCCTCTGTTTGGAGTTGAGATCTTGACAGGTTTATATATTGATTGCGTGAGATTGTTATCTAGATAGTTGACCTAGACAGCGTTCTACCGCCGATGCTGCGGCGTAGGCTGGACGTACCCACGACTCATGCCCGATTTTTCTGGTGCGGGTCGTGACATCATTTATCCTTGGCAATGGGTACTGGTTTCGCACGGTCACCTTATTCAGTTCTCAGTAGTCAATGCACAGCCACATGGATCCATCCTTCTTCTTCACTAACAGTACCGGAGCGCCCCATGGAGAAACGCTTGGACGAATGTATCCTCGGTCCAACAGATCTTGTAACTGAACCTTAAGTTCCGTCAGCTCTGCTGGGGCCATTCGATATGGTGCCTTCGATATCGGTCGCGAATTCGAAAAGGTGTTAATGCTGAATTCGATCTCACGATCAGGAGGCATTCCAGGCAGCTCGTCCGGGAACACGTCGAGGAAATCTGTTATGACTTCAGCCTGAGCTGCATCTGCACTTTTCTGCCAGGTGTCTCGAACAGAAGCTAAGTACTCTTCATAACCAGAATGCAACATACGCCTAGCCAAAATTGCTGATATCACCATTGCCGTCTTCGGTACAGCACTGCACGAATAGTAGAAGTCTGCCTTGCCGGGTAGACGGAATATGACTCGCTTCTCTGCGCACTCGATTATTGCATGGCAAGCATCCAACCAGTCCATACCGAAAATAATATCATAATCCTTAATGTCTAGTACAATGATATCTAAGGAAATCTTCCTTCCTCCGATGCAAATATAACCATCCCTACAGATCGCATGGGCGGGCATGTCGACTCCCGAAGGGGTACTTACGCAAAGATTCATATTTAGAGGAGTAGAAGCTAATTTATGCTCAACAGTAAAATCAGCAGATATGAAACTATGCGTAGCACCTGAATCGAATAAGACTCTAGCGGGCAATTCTCTGAAAAGTAAAGTACCTGTCACAACAGTATCGAATACAGATGCCTCATCCCGAGTCAGTGCATAGACTCGACCTTGAGCACCCTGGCATCGTGGGTTCACTGGCACAGCATTGGCATCATTTGCTGGAGGCCCCTTGTTCTGATTTTCGTTATTCTGATTCCCGTGGTTCTGATTCCTATGGTTCTGATTCATTTTTTCTTGACAGTTAAAATATTTGTGGTCCAGACGACCATATTTAAAACACCCAGTAACTCGGCATTCATTCACTCGATGCCCTAATCTGCCGCACCTATTGCAGTACGGTGCCTGGGATGGACCCTTGTGTTCTGATGTGTGCGGACGCTTTTGTGCTCCAGACCCTCCCATTTCCTGGGGCCGCTTGTTGTTGTTGGTACGGGAGGTTTGTACGTTGACCTTTGGTGGATAGCGCCCAAAGATCCGCTCGCTAGTCAGGGCAGCTTCGTAACATTCCCTGTAGGTTTGACATTTCTGGTTGATGACGTCCCTACGTAAATCGTCATTCAAACCTTTTTGAAAATGATAGCACCACGCCTGCTGGTTAGGCAAGAAGTGCCCAACAAACTTAGCCAGTTTAGCAAACACTGAATCATAATCGTCAACAGACATACTTCCTTGTACCAGATTGCTAAAATCGTCTTCTTTCTGTTGCCGCACGGTCCGGGGAATATATTGTAAATGAAGGCAGATTTGAACATTTTCCAGATAATTTTGCAGTTAGGATTGGCATCATAGATCCCTTGCTTAGTGGCTTCCCACCAATCATGCGCACGCAGTTCCAATTGAACCGATGCACATGCTCGTTTGGATCCCCTAATGCCAACCAGATTGAAGAGTCCTTCCAGCTTTGCAATCCATCCCATCACCACGTCCGGTTCTGCTCGTCCGTTTAACGTTGGTGGATGCATTTTAGTGAACTCTGCTGCACGGCAGGTATTCTTAGCTAGAGGCTGAGTTTCTTCTGACTCATCCTCTACCGCCACAGCTAGCGGCGTGGCAGGCGTCACAGTAGCTCCCCCGTTGCTGGGTACCAAGGATGCAATCAGTTGCATCATAGTATCCATCTGTTTTTGTTGAGCAGCAAACTGCGCCTGAATATGGGCCTGCTGAGTAGCGGCTTGTTGTTGCTGCACCTCCATGAGATTCATAAGCCGTTCAGATATATCGATTGAACCCGCTCCTCCGGATTATCCAGAACTTGCCGGATCGCTCTGGATGGGCTGAGCACTGCTTGCAGTTACAGTGTTTTTTTTTTGCCACGGCTACAAAAGAGAGTAGCTTCTCAACACTCCAAAAACGATAGATTTTATATCTATGGGCTCATTGTATAGGCGACTCATCTTATGCAGCGGACGCCGAACGCAACTCAATTGAGAGGCGCATCAAACTCCTATATTATCTTTTGAAATACCAAGGAAGTAAAGCCGTGCTCTGATACCAATATGTCACGCCCCGGTCCCGAAAGGGTCAATCGTCCTCACTGGATCCCTTATGGAACCAATCGTCCTCGCTGGGTCGTGATGCCGTGCGAGCCTGGAGTTGCGCTCGCACAAGCCAAGGACGTGCAGTGTTAGGAACCCATTTTGAAACACAATTTAGAAAACACATTCACAGAAGATTGAACACAAGTGCACGAAGAAACATGCTTTTTCATTGATAATTCAGAGTAATTTACATAGAGTTTACATTGATGCGCCTCTCGGCTACTTGATTTGCATTACAAAAGATAACTCAAAAGCCAGGGCGCACTCCATCAGATAGTCCACGTCGTTCATACATTATGCCCTTGTATAGATTGAAAGTCCAAGCCTCCAAAATGAATTGACTCCAACTATACTTCAAAATAGAGGTGCTCCTAACGCCTCCTCGTCTATCCACTAGCGTTGCACCACCTGAGTGCCTGAAATAGTTGCATGCAACGTGGGTCAGTACTCAACTTGTACTGGTGAGTGGGATGAGCCCACTCGACTAAATCGACACTAGCTTATTAGGGGCGTGCATGCATTAAGATGATGTTTCTATAAGGAAGCAAGTGAATTCAATTCATATCAGTTGCATGTTTTGATAGGAATGAAAATAACACCATATCCAACAAGTACATCGGTTGCTTACTCAATCGACGCACGCCTTTCCTGCAACGAAACACAAGTATACTTACCATCTGCACAAGACAATAATTAGCATGTGTTCTATTCTATGCGGTCATTGGTGTGATCAACACCTTAGGGACTTATTCCAAGCATTTGTGGTGCGCCCTATCAGCCCGGGTAGCAAGTCCTGCTGGAGGTCCCGCAATGCATCGCGACTAGCACGAATCAAATATTTTCCTCCGGATCAATACGGTTCCAGTGCCCCGGAATACCGTTTCGAGGAAATGCCAAACCTTGTATACAAGTTGTCCCAGACCATACAAATGCATAAAAAATTCATATCATACAATGCATCGGACTAAACAAAAGAAGTAAAGCAGCAATATATATCTTGTGCAACAGTTCATATTTTCTCAAATGGTGTCCCAATTTTGGTATCCCGTAGGTCCAAACTCTATCCGAGGCACCAGGCCACAACCAACAACCAACTTCCTTTACAAATAACTCAAGTTCATAAGGTGAGCAAGCATGTAGTAAAAATAGTCTATAATTCCCATGTTCCTTTCTTAGTGGCTGGCATGCATTGTGGCTAAGGATTTCCTAGGCGTCCAACCGGGCATCATCGAGTGAACGTTTGAAACATTAGAGATGTGAGCGTGAAGAAGTAGGAAAGAAGGGTCCAAACCACTCACTGGTTAAGGGAAGAGATGCTGAAACAAGGAATCCCGCCTAGCGACGATCAAGCGTCAGTTACGCGGACCTGCAACAGCACGAGCACCGAGTTAGAATTCTTGCCTATCCTTCCTTGCCGAACTCCCCAAGAATCAAAGCCCCAAACGATAAAACCAGCAGCGAAAATCAAGCAAATCGAAAGCAACACCAAATCAAAATCCCAAAGCGGCAATCAAGAAAACCAAGCAACCAAACACGAAAACTATTGGACTCGTTTCAATAGAGGCCTTTCCATGAGTTGGAAAGGATCATCGTATTTTGTCCGTGGCAAGAAGATGCCGAGATCTAAGCTACGACTCAGACGGACTAGCCACAAGCCCAATTATATAGTGCACGTCCCGGTCGGATCGGGATTTGAGGCACTACAAGTTTAGTTTATTATTCATACTGTACACCAAAAATTTTCGGTGTTGAGTGTTCCACCGAAGGGGTCGGCGAACCCAGAAAATTCAACGGAGGGTTGCTCCGGGACTATTTATATAAACTGTGATTTTATAACTGCAGGTAGAGTTTTGTTGAAAAATATTTTACAAACTGCATTCTGTTTTGTCGTCCCAAATATACGTCGCTACAGCGACGACTATCGACATTTTTGTTAACGAGTATAAAATACGCGACACCGTAAAAACGTCGTTAATTACGTCACTAAATTATTTTAGCGATGTTAGTTTACCTATTAGCGATGTTTTTAGGCGTCGTTAATATGTGTTATTCTGACAGTGAACCTTGATAGTTCTTCTCGTTTCATTCTCTGCAAGAGATTTAAAGCTTTTAAATGCACTGAAAGCTTCTGATTTTTCCTGCAAGAAATAGGCCCAAGTTTTTCTGTTAAAATCATCAATAAATAAAATAAAGTTTCTCTTTTTTTCCATTGGATACCAGATTGATGGGTCCACAAATGTCAGAATGAATCCGCTCCAGCGGATTGTGGGCTCTCCTCGCCTTTCCTTTCGGAAATTGATCTCGATTATGCTTCCCAACAACACATTCTTCACAGACTTGTGAGGGAAAATTGATTTGAGGAAGGCCAATTACCATCTCCTTTTCATGTAAGGTCTTCAAACCATTAAAATTCAGGTGACCATAGCAAAAATGCCAGAGCCATGTTGGGTCTTTCACCTTGGCAGAGAAGCATGAGTGAACATCATGCTTCATATGCAGAGGGAGCATACGATTTGTTGTCATCTTGACTTGAGCAATGGCACCCTTCTTTGGATCATTGATTAGACAAGTGCCTCCCTTGATAGTGATTACAAATCCCTTCTCTTGGAGCTGAAACATAGAAAACATATGAAATAGTTTGAAGTGTGTTTTCTCTGGTTCGAATTTGGATATCACTTTTCCCGATCACCAAAATTATGGAATTGTCCCCAAACCTTACAGTGGTTCGAAAACTTTCATCAAGAACAAAAAAAACATCCTTGTTGCCACACATATGGTTGTTGTATCCCGTGTCCAGGTACCATAAATTCTGATCAGCTTCTTTGTTGATATAACATGTCATCAGAAGGGTTTCTTCTTCTTTCTTCTCTACAAAATTTGACTTCCCCTCCTTTTCTCGGTCTTTTGACAGCTTGGTGTAACATTCAGAATGATAATGATCCAATTTGTGACACCTGAAGCATTCAATGTTGGACTTGTCAAATTATTGTCTCCGTCCTCTCCCTCTACTTTGAGAGAGTCATGAGAATCATCGGCCTTCCCAACAGATGCACCAGACGGTCTTCCTCTGTGAGACCCGTCTCACTATTCGTATTCTATTATTTGTATTTGGCATGTGTGCTATTGTTGTATAATTGATTTTCGTATATTTTTTGAATTTTTTTAGCTGCTTTTGTGTAATTTTAAGAATGGTAAATAGTGTTAGCCAGCCCTTGATATATATACTCCTCCCTTTCTCTCTCTTTCTCATTCTTTCACTTTTTTCTCTTTTCCTTTTCTTTCCTCTTCTCTCTCCTCTCCCTTGGCCGAGAGCACCTGAGCCCCCAACCGTGAGCTTGCACCCGTGGTGGTGGTGGTGGTGGTGGTAGTAGTAATAGTAGTAGTAGTAGTAGTAGTAGTAGTAGTAGTAGTAGTAGTAGTAGTAGCAGTGGGTTAGGCAAGTACATCTTACCAATGAGAAAGAACTTGCACTTTTGCACTAAATTAGTTCTCTTGCATTCTTATTAGTCTATAATATACTATATGAGTTTCTCTACATGTTTACTTTTTAGTATTTTCGATTTTTGATGGCTTGGTTGTAATAGATCTAAGTTTCAAGTTTGGAGCTTCCTTGTGTTTTACTTGGTTTTGATCTCTTAAAACTTAATGTCTTTCAAAACTAATAATTCTATGTTGAGGAGCATTTGATTTCATACGGTTTTGAGCTTTACTTCTCTGGATTTGGACTTGATATGGGGATTTCATGGAGAAAACAAGTTTTCTAGACTTGGAGCTTTTTCCATGGCATACTTGCTATTCTGGGACGATGGAGCTTCATGCGGCCAACCTATATGCGGCCGAGAGAGCCAAATGACACGAACTCTTGGCCGCATATCCTTGCAGCATGCGCCTATCTTGTTGGGTGCATGACTGAATCCACACTTGAGTTTTTGAAACAAAATACTTGAAAAAGTTAAGTGGCAGAACTATTTGTGTTTGACTCTCGCTAAACGCATGAAGATCCCATACGGACAGACAAGCATGTGACAACGTGTGTATGCGGCACGGATGTATGCGTCCCTCCTTCTTGGCGTATATATCCACGAATAATGCTAAGTTTACAACCAGATGCTTACAACCCTCTTACAACCTCTCTCCCCCACCCTGACAGGTGGGTCCCACCCGGCCCCACCTGTCAGTGACCCTGGTTGTAAGAGGGTTGTAAGCATTTGGTTGTAACTGTAGCATTACTCATATATCCACACCGTCTTGGCACAACTTTTCATGACTTTTGTCTTTTTCTTCTGACACACTTTATGGCCCGTCACATCAGTCACTTCAGTCACTTTAGGCACGTCCCTTACATGCATTTAATGACCCATCACTCAGCACTTTAACCGAGGAGTGGACTTTGCATCTTTTTTGCGGGTAGCTTCTTGTGGCATGTGTGCTGCATGCAGCCAGCTTCTTACATACAGCCTATGTGTTGCATGCGGCGAGCTTGTTGCATGCGGACAGCTTACTCATGCGCCTATGGTACTTGCAGTAGTTCGACTTCTTACGATATATTTTCTTATGGTTTAACTATTTCCCTTGTATTAGCCCATTCTATTTAATTGCTTATAACCGGATTGTGACAACTTACCTAAACATAGAATTTCCTGAACATGGATTGTATTGGCACTGTTAATCTTGAACTCCCGACACCTAACATGTACTTATATTCCTGATAGTGGCTCGAGGAAGCGCACTCCTGACATGCTAGAATTTTCTGAACTGAATTGCTTGAACTGATAAGATAACTTCCCGTGGCTGATTTGCTTGTTCATGTCCTGAATGTACTTGTCAAGCTATTGTCCTGTCATGTATCGTGTCTAAGGCAAATTTATGAGCACCACGGTCATGAATTCTTGATAACTTGTCCAGGATAACAATTAGAATAATAAATTAGGAGCATCTAGAGAGATTTTCTGGCTACAAGCAATTTCGGTATCCCAACGACACCTGATGGATTATGAGTTCTCCGTCGTGAGGGGCACACTTCCAGCACGCCGTCAAGTGTTGCATTTACCTATAAGTTACTATACCTGATATAATCTATTCTATGTATCATTACATCTGGATAACCCGGATAGTCTACAGGGCATGTGGTTGTAAGAAATCTCAAACTACATATGTTAGTAACTAGGACTGTGATAACCCTAGTTAGGTAATGATAGCAAGCCGTAGGGCATGATTGACCGTGATTGCTTGATTTTCAGTCTATTCTAGTCTTGTCCTGATTTATTTAACAATTGGTCCGAAAACTGTAACCTGAGTACTGAATCCAGATATTCTTGATTAAATACTCCAAAATTATTTAACTGTTATTTTTACCTGCTACACTTATTTAACTGTTCCTTGTGTCATTTCTTACTAATTTGTCTGCATGTTGGTTTTAGTTCCTAAGTTGGCTCCCTTATGGTATTTGCTATTTTTGGGTCTGATTCCACTAATTTTGTAGGACCAAATTTTGGAGCAGGACCGTATGATCTCCCGTATTTTCTGCCTCAAGATGGTGAACACCAGGAGCACCAGAGGCCATGAGTGGGTTTCTTCTCCACTCACCCTCATAATCTTGTACTTATACTTTTGAGGCGTTTAGCCACTGAGCGCGTGTTTAGCTCGTATTTTGGAACTTGGCATTCTAGCCTACGAGCCTACATGTAAAGCATATTATAGACTATAGCTAGAGTTGATCATGTAACATTGTACTCTTGCTAGTTCTTTATTTTGTAACTGGCTTCATGATCATCTGTATTGTATAGTTTGGGGCGCCGTACTATTATATGTTTGGTGATCATACATCTTATAACTTGTTGCTTGCTTGAGATTGAGACAACTAGGATTCTTGATCTAGGAATGACTTCTGGATTATAGAGCAGACCCTCACACGTCTAAACAACCATGACCATGTCTCGGGGTATGGAGTACTCTGGTATACGTAGTTGTCTTTTTCTGTCCCCGCTCTCCAGTATTCAGGTTCTGGGACGTGACATCCTCCATCTCGGTTTCCTTGACCTCCTCGACCTTTGCCTCTCGAACTTGAAGATTCATAATGGGTTGCAGTCTTTAATGTTTGCTAAACTTCAATAGTACTATTGTTCATTCGCTGCTTATGAAGAAACAATGAACCTTGCAATTCATCAATGGAAAGTGCATCAATGTTATTTAACTCCTCAATCGTACAGACAACATAGGCAAATTTTGAAGTCATTGATCGAAGAATTTTCTCCACCACTGTGACATCTTCTAGTTTGTCACTATGAATACACATCAAAATAGTCATCCACAGACTCTCCATGCTTCATATGAAGAATCTCAAACTCTTTGTGAAGGGCTTGAAGTTGCTGCCTTTTCATCCTTGTTGAGCCTTGATATTTCTTCTTCATAGAATCCCAAATTTGTTTCGATGTGTCTTTTTGAAGAATAGTCTCCAAGATTGCCCGATCAATTGCTTGAAACAAATAATTCTTCGCCTTTAGATCCTTCAGCTTTTGCTCTTCCAACTTTGTCTTCTGGGCATCTGTCAACACCACTCCACTAGCAGGTTCAGAAATAGATGTTTCCACAAGATGTCAATTCTCCTTGGATCTTAGGAAATTCTCCATCAGCATGTTCCAATGGTCATAGTGACCATCAAAGCGAGGACTTGTCGGTTGCATAAAATTATTGTCAGATGCCAATGACATTGCTTCTTGCTACTGCAAATAAAAGAACGCTGTTGCTTCTTTCTATTCAGGCCCATTTATGAGACTTTGATACCAGATGTTTGAAGTTTTGAAAACTCCAAGACAAGAGATAGAAAGCAATATTGAACTGATATCTTCATTAACTGAAATGCAAATATAAATACACGTACAGAGTACCAAACCGACTAAAAACATGGAACAACTAATCCCATGATAAACAGACTCCTAAACAGATGGGATACTCCCAAAGACCACGTAAAACAAACTATCTTCTTATAGAATAGGACTCCACTGTTGGAAGTTTTGAAAACTCAAAGACGAGATAGAAAACAATATTGAACTGATATCTTCATTAACTGAAATGCAAATATAAATACACGTATTGAGTACCAAACCGACTAAAAACATGGAGCAACTAATCACATGATAAACAAACTCCTAAACAGATGGGATACTCCCGAAGATCAGGTAAAACAAACTATCTTCCTATAGAATAGGACTACACAACTCATTATTCAGAAAATAACAATAATGATAAATCTTAACACTTTCAACACATTTACCTCTATCCAAACAGCCCCTAGGTGTGGGTTGACTCATATTAAAAAAATCCAAAAAGAAAATACGTAGAAAAAAATAAAAATAATAATAATTGGAGTGGACTGGAGCCCACCCCAGCCTCCAATGTAGTTCCGCCCCTGGACTGATCACTCAGCATGGTTCCTGGAGAATTAGTTTTCTCAACTTTTGTCTTGACAAATATCTAGGAACGGACGAAAAAAATTAATCAAGAATATATATATATATATATATATATATATATATATATATATATATATATATATATATATATATATATCAAATACTAAAGCATAAAATAAATTTTAATAAGCACAAAGTATATTTGTTTGGATCATAGTCCTAGTATGTCTCATTTAGGCCTGCGGATAGGCCTGGTCCTAAATATAGTTGACCCAAAAAAGACTATTAACAGAAATGTAAATTTATTTATTTATTATTATTAAGTTAAATATTAAACTATATGTGTTAAACTATTTATTTCTCAAATACTAACCTAAGTTATTATAATTCCTATATTTACTTATTAACAAATAACTAAAAATAATACAAAATGTTACAAACATATTGTATATATATGCCAAACTTGTATGTCCCAATTGATTAGCGGGGAGCGGCATAATCGTCTTGGCTTGGAGACTCTCCGTCAAGAGATCGAGTCTTGGGAGTGGTTTAACAAGAGATTAAAAAGACTAGTAACGTGTACATGTATTACACGCGTGTAAAAAAAAATTTGAATTTTTTTTTTAATATGAATTTATTTATAGATACCGTTGTCCTTATGAATTTAACTCAAGCAACTAAGAAAAATATCTCTCACCTTAAACACCTTTAGTTAGAGATGCGAAGTTATAATTTGATCATATTATGTAGTTAAATAATTAATGAAATTTTTATAAACGATTTAGACGGTTCAAATTTGAACGATTTGTAGGTTTGTAGAGATGGAGGTTTCAGTACATAAAATGAAGGGAAAATAAAAGTTAAAAACAAAGCCAATGACATAGTACAAAACCTAGCCTGCGCCTGAAACTATACATGTGATGCTTAAAGTACTTGAAATTTTATCGAGTGAGATTTGGAAATAGGTTGGAACTTGACACCAGCTTTGCCTAAAAGATCTCCTTCCTACGGTCTCAAATAGTGTCTGCTCACTCTTTCCCTATCTATCTATGATAGTATAGTACTGTATTAACTGGACAATGGTACATACACATGTACAACTGGATTGGAGATGTATACAGTAGAGTTCCGTATATCTTGGCCCACATTCTATGGGTTGTTAGTCAAATGAGCCAATGATCAAAATGTTCCCGAGGAATTAAACTCAGCTGTGGTATCTCCATGACAACCAACACCCATCTATCATCAATCTAGCTAGTACCCCTCATTTCCTACTCTCTCTCTCTCTCTCTCTCTCTCTCAAGAAGTAGTCTGAACTCTGCAAGAAAAAAATGTAATGTAATGTAATGTTGATATTGGTGTTGCATTGCATTGCATTGCATTGCATGTCTTTGCTTTTTGTTCTTTGGCAAGCAAAGCAATTTTCCTTTCTGAAGCCTGGCTTTCATACGCTCTCTCTGTTTTGTCCCCTTACCATTTTAACCTCCTCCAATCTGTCAACTTCAGTCCCTCTCCCAAAGATCTGCTCCATGATACTCTCTCTCTCTCTCTCTCTCTCTCTATTGTCTATACTGCTGCTGCTGCTGCTGGTGCTATCTCTAGCTAGCTTAAATTCTCAAGTTCAAATAGAACAGACACTCCCTTGCTTGCTCGCTCTTCTTCTTCTTCACTTGGGAGTTCATTCATGCTGGAATCCGGCCACCAGTAGTATCAGATCAGATGGAAGGTGGTAATGTCGGTGGTGCAGCTGCAGCTGCTTTGTACCTGTGCAGGCAGTCGAGCAGTCGGTGGATACCGACAGCGGAGCAGATAAGGATACTGAGGGAGCTGTACTATAGGAACGGGGTGAGGTCCCCGAGCGCGGAGCAGATCCAGAGGATCACCGCTAGGCTGCGCCAGTACGGGAGGATCGAGGGGAAGAACGTCTTCTACTGGTTCCAGAACCACAAGGCCAGGGAGAGGCAGAAGAGGAAGCCCACCCCCACCTCCAACAATAATGTACTTTGCACCAACAACCTCGCAGCCTCGGCCAACATGCACCACCAGCTGCTGCCTCCATATGGTATATATATATATTATAATTCTCCAGCTTCTCTCATCATGCACGCATGCACTCATCACATATCAATATATAACATTATTATTTCTTCTTCTGCAGGGACAGAGGTTTCTTCTGCTCCAGCAGCAGCTGCAGCTAATTCCCCTGGGTTTTATTATGCTGGGCAGACGGGGAACAATAGCAGTGCTTATCCTGCTGGTGCTGCCGCCTCCATCTTCATTGAAACAAGCGTCAGGGTAAGTAAGGATCGACTACTGCAGTTTGTTTCTGCATAGCTTCTCCATCCTATCCTATCCTATGTCAACAATAACACAGGAATATATATATATATATATATATATATATATATATATTTGAGAGGGGGAGAGGGAGGGTGTACTTGGTCCGTCTCATGGGGTGACCGTTCTGGCCCGCAGCAACGTGGCAGCCAGTCACTCATTCCAGCTAGTTTGAGTGCACCTTGAACCAGGGAACCAATGGTTGAACGCCACGTGGTCACGGATCAATACGATCATGGACGGACAATATAGCAGCACTCATATATATATATATATATATATATATATATATATATATATATATTATGAACAATAACACAGATAAACCACACACACATATATGGACAAATCTTTATGAGTGAGAGTGGGAATACTTGTCTCCACTAAATTTTTACTTCCGAGTTAAATACTCGTATTCTTTTTAAATTTTTTTAAATCAATTTTATGTTTTGTTGTCTCCAAAAATTTTAATTTTTAATTTCTATATACATATTTATATCATGTTTTACTTTTTTTCATAATTTTTATTTTTGTCCCTCCTAAATTTTATTTTTGCGACCGTTCGATCCAACAGTCAAGGGTGCGCACTGGAAAAGGTGAAAAGAACCCCAATCGGAGAGTGCAATAGAGAGCCTGAGATCCGATGCGAACAATCAGTCGAAGAAGCTCGGTGGAACTCCGCGAACGGAACTTCCGATCCTAAACCATATATATATATATTTATTTATTTATTTCTATTGCTCACGAGGTTCAATTTCTTGAACGAAACTCAATTGTTTGGTAATTAGGTTTCAGGGTTATATATCGTACGCATCTATATTTGTATGCTTGAGAACTCTGTTATTACTAATGAATACCTTTTAAAAATTTAACAGTACCGTTCACATCAAAGAACATAAAAAAAAATTGCGCTACGATATTTTTCACTAATTTCTTCATTTTAACTGCACTCTTCTATATATACCTTTTTTTTTAACTGATATTTATGTCCAGGGATGCTGCTTAACTGGAGGAGGAGATGGCTCAGTGGTGGACAACAACAATAACAACATTGGATGGGTTTATAAGCTCGAGCCAACTGTGCCACGGATGTACGAGTGCATCATGGAGGAAGAATCAGCAGCCAGAGAGATCCAAATCCTCCCCCTCTTCCCCACGCGTTCACAAGAAGAAGAAGAAGAAGATCGAGAAGTACAAGTTCCAGAAGAAGAAGAAGACTACGGCTATGTCCCAACTGCTGCCTACAGCTACTGGAATGGTAGTAGTAGCCAAAACCAGCAGGAAGAAGAGTACCAGCATTGCCACCACTTCAACAGCAATGGTGCTGCTGCTTCTTCCCTTGAGCTCACCCTCAACTCCTACTACTATGCACCTCCTGGCTCCATCTGATCCATAAGTCTCAAGAATCTCCAAGTTTCTACTAGTGATAGCAATATAATTAGTTGTGGCAGCAGCAGCATTTAGTCATAATTAATTACAAGGGCTAGTTTGGGCTACTTCCTTCAAGTATGTATAGATATGATGTAAAATTTCTCTCTTCCTTTTTGAAGATTGTCTGCATTGAGATTGAAGAAGATTCTCTCCAGCTGACCCTAATTCAAAATCTCTAGTACTGGTTCTTTCTGATATCCAAACCTAGAGGTGGCAGAGCAACTTTTGACTCCTCTGGTTCTTCTTAAAAGCAAACTGGATGTAGAGGACCAAAACAAGGCTGATGATAAAGTCGATACAAAATATACTAAGGCTGGTCCAAATTTTTTTTTTTATAAATTTTTCACTTAAAATTTTACTTGGAGCTAGCCAAAAATTTATTTAGAACTGTCAAAATTTTGACAGTCCAAACTATTGGAAGTACTATCAAAATTTTGACAGTCCTAAATATATTTTTGGATTAGTCCTGAGTAAAATTTTAAATAAAAAATTTATAAAAAAAGTTTTGGACAGTCCGAGTTATCTTTGCCGTGCGTTTATCAAGAACCCAAAACAAAGGATAATTATTGGTGGTACGTAGAACCTGCAGCAGAGTTGGCTCATTTCTGAGTGTACTACAACATACATATTAATAGCAAAGCTAATGTTAGTTAAAAAAGAAGTTAATGTTAGTTTTTAATGCGTAAATAAATGTTTCAGCATCACATATCATCCACGATAAGGTTGGCAAGACTTTGGACTTAGGCAACCTTTTTCCGTAGGGTAATCTCTCAAGTCATTTGGATATCTTTTAGGACCTAACACAACTTAAATCTATATATTTTTAATAGAGATGAAGGACAACCAAAATTAGCTCCGGCTAAGACAACCCAATCCTTTTGGCCGATCGATTGGTTTGGTTGCAGAAATCATTTGGATAGAGCTGGCTTCTTCCACTAGAAAGAGGCTACATCATGGATTAATTTTTTATGTTTATATATTTTGGAGACATACAAGAAGAAAGATACATGTTTTTGTTTTTAATAGTAGAGATTTCTACGCACTTCTCCCTAAGTATTCCATAGAGGAGAAGGTCCAAATTGACTTTCTCCATAAAATAAATTTTGAAAAGAAAAAAAATATTGTCCAAATTCTCATACAAGAAATATCGTGCGTACCGCATGGCATGACATTAACAGGACTGTACGAGATTTTGGATGCATGAATGTACATGGATCCATCGCCAATAGCATATACATAAATTTTCATATGCCGTATATTTCTTGGAAGTACAGTCCATCAGAGAATGCTTCAAGTTAGATGTTACAATGCGAATATTTCACGATTTGAGCCGCTTCCTTTGCTATTGTGAGACTTGTGGGCTCCAAATTCCTACATGGGCTTGCGGGTTACACCACGGTCACCATCGTAGTCCACATTTACTTGGGAGCGGGAGCAAGGGTTTTGGTTCTTGTAAACCCTAATCATGTCCTATAAATAGGCACACAATGGGACTTTCATATGCAATGACACAAACTTGCATTCATGGCTTATTGTTGCCTCCTATCTTCTTCTCTCTTTCAGCTTTTGTGCTATGGAACGTTAGATCGATGGGGATTTGTAGTTCTCCTCTATAGAGTTCCCAAAAGCGTAACAATGCCTTCACACTGACTCATCCATGAGTCCCACAGGCAGAACCAGAGCCAAACCCAATTTTTTTCATATTTATTTTTCTTTATTCTTTTTTCATATTGTCAGTCAATCCACATCCAGTCCACCATAATCCACTCCAGCCCACTTGAACTCGAATTTCTAATTTTACGCTTAATGAGTCCCGATTTCCAGTAGAACCTTATGCAAAAAAAAAAAAAAAAGAGTTACAACAAAGCTACAAGTAAAGGAACACGTAGAAAACTACTCAGGTTATACTGTATAGTATGTCAAATTGTGTCAAGAAAATAACAAAAAAATTAGCTAGGATGTAAGATTCTAAGGTGTAAGATTCCTTATATACAAGGTTAAATAGTAAGAAGGGAGCATATTTATTGGCACATTATAGGACAAGGGAAAGTATAGTTCGTTAATAGTAAATGTATCAAGACCAGTTAGACAAAACTTTTAATTAGTAAAACAAAACTATATTGAAGGAATGTTTAATGAGTTATTTTCAACGAGAACATAGAAAACTCTAAAAATGAAACAGATGAGTCGTATGATCCACATATGTCGTATTTATAGGCACGCGTCCTTATTTATTTATTTTTGTAACACAGTTTCTTTATAGTTGGTAGCAAAGCAAGCATCCTCCAATGCTTCATGCAATATTAACTTGTAGACAAAACTTCATCCTTGTTTACAAAATCTGTGATCACCTGTAAATTGAGAGAATTAAAATTAAAAAAAAAAAAAAAAGCTGCTTGTGACTTGATGAACTGGGAAGAAACAAGTATCCTTTTTGTAGTCTGATCTTAATGGTGCTGCAGTTTTGGTCGGATTTTCTGGAAGTCGAGGGATATACTGTTCCAGAGCTGTTGCTAAAATATTTCGACGTTCTGAGAAAGACTTTAAATAGTTCGATGTGGAAAGCCCATGGAAATTTTGCAAGCAAGAAGTTTCACAAATCAGGGAAATATCGGTACAAGAACATTTATTTTGGCAACTAGATCGGCATGTTACATGAGCACCATTCGTTCAGAAAACTGCAAACCTCCAGTGAAAGAAAGAGGGAAATTATAATTTAGACTCGAGTTAACATATATCATACCAAGAAGTTTACAAGAATTGAGTCATTCATGTAGGTGCTACATTTGCAAGAACAAGAAAAGGTGGTGCTCTCTCCTAATGTACTTCTAAAGTGAGCAAAAAGTTGGATCAAAGATTTGGTCAACATTGATCATCTTATAAAACTAATTACTCGAACAATATCTGAATCGACAAAAAAGAAACCATGATTATATAAAAACATAGAGAATAATACAACTCAAGCAAAAAAAAAAACAATATTATATATCTGCACACTACAAGCTATGGACACAATTTTCATTGAAGAATGTATATAATCACACCTTCAATCTTATTGGCACTTACAGCAAACTCTACACAATAGAATGTACAAGAACCAGCCCAGAGAACTGACCACTGCTAGAAATTGCTTCATGGTGCATTCAAAGCACTGAGTGCCACTGCTCTCTCAAAACTGGACGACTGACAAAATAAAAACACAAAATGGGGGATTTCGTGTAAGGTTCAGGAAATGATATCGCGATGTTGTTATACTTCATTCTAAGAGAATAGTTGTTCCATGGTGGTATGCATCCAATGACAGATGACAAGTGTACTGTGCACCATCAGAGCTCAGCCTCTCCAGCTCCCCTCCAATCCATGTCCTCCACATATTAGCCTCGATGGCCTCCTTACTATCTACAACTTGTGAGGATTTCGAGATCCAGATGGACTGGGGACGTTGTGAGAACTCATACTTGCAGTTCTCAGAAGTCTACGAAATTCGGACAAGCTTATCTTTCCATCCTTGTCGATATCTACCTCCTCTAGTAGCGGGTCAATAGAGCCTTTCAATCCCGCGTGCTGTACATAACAGAAGAATAATCTTTAAAAAAAACCATATCCTAGCTTGGACATTTAGTACAAGTGGTTTTATTTGACTTTGAATGGTAATGGCCGGGACAATTCTCCAATGATTGGACTTAAGTCAGAGAGCCCTACAACCCTATGTTTTGTATATCGCAGAAGGATCTTTAAGAAACTGTATCTATCTTGGATATCTAGTGAAAGTGTTCTTTTTATTGTATTTTTCTTGAATTCTCCCTCTCGGAAGGATCAAATTTCTCTTGGGAAGGGTGTGTGTGGGGTTAATCAAACCATGTAAAATCAAATGCATTCAAATGTTTGGTTTACCATGTAAATGTAATACAAAATTTTAAATTTTTTAAAATTATAAAGTATAAATAATAATACAAAATAAAATTGTAAATTGTAAAAAATTAAAATTTGAAATTTGAATAAAGAATTAATATAATAATAATAATAATAAAATACAAGAAACAAAAAAAAAAATTAAAGGAAGTAATTTTGTAAGTTTTAAGTTGTAATGTAATTATGATTACATGAATTTTTATGATGTAAGTGGTTTTAAAAGAAAGTGATGTAATATAATCAAGCTTGTAATTGCCATTACATTAGATCTATTTTT
The DNA here is from genome assembly GCA_036927795.1 of Iris macrosiphon. Classification (NCBI taxonomy): domain Eukaryota; kingdom Viridiplantae; phylum Streptophyta; class Magnoliopsida; order Asparagales; family Iridaceae; genus Iris; species Iris macrosiphon. The sequence continues at coordinate 29,729,417 of JAYESA010000019.1, forward strand.
TTTTTCACCAACCAAACATCCGAATTAGATTTACAATGTAATGCCAGTTACATTACGTTGTCCAAACATGCAAAACCAACGGGCACTTAATCCTCTATTGATTGGGACTTAAACTCATAGAGCCCTTCAACCCTGTGTTCTGTATATAGAAGAAGGATCTTTAAGAACTGTTTCTATATTGGATAATTAGTGTAAGTGTTTTTTTTTTAATTTAACTTTTCTTGAATCCTGCCTCTCTGAAGGATATAAATCCTCTTAGAAGGGGTTGTGTGTGTTAAGAAGAACAGACACTGTGTTAAGAAGAACTAGTAGGTGAGACCATGAGAGAGAGAGAGAGAGAGAGAGAGAGAGAGAGTACACTTTAGGGAAGAACAGACACTGTTTGCTCATTTCTAGGGAAAAAAAAGTATGCTGTGATACTTATCCAAGCAAACATTTGGGGGTGACCGGATATTAGTATCGTCTTTATCTATAGAATTAGAAAGGAAATATGAATCCAAAAGAAATGTACCATTCTGAGTTCTTCCTTTGTGATGTATCCATCTCTATCCACATCAAATTTGCCGAATGCAGCTTGAGAACGTGAATTCCATTTTTGATTGTCATGTTCCTCCAACTGATGCACGTGTAAAGTTGCTGCAACAAATTCTGAAAAATCTACCAGTCCATCGGTGTTGCTGTCAATCTGTCAAAGATTTTAGACTCACTCTTAATATTGTGATTCTAAAGAAGGTAGCAAAATTCATTAAGTATCAAGCAACTGCAATATAATAAAAATTGCTCCTGCAAAAGTTTAATGATCACTTTCAGTGTGTCATAATATTTATGTTCCTATTGCTTACAGAATTATATTGTCAACACACCGAAGACTGGCCTGGCCTTATTCTAAAAAAACTAATTAGCACTTCAATACCATGAGTTTCAAGTTTTTTGAAACTTGATAGCACTAACTCTCTAAGTTTTTGCGAGTTAAACCCCCCTCCATCAGCGTTACACTTAACGATATTTATGACTTTTTGCCCCCAAACAAAACAAAATAGAAATAAAAATAAAAATAATAATAATAATATCCTCCTTTCCAAACTCTAGACTGCCACTCGCCGTTGTCATTCCAACCCCCAACCCCCACAAAAAAAGGCTGCAACGAAGGGCCACGTGGTCGGGCGAGCGACAATGGTTGCACAGAGAGGGGGTTATAGGGGGATGAACTTTGGTTATGGGTTTGAGTTAGGCATGCGGGTGGAGAGGAGCGACTAATGGTGAGGAGCTAGGGTTTGGGTTAATGGAAAGATTAAGATTCTTAATTAAATTTTATAATATATTTAAAACAATTTGATTAGGAATAATTGTACAAGGCATTATGGTCTTTTGTGCTTACTGGTAGGGTGAATTTGTAAACAGCAACAGTTCATGGTATTTAAGTGGAAAATATAAAGTTTATGGTATCCTAGGAATCAAGGACACTCCAAAAATGTGGGCCGTGTCATGTTGGAGATGAATCATACACAACTTGAACGCTCCAAAATACAGTAGGACGCACCAAAATAGGTGTCATGACCATGTCGTCGTATCGGTGTCCGTGCAACATAAATTGGTATCAACTTGCCACTAAAAGAAGTTTATGGTATTAACTTGTCAAAACATGAAGTTTATGGTATTTAAGTGCAATTGGCCTTATAAAAAGGTATATATATTTGTCAACACTCACTTTCAAGGCTACGCCCCGGGTTTCATACAACCACTTTCTAGACTCTACTGTAGGGTATATAGATTTCCGCTTGCATGTGCAAAAAAAGGTATCTTGGTCATTTTAGAACTCTGATTATTCATTTTTAATATCAGTGAAGTCTGAAGATGGAGAGGAGAAGGGAAAGTAGGAGAAGAGAGAATATGAGAAAGGAGATTGCAAGGGCCTTAAACCCTAGGTTGCATCTCATGTCTATTTATATCGATATGCAATACACCCACAATTACTATTATACCCTCATATGAAAAATAACAAAATAAAATAACTCTAACACCCTCCCTCAAGCAGGAGCATATAGATCAGACATGCCCAGCTTGCTACATAAATCAGAAAATGGACCACGAGCAAGTGGTTTGGTGAGGATATCACCTAATTGATCCTCTGACCGAACATAAGGAGTGACAATATGTTTCTTCAGCAACAAATCACGAACAAAATGACAATCCACCTCGATATGCTTTGTGCGCTCATGAAACACCGGATTACTTGCGGTAAACATTGCCGACTGATTATCACAATACATCTCCATCGGAATAGGAATCATGATTCCCATTTCATGAAGAAGAGACTGCACCCACATCATCTCAGAAGCTGTATGAGCCATTGCACGGTACTCGACCTCTGCACTAGAACGAGCCATAACATTCTGCTTCTTACTACGCCACGTGACAAGATTGCCACACACAAACGTACAATAGCCAGAAGTAGACCTCCTATCACTGCGACTGCCTGCCCAATCAGCATCACTGAACCCAGTCACCGTAAGCAACTGGAAAGGTTTGTACAACAAACTCTTTCCAGGTGCACCCTTCAAGTATCGAAGAATGCGAGAGATAGCCTCCCAATGTGGTTGCCGAGGGGCATGCATAAACTGACTAACTACTCCAACTGCATATGTGATGTCTGGTCGAGTAACAGTAAGATATATAAGTTTGCCAACCAAACGTCTACAATATCCAACATCCTCAAATAACTCTCCCCTGTCAGCATCAAGCTTGTCATGATAATCCATAGGAGTCTCAACTGGCCGACACTCCAACATCCCAGTCTCGGAGAGCAAGTCCAGAACATACTTGCGTTGTGACAGATACACACCTTTCTTAGATCGAGCAACCTCGATTCCAAGAAAATATCGAAGAAGACCCAAATCCTTAGTATGAAACTGACGACTAAGGTAGGCCTTCAAGTCCACAATTCCAGCATGATCACTCCCAGATATAATGACATCATCAACATAAACAATCAACACGATAATATCTGCTGAGGAAGAATGACAAAATACTGAATGATCTGATGTGGTACGCCGAAAGCCATACTGAATGGGAACTGAACTGAACTTGTCAAACCAAGCACGAGGTGACTGTTTCAGTCCATATAATGCTTTCTTCAATCGACATACGAGTCTTTTATTTCCTGCTACAACATATCCCGGTGGTTGATCCATATAAACCTCCTCATGTAAGTCACCATGCAAGAAAGCATTCTTTATGTCCAGCTGATATATAGGCCATTGGTGATTAACCGACACAGAAATAAGAATCCGAACTGAATTCAGCCGAACCACTGGAGAGAAAGTCTCCATATAATCCACGCCATATGTCTGAGTATACCCTTTGGCAACCAACCGTGCCTTGAGACGCTCAACAGAACCATCAGGGTGATACTTAACAGTGTACACCCATCTACAACCCACTGTTTGTTTTCCAACAGGAAGTGATGTAAGCTCCCAAGTCTGATTTTGATGTAAAGCATACATCTCCTCATCCATTGCACTTTTCTAACCAGAAGATGACATAGCCTGCTTGTAAGTTTTGGGAATAAAAGTAGAAAACAATGAAACAACAAATGCATGAAAAGATGATGAAGCACGGTGTAATGAAACATAGTTAGAAATGGGATGCTTATTCTTTGTGGTACAAAAGCGTTGTCTTTTTCTGAGAGCAATAGGAAGATCATCTGGATCTGTGGTGATGGGAGCAGAAACCTCAGGCACGGAAGATGATTGGTTGAAGGCTGAATTTTGCAGAACCACTGGCCTGTCCTTGGATCTCTTATAAACCTGTAAATGGGAAATGGAGACAGAAATTGATTCAGGAATGACCGGAAGTGGTATGGAAGATATCAAATCTGTTGTAAAAGGAATACAACGGTCTCCTGAAGGAAAAAAAGGGGTAGACTCAAAGAATGTAACATCCGCACTGACATAATATTTGCGTGACTGTGGACTGTAACAACGATAACATTTTTGAGTACGGGGATAACCAAGAAAGACACACTTCAGAGATCTAGGAGCCAACTTATCTCGATTAGGTTCCCAAGTTATGAATAAAAGCGACACACCCAAACACTCGAGGAGATAAGGAAAAGGGTGCGACATCTGTATGTAATATGGTAAATAGAACTTTGTTATTTAATACAGATGATGGCATGCGATTAATAAGATAACATGCAGTAAGAACGGCATCTGCCCAATACTGTTTAGGGACATGCATATTGAACATGAGAGTTCGAGCCACATCTAAAATGTGTCGATGCTTGCGTTCGGCTATACCATTTTGTTGAGAGGTGTGGACACAACTGGTTTGATGAATCATACCACGATCAACACAGAAACTGTTCACAGAAGATTGAGTATACTCCAAAGCATTATCAGAACGCATAATTTTGATACGTTTATTAAACTGAACATAGACTTCATTATAAAATACATATAACACATTTGGAAACTCAGATCTTTCTTTCATTAAATAACACCAAGTCATTCTGGAATAATCATCAATAAAAATAACAAAATACTGAAATCCTTTCGGACTTTTGACTCTAGACGGACCCCAAATATCAGAATGAACAAGATCAAAAGACTCTAATTGACGACTCTCACTACAACGAGGAAAGGAACTACGGTGATGCTTGCCTAACTGACAAGCCTCACATTCAAGACTAGAAACATGACTCAAACTAGGAACAACTTGACGCAACTTAGCCAAAGACGGATGTCCCAAACGATAATGCCACTGCAACGGAGAAGTAGAAACAGAAGTGAAGGCTTTTCCAGGTAGATCCAAGTAGTACAGTCCATCTTTTTCATGCCCCGAACCAATCATCTTCTTCGTCCTGATGTCCTGAAAAACACACGAATTTGGAGAAAATTTCACAGAACATTGAAGAGATTTGGTTAACTGGCTCACAGATAACAAATTAAATGGAAAATTAGGCACATATAATGAATCAAATAATGATAGTGATTGAGTAGGGTGAATGACACATTTCCCAAGCACAGGACGAGTAGACCCATCAGCCAAGATAATATTATGTTTCATGGAACTACGATTATGAAAGATAGATGTTATACCAGACATGTGAGAGCTTGATCCTGAGTCGATGACCCAAGAGGTGGATGGTGACTGGGTTGCCACAAAAGCAGGATTACCTATATGTGCCATGGTTGCAGTAGGTTGGGAGGTGGTACTAGCAAGCGCGTTCAACTTCTGGAGGATCTGTTGAAATGGAGATGAGGTATCGGACGTTGAAGTCCGATTGAAACCCGAAGTATCATCTCTGGGAGCAGAAGTGGTGACATGGGACTGCATATTTTCAGCATGCACTTGATGTGCATATTCTGGTTTGCCCCACTTGTCCCAACAATAGTCTTCTACATGACCGAGCATTCCACAATAGTTACACTTCCGTGGTTGACCACGGCCACCACCACCGCCGTCGCGGCCACCACCACGACCATTGTCTCTACCACCACGGCCTCCTCGACCAAAACTACGACCACCATCTCTACCGCCACGTCCACTACCACGTCCACCACCACGACTAACAACACTAGAAACTAGGGCAAAAGAGTCAGTACTCGGCACCACAGAACTCTGTCCCAGAAAGGAACGATTGAGAGGGAAGAAAATATCTGCCACCGTAGGTAACTGCTCTCCAGCAAGGATTTAAGCTTTATAAGGTTCGAGCGCAGGATCCAAGCCGGCTAGGATAAGTGAAACATGAAACTCTTTCTTCTGTCTGCGAGCTTCCTTCAAATCAGTAGTAACAGGATGATATTGAAGCAGTTCCTCCCACAAAGCCTTCTTTGAAGCCATATATTCATTCACAGGCTTCCCATTTTGCTTTGTATTGAACAATAACTCGTACAACTCATAGATACGGACAACGTTTCGCTTCTGCGAATATGATTCTTCCAGAGATGCCCAAATCTGTTTGCTTGATTCACACCACTGAACATTAGCAGCGATATGTGGTTCCATACTATGCCACAACCACGACATAACGTATGCATCTGCACTCATTCAATCTTCATACTCAGCGGAGGTTTCAGGCAAGAGTTCTTCCGTCAAAAACTTTAACTTCTTCTTCGCCCTTAACACCACTTTGATAGACTTGGACCAGGCAAGGTAGTTCGCACCATTGAGTTTCACCGCTGTAATCGACTTTCCCAATTCATCATTATGAATAACAGTAAAAGGAGAATCACCTCCGTTACCACCACCACTATTAATCTCGCTAGAAGATTCGGTCCCCACCATACTTGCAGATGCAACAGAAAGACGAGATCTTTGAAACCCTAGATCTCACAACGAACCTCAACCGACGACGAATAACCAACGAAGATCTGTAGAAACCCTAGATCTCATAAACGAACCACGAACGACCACGAACAACGAACGACGAACGGCGAATCATGAAAAGTAGACGAAAAACAGCCGAAAGGGATGTACAGTACTTACAAATATATGCTCTGATACCAAGTGAAGTCTGAAGATGGAGAGGAGAAGGGGAAGTAGGAGAAGAGAGAATATGAGAAAGGAGATTGCAAGGGCCTTAAACCCTAGGTTGCATCTCATGTCTATTTATATTGATATGCAATACACCCACAATTACTATTATACCCTCATATGAAAAATAACAAAATAAAATAACTCTAACAATATCAAACCTATCCATAATTTACTGTTTTTTAATAAGTCAACTAATTAACCATTATCAAGGCTTAGTTAAGTGATCATATCACACTAGAAGCATCTTGGTCATCTCACTACCCCATTTTTAGTTACTAAGTTAATATTCACAATTTCCTCGTTTCATTAATTTGGCTAATTAACCTTATCGAGCTAAGTCAAGGGCGCTGTAGGCATTCCCATAGTGTAGCCAATTTCACAACTAATTTCGTAAATTATTTTGTTAATTCACTAGGCTGATTAGCTAACCCTTTGACTAGCTTGGAAGTTGGGTCACACATGGTTGGGATATGCATTTGGGTCACTTTTTGGGAATGCATTTAGTTAAAGGGTTCAACCATACACCTTCACAATCCAGATACATGATCCTCAAACTCCCATGAACAGACGAAAAGGCTCATGTTTCAATGTTAGTTGGGATTCGTATTAGAAGTCAGGGAATGAAAGGAAAGGATGACAAGGTGTCATGCGACCAATATAGGCAGTGGCCAAAAATTAGATCTTTGACGACGACACACGTAGTGGTTGTGGTGGTGATTCGAGAGGGAGAAGAATAATGGAGATGTTCAAAATAATTAAATGTTTGAAAGATGAGATGAATTTGTATGTAAAAAGTCATTCAATATTCAGTTTTAATTAACTAATCAATGGCAACTCAAGTGTTTTGAATGTCCATGACCCAGGCATCCTATTTTAGTAGATTCACAAGGTGGCTACTGACAGACATCGAACTTTTGAAAAAAAAAATTGTTGGGGCCTTACTTAAATTTTGGCAAATGACAAGGATCTAACCTTACTGGAATGATAAACATAGAAAAACTTGCACATGAAGCACCGGAACAACACATAAATTTAGGAGATACATATAAAAGAGAAATGTGACTTACAGCTTGAAGAATCTCCAAAACACGTGGCTCTTTGATTCTCCAAGGAAGATCTTTTGCAAGAGCCTGTGCACAAGTCAGTAAAATTAGGTGGAGTAAAACAGAAAAGATTTTTCAATTAAACACGAGTACTTTCTGCAATCTAAATTAAAACCAGAACTGGAGTTAACAAATATTGGTAAACACATAGATAAGGTACTCAGAAGCAAGTGACGCCCTCATAACCAGTAATGCCATACAGCAAAACAATATTAAGGATGTTATTGCGAAATCTTACATGTCTCATTTCTTCAAGACTGATTGAACCGTTTTTATCAACATCAATTGCATCGAATTGATCGCGAAGATCAGCCAGTTCATCCTCATTCAGTGTGCTCGCTAATGCCTGCAGATTTCATGGGCATGAACCACAGAGATCAGACGAGCCAAAGTAAAATAATAAACTGAAAGTCAAGTAAACAATATCATGGACACAATTTTTACCCTAAGTGCAAACTGCTTAAAACGGCTATACTTTACAAACTGGCGCATGTTAGATAAAACAGAAATATCTAATGGAATTTCTGATGCTTCCCCCCCTTCTCTCACCCATGTGTGAGCTGTAAACACGAGCAACCACAGAAATCAGATAATGCATGAATTTATTCATATACAGACTGCTGACAAGGACACAAAATATGACATACACAAAGCTTGAGCAGCAGTCAATCTCGCACGGGGATCTTTAACTAATAGCTTCAGAACAAAGTCTTTAGCACCATCACTTATGCTCGGCCAAGGCTTCCTGCGGAAGTCAGGTTTGTTCCTTAAGACCTGAGAATCAGCACCATGAAAAAGGATAGATGAAGTTTAGCATGTTGCTGAACAAAATAGCACAGAATAAATAGATCAGTGTGTTTACTAGAGCATATTCAATGTAAGAACATTACCAAAAGCACAAACTGCTTAAATTCCAGTCATTTGGCACAAAAAAGGAAAACAGTAAATTGAATCTTACAGAAAGAATAAGACAGACTATCCACATCATTCCACAAATAGGCCTGCCAGCTTCCAGATAATAGTCATTTTATGAGGTGCATAATGTTTTATGATTAGTTGGATTTTTCAAATCATATGAAAAAAACTCTGTTTTGTCATAAACATCTCTTATCAGCACGGGTATTATAAGTGCTTTACATAATCCATACCCAATTTGAAATTAAGTACGACATATATTGCCAATAATCTTATAGTGACACATTAGTTGCTACCTCTTTGAAAACTCTATTATAAGAACATAGTGGATAGTATTTGTCCAAAGCTTTAAAAGGAATGAGCATTTACTTGAAAGATGAAACGAATTAGAAAATGAAAGTAAAATTGCAAACAAGTCATCTTAAAATAGCCTACAATCTATATTCATTTTACCTCCTTGAATATTCCATCCTCGGTTTTATCCCAAAAGGGACGCCTTCCACAGAGCAAAATATAGGTGATCACACCTATGCTCCAAACATCAGATTCGGGCCCAGACGTACGCTTTAATACTTCTGGAGCAACATAGTAGGCACTGCCCACAATGTCATGAAATTTTCTCCCTGCATTACAACATTCGTAGAATTTAAACTGAGGAGATAAAATGAATGTCTTTGATAAATTTAACTAGAATACTCTGAAAATGCATAAAAGAAAACACAATGGGCAGGCATCACACAGACCTGGCTTTATAAAATCTGATAGGCCAAAATCTGTTGCTTTCAGAGGAGAATCCTCTTTAGTTGATTTAAAAAGAAAGTTCTGCAGAAGAAAATTTATATCATTTACATAATCTTATAACCAACATAACTCAGACTTCAATTTTCAGAACAATTTTGCAAAAGTTGCTAAAGGTATTCAGATTTTACCTCAGGCTTCATGTCACGATGTACTAAACCATGCAAATGGCACTCAGCTGCAACTTTGAGCATCTGCCGTACTACTATTGCAGCATCTTTCTCAGTGTAGCGGCTATCCTTTCTATATAGAGAATGTAAACACAAAATAAGTTTGACATAATCTGCACTAATTAAAGCTAGAGACATTTGCATTTTGTATGATCGAGCGTACATCAATACTGAAAACTTCAATTGGAAAAGTTAGCAACTTAGCATTTTTACAATGTCAAATAGTAAAAGAGTTTGCCATGACATAAAATTCTTTTATCCTTGGTTGGAGAAACATATAAAAGTTCCAAATTGATAAATCTTACTTGGATAGTATGCGGTCCAGCAACTCACCACCCTCACATAATCTATAAAAAAGGCAAGATGGAAAAGGCATGAGCTTCACCACAAACTAAAGAACATGAAGAAAGCAAAACCAGAACAACCTAAAGAAAGTGCTTAGGAAGCAAGATGGTAAAGTCAATTATTTCAACCTAAAATTGCCCGAAAGAAGGTTCCATTCAAACAAAGGCATTGCAAATAATAGAACTCCAAAGTCAGACACCAAACATAATTACATATCACATAAAGCTTTCTTTGATGATGTGATGCATCTTCCAATTGAAAGTTCAAACAGGAATACATACTCAGGATTGCTACATCTGTCATTATACTCTCCTAAAAAAATCTATGCATCAAGTGATCATAGTACTGAATCAACTGATTTAAGGTCCAAGGTACCAAAGTGGTAACATTAAAGATCACAAAGATTTATGATGCATGCATCATGAGTTGAAACACTTACATGACATTATAAACTACTTTATTAAATAATCAAGCAACCAAGAACTTTCTTTTTGATTCCTCCTCGTAGATTAACCTTCATAAAACCTAAGTTTTCATTATAGGAACTTGGAAATAGTTCCATTTTATACTTACAAGGTCGCTCCATATTCTCGGTTTGTGGTATCATATGGTCCTTCCATATGAAGATCAGTTTCAATGATCTCAAAGTTTCGCATGGAGTTTAAAAGGTTTTTCAGCTTTTAAAAATTATTAAAATAGATTAAAAAAAATTGGTTTGAATACAAGTGAAGCATTACTTAGGTTGCTACATGTTCTTTTTCATAAAATGGTTCCTATCATATGGAACCAATTTCAAATGCCAGAGCAGTGATCCCTATAATAGTTTACAAATTCAACCGTTAACAAGAAGACCATGTAAGTTCTAGCAATATGCATGATTTTCACGCTTTTAATAGTGTACTGTGTAAGCATATGACTAGGTACGTGGTGCTAAGATTCCATTGTTCCCTTTCTAGTTAGATCTATAACACATAATTTTGGTGGTTAAGAAATTTGGTATTTAAAAAACTGTATTTTTTGGCATTGAAGATTAGGCAAATGGTTTGTCCATAAGGCCTACAGTTTGTACCAACCCAGCGAATTTCGTTTATTTCCTTAAGCAATTTTTATTTTTTCTATTTTCTCCATTTCTTAACATTCACATCGGGAGGCATTTGCTTTATTTACAAATAAAATCTTAAGTAAAACAAAATAAAATATTAGGACATTTACAGATTTACTTAGATGATATGGCATTTAAACTAGCTAACAAAAAAATGCATATTTTACACAGAATTCGGTCTCATTTGGATAGTTCGGTCTATATCTGTTAGTTTCAGCCATTTTTTATATGTATAAGGCTGAAACTCACTGATGAACTAGATATATAATTGATGCTATATGTTTCCAGCTGATATTGGTTCTTCCATAAATGGTTTCCAGTTGATTCTTCTCACATTCAAATGGAAACAGCAGATATTATCTAATATCGCCGATTTTTAGAGCTTGCACAATATTGCTTTAGATTTTGCGTTATCATAAAGGGTATAAAAAAACAATTAGACAGTATAAGTAAAGAATGGGGAAAGAAGCAATTAACCATATGCTTTAGTTAGTTAGTTAGTACTTTCACAAGGAAAAGTCATCAGCATTACTAATCATAAGACAAGGCACTAATTCAGAACAATATATAAACAGCTGCATAGTTCAATTTTTCTGAATAAACATACATAAAATTGCATTCCTAACTCTTAAGTGAACCACACAGACATGCTTTGGCATGTATTATAGCACTAGGAGATGACTATAAATATATGATCAGAAAGGAAAAAAGGAATAGTTAAGGCACAAAAAGATAAATTCCATAAAGCTACATATATGGCAAGCTTAATTATGATTATGAAAACCATACTCCATAACTATGTAGACGTAAGAATCATCTTCAAATGCATTGTGGAAGTGAACAACATTCTCGTGGCCTTTTAGGGCTTGCAGTATCCTTACTTCTCGCTTGACATCCTCAACAGCTATGGGAAGGAGCATCTGCATTAGAATATCAGATGTAAAGTGGATCGCCATCATAAATTTGAAGAGCGAATGAGCACAAAGTATTTAGAAGTAACAGGAAAACAGAACACATAATTGTCTTCTATCGCGTTCACGTGCATTGCACGTATCGAAAAGGAAAAAAACAAAATCTATAATATTATAAAAAATAGATAGGAATTTAAATTATATTAAAATATTTTAAATATGATTTTAATATATTTTTATTAGGATTTGCCGTAGGTATGTTTTTAGGATTATGGATGTGTTTAATTAGATAATAAAATGTAGTTAGTTTAAATATAATTTAAATATTGAATATATTTTAAATTTTGTTTTATGTTAGATAGTTAGAAGGATTTTATGTTTTTTATTTTATTTTCTTAATTACGTGAGAAGATAGCATATGCGGTGATTGAAAATTTTATTTTTTATATATTAGTTAATTGAGAATATACATACGCCTTATACGGCTCATATTTGAGCCATTTCTAAGCCGCATTATAATAGTAGAGATTTAATAATTAAGACAAATCCAAGAATGATTGAAGGCAATGTTGTCCAAAGTATAACAATTGGCGGAAAGTTAACATATTGCCAGGAGGGGGTATTTCTAACAGAAATAATGTTTTATGAGTTCTGAGCTAAACATTATGTGTTATCCATATAAGTCATAATGTATAAATTCTTTGTTAAGAGAGAAATATTAGTTGGCAGAGAATATAAATATACACAACAGATTGTTTCTTTATTATTCATTCCATATTAAATATCTTCCTTCTGGTAGTTATTTGCCCCTGAAAAACTCCACAGCGGTGAAGGACAAGAGAGAGAAAGAAAAAAATAATAACATAGATAACAAATTCCCAATCACATCCATCTAAAGTACATTGATATCAACTTATGGAGACAATTAAACACATTTTTTGCTAAAATCTGTCAGTTACAACTGACAATATTACATTTTCCAATATACCAATAATTAATGTTGCTATTATAATTTACAATGTTGTCAATTCTTGTTATAAAATTATCATATAGCTTTTTCTTCACTCGACGCTTCTGCCTCTATGCAAATGATTCAACCCTCTATATAGGTATTGCTCTTCCACCATAGAACGTTTCTTGCCATGTATATACATTTACAACATTCTATATATTTTCCTTGAATCAATTTCACATAATACATGAGCCTCACTTCTAGCTTCATTTACCCAAGGAGGAAGCTCCGTAAAAGAATTGACAGAGTTTTTATGATTGGTTGTTGACTTGATGCCATCCTATATGTTGGTGCCAAATTCCTAGTTAAGGTAATTATTATAACGAGAGGGGCATACCAAAAAACCTAGACCACCGATTGGCACTAGGTAGACCTACCTTTCGATTGCGCACTTTAAGCTAATGCAACCAAAGGACACTCTCCAAGTTCCCTACGACCTTAAGGACTCTAGAAGAAGAGGTAGGATGAAAGAATCCGGTATATGAGAAATGCACTTATATCTCTATCTTCATGAACATGTTAAGCCAAAGAGTGAAAAGGAATGACATTCCAGTGTTCACACCAGTGGAGATGTATTTCTTTATTGCATAACTCAATCATAGATAGTGCAGTAAGTCATAATGATGACTTAAGTAGGTTGTCATCTCAACCGACAATCCCCCTTATCTATAATTTTCAATCCTCTTTTTGGTCTATCAAACTGCTTCTCTCTCTCATTTAAGTCATATCTGCATCTTGTTGTTTCATGCAAGAAAGATGAGCACATTGCATGCCCCCCCCCCCCCCCCCCCCCCCCCCCACCCACCGTTGTTTGCTTGAAAGCTAACCCCCTCAACATTATTCTATGATCACTCCCACTCCCACTCCTCCCCACACCTAGATCTGTTAATGAACATCATCTTCCATGTTACTAAGAGATCGAACCAAGCAAAAGCAATAAAATAATAGAATCCTTCCCATGAATCCCCCCATAATCCTCACTAGAAGGTTCAAATTTCTTGAGCTCAAATACTTACATCGATGGGTGTTCATAAAGAACTTTAAAGTAATTCATGGTCTGGTACTCTGGGTTCTCAGTGTTTGTGGAAAATCTCTAAATCCCATAACTTGAACAAATAAGGTCCTGCCAGACTTATAGATGAAAGAATCTATAGAAAGTACGGTAATAGTTCAAGCCCATATAGCTAGCAATTAAACTGTTCAATTCAATATTATCTTGTCGAAGTCGAATAACTTCCAATGGTTAAAAGACTAATCCATAGTGGAAAGCAATGAAAAATATCCCTTTTTCCCTTATTGGCTACTAATACTAAACCTGCAGGACGATCACTCCCATTTTCATAATCAATGAATTAGCAATATAAGCAAGATTTCCTCGTCCTTCCTCCATCCATCTCCGTTTAGCTGGAATTGAACTCCATGATCAGGACAGAGAAAATTCTAGCAAAGAACTACTAAGCGCAAATAATACAGGACTCCCAATTATACCGAATCAAATAACAATCTACATTTTACCAACAATGGCATGTCGCGAATCTAAAGAATTTTTGCTGCGGCAAAGAGATCAATCAACCAACAACCATTGACCCAATTATACCGAATCAAACAACAATCTACATTTTGCCAAAAAATCATCAACAATTCAGCAAGAAACACCGAAACTGTCGGAAAAATCACCTTGTTCTTGTCGATCCTCTTGACTGCGACCCGGTCCCCGGTGGCCTTCTCGGTGGCGACGAAGGTGTAGCCGAACTGGCCGTGTCCGAGCAGCTTACCGATCGAGAACCGGCTCTCAAAGTCCTTGGCGTACCCAAAGTCCGTCCTTTTCCCGCATGCCATGCTCGGGCTCCTCCTGTGGATCCTCTGCGGGGTCTCCATCGCATTGGGGTTAGGGTTAGGGCTGGGGTTAGGCAAAGTTCTGGGGATAGGGTTAGGGTTTTGGCGGTTGGAGGTGCTGCTGTTGGAGCCGCTGACTTTGTTGGCGCTGGAGAAGCAGACCCCCATCTTTGAATCTGCGGATTGGGGATGGAATTGAGGATCGAATCATCAATTTAAGGGGTTCGGGGGAGAAAAAGTTTGGATTTTTGTTGGGAGGAGGAGAGAAATGGGGAGGAAGAAGATGGGAAAGAGGAGGACGAAGAGGAGGGAAATGGTCAAAATGCATGACTTCAATCAGTTGTGGTTGTTTTTGTTGTTGTTCCATATAAATAAGATGGAAGTTTGAAAGGAAACAATTCCATTTTAAATTTTATTTTATTTCTATTTTATTTATTTTTTGGAAAAAAAATGTGCTTTTATTGATACGTTAACTCAGGGTTACATCACAAACAGGTTACAAATTCACTCAACCGAACTCGAGTGACCCTTGTGGTTACCGAAAAAAGATATAAAATCTTTATTAAATGACAAAAGATTAGTGGATCAATACAGTGTGCACAAAATTTTGTCCCCAACCTTATAAAAAAAGATTACAAATCCACTCTAACTTGTCCCATGACAAATATATCATATTCAATATTATGATTCAATATTATGAGTATATACATGTGGTTGATGTGTGTAGACCTTCGAATATACACACCCTCGAATATTTGGTTATTTTTCCTTTCCAAACATGTCATATAATAGCGACAATCTAATACGTGTTTCCTTGAACCAAGGAGAGCCATACTCCTCAAGTCTCTGCTACGAGCCATCCTTTCCTCAAATTGAATATCTAGCTTGAAGCACTGCAGCCTCCAGATTTCTCCCGTAGCCGAGCAATTGAAGAATTGATACGCATACTCTCATTAAATTTTATTTTTGATCTATACAATTTTTTTTGTGTGTGTGTTATAATTTTTTTTTTCTAAAAAACTTATTATTTATGTATAAAAAATTTATTTTAAACTTTTCATAAATATTTTTATTTTTTTTGATTTATTTGTCCCCTCCATGCTCTCCACTCTTTCATACAAAGCAAAACCATATTCCTACTCGTCTTCAAAAGAGTAGTAGCCTCAGCGGCAATTTTCGTCGTTCATTCCTACAGGTCCTATTCAACCGACGGTCGAGACATTGCTTGTCAAATGGTCCTGGTCCGCTGTGCCATCAACCATGCCATATCTCATAAGTCAAGTCTAACAAATCAGTCCCTAAAAAAAATTAAAAAAAAAATACTTTACACTTTTTTCCACAAATTCTAAACATGTCAAAAAAAATACATCCGAGTAAAATTCGCAATCAGTTATGCTTTTCAAATAGGATTTGGCCGATGCTGGAGAGCGAGATTTTGAATGGGACTTGGCGAAAATGTTCATGCTAGCAAAGTCAAATCTGCTATACGAAAGATTTGTTGTCATTTATTGTAATATTCACTATATTTATTTTTGCTCATTTGAAATTCAGTTAGTATGATTGAATTTATATCAGATTTTTCCTCAATCATGTCTAACAATTTTTCGCTCAAGCATCCCCTTTAATTGGTATATTTTGTACTTTTGAGATCTTGATTTCAATCCTGCAAAAAAAATGTAATTTTTTAACATATAACTAATCATTTCACAAGCCTTAATAACTTTGTTTTTATATATAATATGAGGTATATAACTTTTTTATGTCTATTAATTTTAAAAAAATAGATATTTTTTTAATTATTATTACCGCACTTTGTAATTTTTTTTATTTGTCGACAACAAGTCTGAAAAGTTCGTCAAGGGACTAGTGGTTGCATACACAACTAAAGATCCGTTTAGATGGTCTTTTTGAAATTTTGTTCAAAAAAAAAAATTTCTAAGAATAAATTAAAAATATATTTTCTAAGTAAAAAATAATAATTTATATTTTTTTACTTTCATAAAGTGATTTTAAGAATCAAAAAATAAAAAATTTGTTTAGTAAAATATTTTTATAAAGCGATTTTTTTACCCATGTTTGCACTGTCCTGTGTCCAATTGTGTCCAACTAACAAATTTTTATATCTGACACGTGTCCACAACAGATCTTTTTCGTGTCCATCACAGATATGTTTCGTGTCCACCACATATCTGACATTTTTTTCTGTGTCCATCAATTATTCTGTGTCCAGCAAATGATTTCTGTGTCCAACATTTTTTTCTGACATTTTCTTGTGTCCACCACACCTCTCGACGAGGAGGACTCGTCACCGCCGTCGGTTCGCAGTCGAGCGGAGGACGACTCGTCACCTCCGCCTACTCGCAGTAGAGCGGATGACTCGTCGTCCCAAAACTCGAGCTCGAGGCGGAGCTCGAGGCGGCCCGAGGTCGAGGAGGGAGGAGCCGAGCTCGAGGCGGCCTGAGCTAGAGACGGGAGGAGCCGAGCACGTGGCGGCCGGAGCTCGAGGCGGGAGGAGCCGAGCTCGAGGCAGCCTGAGCTCGAGGCGGGAGGAGCTGAGCACGTGGTGGCCGAGCACGAGGCGGCCTGAGATCGTGACGAGAGGAGCAGAGCTCGTGGCAGAGGTTGGGGAGGCGGCGGTGGATGACGAAATTTCGTCGGATCTGAGTGGTGGGAGATGAAGCTCCCGCGGAGGTGGCGCCATGGTGACTGGTGAGGCGGTGGAAGCAGAGTTTAGGAATTTTCGTATGAGAGAAAAAGAGAGGAGAGAGAGAGAGAGAGAGAAAAAAAGGTGGTGGGTTTTGAGGGAGAGGTCTCCCACTCTCTCCAAAAACATCATTTATAAAAATAAAAAAAAATTACGGAAAATTTCGTTCAGAGTAACAAAAACAATAAAAATTTCACTCAAGCATACAAATTAAATTTTTTTTTTTTAAATAGTATCATAACGTCCATCGGAAAGGACGTTTTACGGTTTCTAAAAAAAATTCGGCAGTCGCCGTTAAAAAAAAAAAATCCGTTATAAAAAAATAATAATAAAATAAAATAGAAAAATGTTCTTTGGAAGGACAAAAACGTTTTTCTATTTTTATTATTATTATTTTTTTAACTCTCTCACTCACACACTCTCTTCTCTATTCTCTCTCTGCTCACTCACTCACTCACTCTCACTCACCCGTTTTATTTTATTTTTAAACCGATAACTCTCTCCTCTCTCTCACTCACACACTCTCTCTTCTCTCCTCTCTCTCTCTCTCTGCTCACTCTCTCACTCACTCACTCTCACAAACCCGATAAGAACCAGATAAGCAGCAACAACAGCATAATCAAGAACTCCTCAGGATCCGGATCCAGCTCGAACTCCTCCTCACTCAACCCGGAACCAACAGCACCACAACCGCCGGTCCCGAATCCGGACCCGCCACCGGCGGCCGGATTCGGGCTTATGGGGCTGATGACGTTCTCGGACCCGGCCAGCTGCTGCCTGGTGGAGGAGCGATGGACCCGGCCGCTGCTGGCGGGTTAGCGGGTCTGGACTGGAGCGCGGCGGCGGTGGATCCGACGTCGTCGTTGTTCGACCTCGCAGGACCGGTGGATCCTGGTCTGTACTGGGGTGACGATGCTGGTCCCTCCTCTCTTTATCTGCCTTGAAGTTCTCGTTTTAGCCCTTTTTATGACTTTTTTACAGTTGGAAAGAGTTTGGGGTTTTATGTAAATTTTTAAACTTTTTGGTGTGTTTTCTATGGTGTTGATAGGTTAGGGATGGTGAAGAGGAGAGGAGAGGAGAGAAGAACATGAGAGGAGAACAGGAGAGGAGAGAGAGAGAGAGAGAGAGAGAGAGAGAGAGAGAAAGAGAAGAGAGTGAGTGAGTGAGTGAGTGAGTGAGTGAGTGAGAGAGAGAGAGTGAGTGAGTGATTGAGAGAGAGAGAGAAGAGAGAGAGTTAGCGGGTGAGTGAGAGTGAGAGTGAGTGAGAGAGAGAGAGAGAAGAGAGAGAGAGTAAGCGGGTGAGAGAGAGAAAAGAGTGATTGAGTGTGAGAGAGAGAGAGAGAGAGAGAGAGAGTGGTAAAAAAAAAATAATATAGGAGAGGAGAGAGAGAGGAGAGGAGAAGAGAGAGAGAGAGAGAGTAATCGTAAAAAAAAAAAAAAAAAACGTCCTTTGGAATGACGTTTTTCGTCTTTCAAAAGGGTGTTTTTCTATTTTATTAAAAAAAAATTAACGATTTTTTTTTTTAACGGCATTGGACGGAATTTTTTTGAAAACCGTAAAACGTCCTTCCGATAGGCGTTATGATGCTACTTTTGAAAAAAAATGAAAATTTTCAAACTTGTATGCTCTGAGTGAATTTTTTATTATTTTTGTTGCTTTTAACAAATTTTTTAGTTTTTTTACTCTTTGAAATCAACGTTACAGTATTGGTGTTGAAAAAAAAAATTTGGAAGGAACACTCACAATAGCATACGTCCAAACACCAAATTTGGTTTTTTTAACGTTTAAAAACAAAATGTTACGTTTGACCGCGTAACAAAACACTACCTAAGTGTGTCCTAACTACTAGCTTAGCTTTATTTAAATAGTGTTATCTATTAATTTCTCTCAAAATTATTTAGATATTTTATTTTAAATTTATAAAATTTAAATATATACAATTATCTATGTTATTTAAATAAAAATAATTTTATTTACGGATAATAATAATAAAAATTTGGAAAAAATAGATTTTAGAATTTCACATTTCTAACAAATATATATAGATAATTATCAATGTAAATTATGGAAAAAATAGATTTTATTTGGACATTGCTAGTTTTTTTTTTTTTTTTTTTTTTACTGGAGGTATATACTACTTTTGACATTTTTTGTAGGGACATTTCCTAAAATATTACATAACACTATTTATTTAATATTTTTTGGTATTATTTAAATTTTTGGATTTAAAATTTTTAATAAATATTTTTGCTTTGGTTATCAATGTAAATTTTTTGTGATATTATAATTGATAATTTGTTATTATCCATTTATAAAATTTAATTAATATATATATATCCAATTTCCACTTCTGCTATAGTTACCTCCCCAATTGAGTTGGTGGTCCCAACTCCCACCTGCCAATCAAGTTGACGGTCTCTCTCTTCCACCCTCAACCCGTCAACTAACTTGACGAGTTATCCCCCTCACAGCAAATATCCAAAACTTATTTCTTTTTCGCAATTATGCAAAAAAAAATTTGTTTTTTTGAAAAAATCCGAATTTATTTTTATTTTTACGGGTTTAAAGGGATGGGAGTAATACAAAAGTTATTGAAAGAAATTTATTAGTTTTATAGACAAGTATATTCCCTTCTCTTTCTGTCAATCAATATGAATTGTTATTTTATTTTTCTTTATTTTTTAAGTTCCATCTGAACCTAAACCGCATAGGCTCGACAAGTACTCCATGTAGACTCGTATGGTCTTTCTTAGGACTGTACTGTTTCCTAAAGCAATTTAGTTATTTCCGTCGTTTCCTGTACATTACTCGGCCGGTCCTCCTGAATAATTGATACTCATGTACAAATTTTAAAATGAGATCCTAATTTTATTTATTTGTATTTTTTTAAAACACTATTTTATGTATATATTACGGAAATATTTTTTATTGTATATTATAACTGAATCTATAGATAGTTACTAAAATAATCAGAACTCAAATTATCTATATTCAAGCACATTACATAAGTATAATAAAGATAATTTAGATAGAAGATATACTAACCGTTAAATTATATAAATAAAAACTATGATTGCACATCAATGTTTCTTAAATAAAGACTGGGCATTCACATTCAAATTCCTAAATTATATAAATAAATAAAATCTGATCATTATTGTAGGAAATAAAACTCACGTCAGATCTTTATTGTAGAAAATAAATTGATCTAACAATCGATGAATCTTTAAAAGCAAAATAACAATTGAACCGCTTAGAGATGATAGACATCACACCGGTCAGAATAAGATTTTTGATAAATTCTATAATTTTTATATGAATATAAATATGAGTCTTTTAGTCGGTAGGGAATAGGAATTGAAGAATTGGATGTCTTGTGCTCATCGTAGAGTCTAAAAATAAAAAATAAAAAATATAATGACCTAAATTTCAAAATTATAAAACTGACCATAATATATATATATATATATATATATATATATATATATATATATATATATATATATATGCTCCAAAAAATTGGAGGTCCTATAGTCCAGGACCGACCATGTACATTACACAAGAGAACCTTCTTTTGTTAATTTGGACCACTCTTCACGCTAATAACATTTAAGAAAACTAAACAAAATATAAATCAGTACTGCATGATGCATAATTGTAGTTAGTTTTTATTTTGCTAGTTCTTTAAATGAAAAAGAAATAGAAAAAAAAAGAAGATTTGTTTCATTCTAGGACATGCGTACATTTTTTAAAGTTGTTATGTTCCCTAGATGGTTCTACTAATTTCCTATTTTTTGTATTCTTAACCAACTTAGTTATCAAGAGGAAAATATACAAAACTGATGAATAAGCAATGAAGTGTATAACTAACATTACATAATTCAAAACTACAGCAACACAACTAGCACAAAGTCAAGTCGAAAAGAAAAAACACGTCTATGCAACTATATAATAGAAAAGGTTGAAATTTCTTGGTAAACAAAATTGTTCCAAAATTATTATTATTATTTATGATTACTAATTAAAATCATTCATTAAATATAATTTAATTAGTTAGGTAATTATGTATTAAAAATATATTATTATTTTAAGTATATATATATATATATATATATATATATATATATATATATATATATATATATATATATATATATATATATATATATATATATAGTTGTCCTTAATGTTAGAATGATTCATTGACCGAACTCAACTGGTTCTTGATATCAGTGAGAAGAGGTATAACTCTTCTAGCTACACGAACGGTCTCTGAATCAAATCGTAGGAGAAATGTGGGATGTGGAACAGTAGATCTAAATGATATGTAATACAGCATGCATAAAATTTTGTATATCGCCCGACATCTCAAAATCACAAATATTGAAGAAATTGAACGAGAGAAACTAAACAGTATCTTTGAGTATGCTAAAAATAAACTTGTTTTTGATGAGCAGCATTTTTCAAAGGAAAGGGATGTGTTGCTGCAAGTAGCAATTGGACAGGAGATTTTAGTAGACTCTTGGCCTTGACTCATTCCATCCTCATGCTCAATATATCACCATTAACAAGATGGAATTTAGTTGGCAATTATTGCTATTCTCGTGCAACTATATCAATGATAAGTAGTGTTTGGTAAATATTGGATGCAAGTCGGTATCACATTAAATAGGCCTATCAACAAACCATATGGCAAAATTTATACACGGCGGATTTCTGCCCAACCAACTTGCAGAATCTATTGTAACTTTCAAATTTTCCTTTTTAACTCAACCTATTTTTTAAAACTTAATTTTGTTATAAAATTTTGACTAAATTACAATTTGACACGTTCAACTAATCAAATTTTTAACTTGATATTCTAAAATTTGATACGAAACAACTTGATACATGAACTATAATTTTATAACTTAATATTCTACCGGTGTTAACAGAAAATAGCAAATGACCACAATATTTCTATTTTAATAATTGATGGTATTAAGTTGTCTCCTATAAAAGTAGTGTATCAAGTTGAAAAACATGAATAGCAAAGGATATCAAATTATGGTTTAGGCTAATTTAAAAAAATATATAGTAAAAAAATAAAAGACATCGAAATGTCTCGTTTTGTTCGTGGAATCATGACATTGGAAATCATTTTCTATGTTTGGATGTCAAAAAAATTAAGAGGAAAGCAAAATAATTTCCATAGAAAAAAAAAAGGATGAGAATTGAAATTTCTCAAATGATACAAGGAATTGATTTTTTTTTTCTTTTACGCGAACCAAACAAGACCAAAGAGTCGAGAGAATCTAGATATACACACAGCTGTCACACGCATTCCCACAATTCGGCAACTGATAATATCAAGTTGTGTAATGGCCCGGCCCGAGGTCCGGGTTGACCGGGTTTGACCGGGTTCAGGTCGGTCCGGACCCAACCCGGTAGAGAGAGCAGACGGGACCGATCCGGCTCGGCCCGGTTGATTTGGCAGCCGACCCAGTCCGGACCAGTGACCCGGTCTACGGTGGACCGGGCCGAACCGATTTGGGTCCGGGCCGGTTAAAGGTAGGGTCGAGCCAGGCCATTTTATTATTATTATTTTTACGTTTATTTATATTATTATATATTTTTATATATAAGTTATTTGATATAAGTTAATAAATTTAACTTAAAATTTACTAGGTTTTTTTTACTAAGTTTTTTTTGTATAATTTAAAAATTATAAGATATTATTATATATCTCAATGGATTTGGATTGGATATTCCTACATATAATAGGAATATGTCAATGGATTTGAATTTGGATTGGATATTGCTATCTATAATATGAATGCTAGTTGTGGGTTTGAGGCTATGAATATGTGTCTCATGACCCTAAAATACACCTCTCTCTCTCTAAAAAAAATATAGTAACAAGGAGAGGAAATGAGACAGGAGTGCCATTGCAACATTGGAGAGGAGAAAGAAGGATTGGAGGCCATTTCGAAGAAGGAGATCAGTTTCGGGTATTTCTCGTTGTCTTCTTCTTCGTGGTTATAATCTATTTTCTGTTCTAAAAAAATTATGGTGATCCGTTTGGATCGGTGAGAAGTTTGTAAGGAGTCGGTGTATTTCTTATTCCATTAGTGTAGGCTTTTCAGGGTTGGACTCTGATCGTCCCGTAGTTTTTTCCGCAAGGGTTTTCCACGTCAAAAATCTCTGTGTCTGCGATTTGTGTTTGACATTTTTGGTTTGTACGTTTTACTCGGTTCTCTCGCATATACTCTCTGGTTTTGAGAACGGTTTACGCACTTTTGTTCCCAACAAAGTGGTATCAGAGCCAGGTTCTGAAATTTCAGAAGGGTGTCAGGAGTTGACAGAAAAACCAGGGAGGAGAGATAGACGCGAAGCCGACGCGCATGGTAAACCTGAAAGGTACCAACTATCTGTAAACTTTCTCGACCAAATTTAGGTCTACCTGGCTTAGATAGAGAGACTAGGGTTAGTTTGGAGCCACTTAGAATTAGAACATATTGTTTTAGATTAATGTACACAATATTCGTATCACTTTGTGCACCTTACCATTGCTTCGATATTTGGAGCGCTACACTAGCATTTGCTTCCAAACAAATTTCACACACTTTTCCTAGACGTGCCAACTTTCCATTATGACCTTTGTGTAACTCATAAATACCCTCTCTTGTGCTTCATTTTAGTCGCACAATATTCGTTACAAACGTCCATTCTTAAATTTAAATAAATCCAACTTTGCATCCTTGTCTGTTCCAGTCGAAATTGGAGACACAAGCTCGACCCGTTTTGTACAACCCAATTTATGATAATATTATATTCTGAGTCTACTACGTCTATGATACTTGTGTCCCACCCAATTTTAATCCTATGTACTTCCAATTAATTAAAGAGCACCACTTACACTAATTTTAATTAAATTGGTATAATGACCCAAGCTAACTCAAAATTAGATCCAACACCAACCCAAACCCCCATTCACACCCTCAAGGTTCATACTAAACACCACACACTCTTCTAACCCACTACATCACACCAAACATGGTATTTTTTCTCATCCAATCCCAAAATTCTATTACGAGTACAATTTCCCAATTGTTAGGAACCTTTATGCAAAAATGCAATGAGGTGTCCACCTCTCATTGGATCCAAGTCATGAAGGAATCATCCCCCCCTCTTTGACCGGTCCACCCTAAAAATTTCACTCCATTTGTTGATTTGAGGAAGAAGAGAGTCTAATAGTCCGCCTTGATGTTCCGGTCCTTCAGGATCTTGGGGGGTGTGCTATTAGATTGTTATATGCTTGTGAATGTGAATGTGATTGTATATTGTTTGAATGTTGCTTGTCATGCATTGGTCTCGGATAACTTATGCACAAGGTAATAGTCTCTCGATCGGTTTATGGGACACTGTGAATCGATCGGTCCGAAAGGGATTATGAGAGCACCCTGATGTTCCGGTCCTAAGGGATCTTGGGGGTGTTGTTGTCCAATAATGGGGAAACTCATGGACCGTCATATAGATAGGGCGCATGCTAGGTTTACCTTCTTGCATACCTATCGATTGTTGACACCAAAAGATTGATACATAAGTTTATGCATATATGCAAATTGTGGCTAACTTGTGTGTCTGCTGCAGGGATAACCGTTCGGCAATTGGGGTAAGAAATGCAAGTGTTTACATATAAGCCTGCTTGCTCATTAAGATGTGCATCATAGAGTTATCTGATAGTTGCATGCATTTGCATCGGTCGGACAATGGCTATTGGTGAAGAGCTGAACCTTGGTTACGGCTGCTATAACGGTAGTGATGTGCAACCAGGGGTCACAGCTGCTAATAGCATCAGAAAGAAGAGTCATTGGTTAACTGGATTATCGCTACCGATCCTGAGTTTCTCGGGGACCGACCTCTGATTGATAGTTCAACTTGTGTGCTTGATTGAATGATAGTCCCTATATGCTACCTTGTCCCAAAGAGTTAGATTGATGCATAATACATGTTGCGCACTGCACGATAGAGCACTGCCCCGATCATATGCTTATTGTTTGAATATGCAAAACTGTTTCAAAGTTTTGTTTTCAAAAGATGTATTCTGACTATAATTCTGAGCTGCATGAAATAAACTTAGGTAAAAGTAGCAAGATCACTAGTAATGCAATATTTTGCCACATGATTACTTAGTGTGGGTTTCAGGGGGTGTAGCTTATGTTCAGTTGTTTTATCTCACCAGTACTTGTATAAAGTGCTGATCCACCAACAGTTTGCTTGTTCTCAGGTGCCTGATCGTCCGAGGAAGCGATAGCCGTGCCTCATCCCAAGGAACCGGAAATCTGGAGTCGATGCCTGGAGCCTATCGAGATTGCTTTGAGTTGCTTTTGTATAGAGGGACATAATGTATGGAACGGTGTCATTGTAATCGAGAGATAGAGTGCTTGAGCGAATTGTAACCTCGGCCATGCACCGCTTGTAACACTTCTGATTATCAATAAAAGAGCTTGTTTTTCATATGCCATTGTGTTTTTCACTTTTCTGCAATATGTGTGCCGCTGCTTCAGTATTGAATAGCTTACTTGTCCGTGTATCAAAGTTTTGGCCTTGTGCAAGCGCATTTTAGGCTTGTACGACATCACGTCTGTGCGAGGACGATCGGTTTCGTAGGGACCAAAGCGAGGACGAACGGCCCAGCGGGACCGGGGCGTGACACCCTCCGCCGCCGCTACATCCAATCCACCCCCCACCCCCTCCGAGCCCCCGGTGCCGGAGAAAGGCTGGGGGGAGAGGGGGCAAGGGGCTCGCAGCGACGGGGTGGCGGCAGGGCTCGCGACTGCGGGGGCTCACAGAGGTGAGGTGAATAGCAGGGAGAGGGGGTGGGGGTGAGCAGCGGAGGGTATTTTTGTCCAAATTTGTTGGTCAAACGTGT
Organism: Iris macrosiphon; assembly: GCA_036927795.1. Classification (NCBI taxonomy): domain Eukaryota; kingdom Viridiplantae; phylum Streptophyta; class Magnoliopsida; order Asparagales; family Iridaceae; genus Iris; species Iris macrosiphon. The sequence continues at coordinate 29,755,768 of JAYESA010000019.1, forward strand.
TGATCGTGAGTTAAAGACGATTTTCGTCAAAAGTGAAAAAAATAATATATTATAGTAAAGCAACATAATGTATCTTGAATTATGTTTTAAAAAAAATAAAATGCAATTCAAATTTTCTCTTATATTTTCTAGTTTAATTGGCAACGTTGAATGTCTGACAACACTTAGTTCATTGACTGATTCGAAATCTTTGCCAGCAGTCAGCATGATCATCCTGCTGCGCCAACCACGCAAGTTCAAGCAAGATATAAACATCAGAGAGTTAGTGGTTGTCAACCAATTAATTAGTAAGAAAGAAGAGGGCGCAACTTGGATTAGTAAATAATTTATCGATAATTTTATGCACTAATGATGGGCTCAAACGACCTACCGCCAATTTCTTTGTTGTTTCTTTCTCCATCATCACATGCATGCATGTAGGTTTATTCAGTAAAATAAGATCCCATTTTGCAATCAAAGCTGCTATTACGGACCGTGGGAGGGACCTCAGGACTGACGTGGCGGCCTCCATTGGAGGGGGTGGAGTCCAATGAACGCAGAGAGACGGCCAGCACGGATCGCACATCCTTCTCCTCCCTCCACCGCACTGCTGTATCGTCGTCAACACCATTTTGCTATCGTTGCGTCGTCGCAGTCAAAGAAGGAGGAAAGAACTGACTGCGGGGAGAGTTAGAGTTAGAATTAGAATTATGATTAATGTTAAAATTAAGGATGGATATTTTAGTAAATTCATGTCTATTTTAACTGTCGTTAACGACAAATCAAAATTGGATACAAAATACACAAAATATAAAAAGTTAGAATTTTTAAAATCGGGAAGGATTTAAATGCAAGAACACAAAATTTAGGAGAATTTTTTCTTTTTTTTTTTTTGCACTTTATCACTCTCCTTGAATATGAGGAAAAATCTGAGGGTTTGTGATAAGGAGCAGCCAGCGTGTCTGCCACAAGTAACAATAGAAGATTCCAACATGTTTCTTAGTCATCCCTTTTAACTGCCTCTGACTCTCCGTGACCCATCGCCATCGCTAGCTCTTCTTCCTCTTCTCGGTCTTTGGTCTTTCACACGGTATCTTGACTTTTCCCGCGCACTTTGCTATCTTGATTGATTGGATCTTCTTCTTCTTCTTCTTCTTCTTTTAAAACGGTTAAAACTGTAATAAAAGTTATCCGAGTATAGTTGACTGAGCATATGCAAGAACATACAAATATAACCTCATTTTTACCACTTTCTAGTCCAAGTTTAGGAACATATGCAAGAACCGAACTAGAAATTCCAGATTGGAATAGGAATAAGTGGAGTAGAATGCGACTATATATATATGAGTAGAATGCGACTATATATATATATTAACCTGATACTTTCAACTATTCAAGTTGATCACCTTAATATTCTAAAGTTTTTTTATCAATAACATAATACAATCAACTATTAAATATTTTTAACTTCATAAAAAAAAACCTCCAAACTATCCCTCCTCCTCCCTTCTTTTCCGGCCGGCGATGAACTCCCATCTCTCTCTCCGGCGACGATGACCGGCCGTGCGCGCGGAAGGAGGAGGGTGGCGCAAGAGGGGGCCACCGGGGACAGAGGGGCAGCGGAGGTAAGGTAAGAGGGATAGGAATTTTTTTGGGAATTTTTTTTTCCAGTGTATTTAGTTGACTATTTTTAAAGTTTAGGATATCAAGTTGTCAAACATGAATAGTTGAGGGTATCAAGCATATATATATATATATATATATATATATATATATATATATATATATATAAATTTGAGGTGGACTGGTATGTAGATCCACCATTGAACACAGTGAACCAATGTTCAAATGTTGTTGAGACGAGAGGGAGGCCAAAGATGAACAGATTGTTGGTAGTTGTCATTAATTTGGGGTTATAATATTTCTATTATTATAAGAGGCGTGCTTGAAAACGGCTAAAAATGAGTCATCTAAGCCGTATATATATCCTTACGTAAGTAAGAAAGGAAAGAAAAAAAAAATCCATAAAATCTTTCTAACTATCGCGTATGTATATTTTTACATAATTAATAAAAAAAAATTCTAAAATCTTTCTGAACATATATATCAAGGCTTATAAACATATCTATATATAAAAAAAAAATCCTAATTAGAGTATATTCAATATATAAATTATATTTAAACCATCTTTATCCAAAATTTTAAAAACATATCTATAATAAATCTTAATTTTTTTAATTATTTTAATATAATTTTAATTTTTATATAATTTTTAATAATATCAAATAATTTATTATTAATTTTTTTTTTTACGTGCAACGTGCTTGAAGATGACTAGGGTATGCAAGATGGTCTCGACTTACTTAAGCTTTTCATTTGATTTGCTTCGGTCCTAGGAATAACCAATCTTAATTGATGCAGATAATAAGGATTCTGATAAATTTTTTGTAGTCGAAGATTTTGCCACTATTTTTTCGCACTATGTTTCAATACCAGGGACGCTTAAAAGTTTCTAATTCTTCGTTAACATTTAATTAAGCATACATGTTATGAAAAATGCGGTCTCAAATTCATTCTGTCTAGAGTTTTTCTCGGAAAAAAAAAGAAAAAAAGAAGAAGAAGAAGAAGAAGAAGAAGAGGAGGAAGAGGCAATTACTTCAAAATATTCAATTTGGGGGTATTCCTTCATTGTTCAATTTTTAGGACAACTTCCCTCCAACTGTCTGTCCAACGGCTTCAATGCCACGTTAGCAAGCAAATTATAAGAGACTTCTTGCTCCACTAGATGATGAAAAATGCTAAGTTTACTATCAATGCTTTACAACTCAGACCAATATGCTGTTACACTATTTCTGTCATATATTCTGTTCTTACACTATTACTTGTGGACTCCAGCCGGTATAAAATAAAAGTGGGAAGATAATATTGGACAGAAAGAATGGAACAACATATCTACTCTCCTTACAACCCTCTCTTCTCACTGCTCTCTGGGTCCCATCCGACCCCACCTCTCCCCCAATGAGTAGCCGTCCCGTGGCGTTTCTGTCACGTGGTGGTCATCCAAGCAGCTACCGGATCCCACCTCTCCCCCTTCTCCAAGAGGCGGCCGCCACGTGAATGCACGTGGTGGCGGTTGTAAGATGGTTGTAGTCGATTATATCGTAGTCCTCAGTCAATTTGTAACCTAGACTAAACGTCAATGATAAATTTAAAATCATTTTTAAGCAACTATGGTCTGTTTTGAAGCCTAGGACAAATGCTATTGGTAAAGAAGTTATTAAATTTACAATCTTGTTATTTGCTTCTATAATTACAACTTCTGCTAGCAGAGTTAATGGCCTGTTCAAACAAAAATAGGGTCATATACGATCCAAAAGATTGGACTCCTTCGTGAATTTTTTTTTGGACCTTTGTAAAATTTAGAAGAAATTTTACAAAATTTTGGGGATCTTTGTAAATTTTGAGGCAGTTATCATCCTTTTGGCCAAGTATCACAGAGCCGTATATACCCAAGTTTCAATTGGGATGAGATTCGGAATGATGCTTGAGACAGAATTAGAATCAACTAAAAGCAGGTTCTTTTCTATACATATACATTTTCTTGTGATTTCAGTGTAAAGAATTTTCAGTTTTCTAAGATAGTTTTTATATTTAGCTTACATTTAGGCTTGAATATTAAAAGTTTTAAGAGCATATATAGATAGAGTCGAAAGTGATAAACATTTGATATTTAAACTCTGAAATGAAACAATGATACCCATAAACCGGCTAATGACACCGAGATTGACCATAAATCAGGGTCGATCCGGAGGGTGGACGTGCTGGGTGCGATCGTTCCAGACCTCTTAATAGACAAGACTTCCAAATAGGATCCAATATTACTTACTAGTCCAGTCAACCATTGCAATGGGAATGTCCAAACATGTTCTAAATCCATTTAAGTAATACTTTGTAGTAATGACTTTAGTAGGAAGATCCATAGTAAGTTTCGTAATCAAAATAACAATAATAGGGTTCGAACCAAAGATTAAAAAAAATGCTTTGAAGGGGTCATTACCACGAGACAAACTAATTTACTTGTTATTTTTTTCCAGATATTCTTTAATATTCTAAGAGTTATTTTGTTATTTTGTTTCCAAACGATCTTGTTTTTATTTGTTTTGTTTGAATGTTAGAAAGAAAAACCAAAAAAATCACTAAGGTTACTCAACTAAGTTATTTTTTATCATATTTTTATTTATTAATTTTTTAAAAAAGATTTTATTTGTTAAACAGATCGATAAAATTGGTATCCGAGAAAAAAAAAATCTGTAAAATTCGATTAGAAAAAACTAGATCGATGCTTTCATTTACCTGGTCGAGAGGTCTTATTTTCAAACTCCGCCAAAGGCTCCAAGAATCCTCGGACCGACCCTGCCATAAATTTATGCATTTTTGCTGTATAAAAAGTTTATGCTTCCCATTTACTATCAATTTCTGTTTTTTTTTTTAAAATGTGCATGCGTTGAAACTCATCATGAAAAAGCTTTATTATTCGAGCATCGTAATGTAGTTTATGGGTTGCAATCGTCTTTAGTGCATCTAACATGAGCCAGTGCTAGCTGGAATATGGGAACTTCAAATTCCATGCATATATCCTTGATGCATCTGACATGCAAATACTTTGCCACATTTGAAGGACACGTGAATAAAGTAACCTATCTCCAAAATACTTTCTAATCTAACATGACTATTGAATAAGTTAGGGGTGAACATTAATAGGTTTTGGACTGAAAATAGAATCGAACTGAATCGAATCTAATAAGTGATACGGTTTGATTTAAAAAAAATAAATCGATTCGATTTTGAAAATACTAAAAATAATAATTTGGTTTTGGGTTTTGGGTTTCGGTTTTGCTCCAAACCGAAAATTGATTAAGACTGAGTATATATATATATATATATATATATATATATATATATATACTCAATTATATATATATTTTATGATTAAAAATATGTTTATTTTGAAAATAATAATTCTATGTATCGTCTTAAAGTCCAACTTTGATAATTTAACAACTAGTATAACTTTGGACGCAAATTTTGAAATAAAACAAATGTGTGTATAAAAATTATAGTTTTTAATATAATTTAACCACGGTTACAACTTCCAATCCATTAAACAATATAAATATTCAAACCGAATAAACTTAATCAATTATTTGGTTCTATTTTGGTTTTGGCTAATTTCGATTCGGTTTATTCGATTTTAACTATTTCGGTTCGATTGAAACGTAATACTCACCCCTATCTTCGACTGTAAAAACTACGGGCAACTAATTCCATCAAATGACTTGAAATCTTCTGATATATATATGTATCAACCATGTCTCCTGGCACGTGCTTTTACACACGTTGTACATGCACGTGACGACGTGTTGGCCGGACCCGGAGCAAGAGTGGGGAGAGGGGAAGGGGAAGGGCGGGGCAGCCACGGGTCCTTGCGCGTGTTTTGGCGCGGTGCTACGGGTCGGCTGGATCCGGAATAGGAGGGAGGGTAACGCCGGGGCCGCCGCGTGAGTGCACAGGCGCGCGTGCCAAAGATCATTTTTGTATCTGTATCCTTCAAATAACTAGAAATCTTACAAAGTGGCTATAATTCTTGCAGACGAAATAATGTTGAAAAGCGTACTTACACTAAGACTGGCTTGCAATAAAAAAAAGGAAAATTTTAATCCAGAGCATCAAAATTTGTATAAATTTCATCTAAAGCATCAAAGTTTAACAAATTAAAAAAAAATTCAAAACGTCCTTTGGAATGACGTTATATATTTTTTAATATTATATTTCTATCGTTAATTTTTTCGTCGTTAATAGACGTTAGCAAATACGTCCTTCCTAAGGACGTTTTCTAATGGTATATATATATTTTTTCGCTCTCTCTCTCACTCTCGCTCTCTCTCCCTCACTCCCTAACACACACACTCTCTCTCTCTCTCTCTCTCTCACGTTCCCTCTCTCTCTCCCTCACTCCCTAATACTCTCTCGCTCTCTCTCCCTCATTCCCTAACACACACTCTCTCTCTCTCTCTCACGTTCCCTCTCTCTCTCTCCCTAACACTCTCCCTCACATCTCTCTCTCTCTCTCTCTCTCTCTCTCAACTTTGTCGCTCTGTCTCTCTCTCCGTCTCTCACAACTCTCTCTGTCTAGCAACTCTCTCTCTCTCTCTCTATGTCAATTGTTCCTGTCTCTCTCTCTGTCTCTCTCAACTCTCCCTCTCAAATAAAATTTACCAAAATAAAATATACTATTATTGAACAACCAAAATAAAAATAAAAATCTGCCGTAAGAATATTACGTCTACCGTCGAGCAGACTTCGAGCGGCCATAACTATTTGTTTTGAAATCGTTTTTCATTAAACAATTGGTCGATTTGTATGTTTTCGACGAGAGTAACACAATTCATGTAGAAAAAAAATTTATCCGAAACAAGATGCACATGTTACAGGCAAAAATATAAAATATAAAATTTTAAAGTATCATAACTTTTGATTGAGAGATCGAAATAAGATCCAGTTCTGATACATATCTGTATCAACCATGCCTCCTGGCACGTGCTTTTACACGCGTTGTGCATGCACGTGACGACGGGTTGGCCGGACCCGGAGCAGGAGTGGGGAGGGGGGAGGGAGGGACAGCCACGGGTCGGTCGGATCCGGAACAGGAGGGAGGGTAAGGCCGGGGCCGCCGAGTGAGTGCACAAGCGCGCGTGCCAAAGAGCATTTTTGTATCAGTATCTTTCAAATAACTAGAAATCTTACATAGTGGCTGTAATTCTTGTAGACGAAATAATGTTGAAAAACGTACTTACACTAAGACTGGCTTGCAATAAAAAAAACGAAAATTTTCATCCAGAGCATCAAAATTTGTATAAATTTCATCTAAAACATCAAAGTTTAAAAAATTACAAAAAAAAATCAAAACTTCCTTTGGAAGGACGTTTTATATTTTTTAATAATATATTCCTATCGTTAATTTTCTTGCCGTTAATAGACGTCAGCAAGAATTTTTTTTTGGAGAAAAAGTCATTCCTAAGAGCATTTTCTAATATTATATTTTTTTTTTCTCTCGCTCTCTCTCTCTCTCCCTAACACTCTCCCTCACATCTCTCTCTCCCTAACACTCTCCCTCACATCTCTCTCTCTCTCTCTCTCTCTCTCTCTAACAACTCTTTCTCTATGTCAATTGTCCCTGTCTCTCTCAACTCTCCCTCTCTCCCTGTCAAATAAAATTTACCAAAATAAAATATGCTATTATTGAACAACCAAAAATAAAAATAAAAATCTGTCGTAAGAATATTACGTCTGCCGTCGAGCAGACTTCGAGCGGCTATAATTATTTGTTTTGAAATCGTTTTTTATTAAACAATAGGTCGATTTGTATGTTTTCGACGAGAGTAACACAATTCGTGTATAAATTTTTTTTATCCGAAGCAAGACGCACATGTTACATGCAAAAATATAAAATATAAAATTTTAAAGTATCATAACTTTTGACTAAGAGATCGAAACAAGGTCCAGTTTGTGCCAAAATGACTGTATAAAAAAGTACTACGGGATAAACTCTTTCACTGTTTGACGGACTTTCAAAATTTTTAGAATCGCAAAAAAATGATGTTTCGATCTCCAAATTTTACTTTCGGTAATTTTATTTTTGAATTTTTTATTATCTATACTAATTTGTTATTATCTTACTAATATACTAATATGAATGATAATTAGTTTGTTATTTGTTTTAGTTATCTATACTAATTTTTGGAGGTCGAAAATTTAAAAAATCAAATTAGTATTGTCAAAAATTTAAAAAAACTAACACAAAAAAGCCTAAAAAAACCAAAAGTTTTTTGCCAACATATGGCGAAAGCTTTCGTGATTTCAATTTTTTTTAAAATTATTTCGTTTTAGTTAATTTGTTTAAAAATATTTTTTGTACAACAAATATTTTTTGAAAAATAAACCAACAAAAAAATCAACAAAAAAGTAACCAATACAAATCAAACCAAATATAATATTAGAGAGAGAGAGAGAGAGAGAGAGAGAGAGTGAGTGAAAGAGAGAGAGAGAACAAAGAGTGAGTGAGAGAGCGCAGAGAGATAAAGAGAGAGAGAGAGAGAGAGAGAGAGAGCAAAGAGTAGAGAGAAAGCAAGGGTGAGAGAGAGGAGAGAAAAAAAAAAATTTAATAGAAAACCAAAAGTTATTATTTTTTTTTTGGCCTAATGTCTGTTAACGGCGGAAAAAAATATAATAAAAAAAATATAAAATGTTTTTTGGAAGAACTTTCTGATTTTTTTTTTTGTAATTTTTTAAACTTTGATGTTTTTGATAGAATTTATACGAATTTTAATGCTATTGATGAAAATTTCCGGAGAAAATTGTTGAAAAGCGTACTTGCATGAGAATATTGGAATGGTGAAGATATAATTCTTGTAGACGAAATAACATGGTAGAAGACCATCAAAATATATGTTAATGAAAAAGGAATGCGATAAAAAAGTAGAAATTGTTGCTGCCCAGGATCGAACTGGAGACCTTTAGTGTGTAAGACTAACGTGATAACCACTACACCACAGCAGCTGTTGGATATAAATTTTTGGAGGTCGAAAATTTTAAAAACCAAATTAGTAGTGTCAAAAATTTAAAAAAATGAACACAAAAAAACCTAAAAATAAACAAAAAAAACCAAAAGTTTTTTGCCAACAGATGGCGAAAGCTTTCGTGATTTCAAATTTTTAAAAATTTATTTCGTTTTAGTTAATTTGTTCTAAAATATTTTCTGTACAACAAATATTTTCTGGAAAATAAACCAAAAAAAAAAAAATCAACAAAAAAAAGTAACCAATACAAATCAAACCAAATATAATATTAGAGAGAGAGAGAGAGAGAGAGAGAGAGAGAGAGAGAGAGAGAGCAGAGAGAGAGCAGAGAGTGAGTGAGACAGAGAGTGAGTGAGAGAGAGAGAGAGAGAACAAAGAGTGAGTGAGAGAGCGCAGAGAGATAAAGAGAGGGGTAGAGCGAAAGAGCGTAGAGTGAGAGAGAGAGAGAGAGAGAGCACAGAGAGAACGTGGGTGAGAGAGAGAGAGCAAAAAAAAAAAAAATTTTAATAGAAAACGTCCTTAGGTTATTATTATTTTTTTGCCATCTATACTAATATACTAATATGAATGATAATTAGTTTGTTATTTGTTTTAGTTATCTATACTAATTTTTGGAGGTCGAAAATTAAAAAAAATCAAATTAGTATTGTCAAAAATTAACAGAAAATAACCTAAAAAAAAAACCAAAAGTTTTTTGCCAACAGATGGCGAAAGTTTTCGTGATTTCAAATTTTTTAAAAATTATTTCGTCTTAGTTAAATTGTTTAAAAATATTTTCTGTACAACAAATATTTTCTGGAAAATAAACCAACAAAAAAAAAACAAAAAAATCAACAAGAAAGTAACCGCTACAAATCAAACCAACTATAATATAATATTAGAGAGAGAGAGAGAGTGAGAGAGAGAGAGAGAACAAAGAGTGAGTGAGAGAGCATAGAGAGATAAAGAGAGGGGTAGAGAGAAAGAGCATAGAGTGAGTGGGAGACAGAGAGAGCACAAAGAGTAAAGAGAAAGAGCGAGGGTGAGAGAGAGAGATCAAAAAAAAATTATTAAAAGACCAAAAGTTATTATTATTTTTTTGGCCACTAACGTCTGTTAACGGAGGAAAAAAATAAAAAAATATATATAAAACATTCTTTCAAATTAGTGTTGTCAAAAAATTTAAAAATTTTTGAAATCAAATTAGTATTGTCTAAAATTTAAAAAAATTAACACAAAAAAACCTAAAAATAAACAAAAAAAACCAAAAGTTTTTTGCCAACAGATGGCGAAAGCTTTCGTGATTTCAAATTTTCAAAAAATTAATTCGTTTTAGTTAATTTGTTTTAAAATATTTTCCGTACAACAAATATTTTCTGGAAAATAAACCAACAAAAAAATCAACAAAAAAGTAGCCAATACAAATCAAACCAAATATAATATTAGAGAGTGAGTGAGAGAGAGAGAGAGAGAGAGAGAGAGCAGAGAGTGAGTGAGAGAGAGAGAGAACAAAGAGTGAGTGAGAGAGCGCAGAGAGATAAAGAGAGGGGTAGAGAGAAAGAGCATAGAGTGAGTGGGAGAGAGAGAGAGAGAGCACAGAGAGTAGAGAGTAGAGAGAGAGCGAGGGTGAGAGAGAGAGAGAGCAAAAAAAATTAATAATAATAGAAAACGTCCTTAGGTTATTATTATTTTTTTGCCATCTATACTAATATGAATGATAATTAGTTTGTTATTTGTTTTAGTTATCTATACTAATTTTTGGAGGTCGAAAATTTAAAAAAATCAAATTAGTATTGTCAAAAATTTTAAAAAATTAACACAAAAAAACCTAAAAAATAAAAAAAAAAAACAAAAAGTTTTTTGCCAACAGATGGCGAAAGTTTTCGTGATTTCAAATTTTTTAAAAATTATTTCGTTTTAGTTAATTTGTTTAAAAATATTTTCTGTACAGCAAATATTTTCTGGAAAATAAACCAACAAAAAAGTAACCGCTACAAATCAAACCAAATATAATATAATATTAGAGAGTGAGAGAGAGAGAGAGAGAGAGAGAGACAGAGAACAAAGAGTGAGTGAGAGAGCATAGAGAGATAAAGAGAGGGGTAGAGAGAAAGAGCATAGAGTGAGTGGGAGAGAGAGAGAGAGAGAGAGAGAGAGAGAGAGCACAAAGAGTAGAGAGAGAGAGCGAGAGCAAAAAAAAAAAAATTATTAAAAGACCAAAAGTTATTATTTTTTTTTTTTTGGCCACTAACGTCTGTTAACGGCGGAAAAAAATATAATAAAAAAAATATAAAATGTTCTTTGGAAGGACGTTTTGATTTTTTTTTGTAATTTTTTAAACTTTGATATTTTAGATAGAATTTATACAAATTATAATACTATTGATGAAAATTTCCGAAAAAAAATGTTGAAAAGCGTACTTGCATGAGAATATTGGAATGGTGAAGATATAATTCTTGTAGACGAAATAACATGGTAGGAGACCATCAAAATATATGTTAATGAAAAAGGAATGCGATAAAAAAGCAGAAATTGTTGCTGCCCAGGATCGAACTGGAGACCTTTAGTGTGTAAGACTAACTTGATAACCACTACACCACAGCAACTGTTGTATACTAAATTAATTGAATTATAATTGTGGATAAGAAACATCCACGAATATGCGCAGAAACCGCTTCCAAATTAACATTTTATGTTTTTAAAATATTATTCCAAAAATAAACTAGCCTACCAAAAAAATAATAAAATAAAATATTGCTAATAAGTTATACGAAAGCCAGCCCAATTGACATGAGTTGATACTAGTGAATAGGGGTGAACATATTCGGTTTTGAACCGAGAAACCAACTGGACCAAGATTCGATTCACTTTCACTTTTGAAAATATTATAAAAAAATATTCGATTTCGATCCAAAATCAAAATTCAAATAAGACCTATACAGTTATATAAATATCGTCAATTTTATACATATTTTATGATTAAAAATATATTTATTTTTATGTATATTTTGAAAACAATTTATTTTTGTATGTGTTTTAAAGTCCAACTTTGATAATTTAACAGTTAGTCCAATTTGAAATACAACAAACGTATGTATAGAAATTATATTTTTCAATAAAATTTAACCACAATTCCAACTTTGATTCCTGTCAATTAAACAATATAGTCCAACTGAACAAACCTAATCGATTATTGATTCGGTTCGATTGGATTTCGGTTTTGAATTTTACAAAGTTCAGTTTATTCGATTTTGACTATTTCGATTCGGTTGAAACCGAACGTTCAACCCCTATTATAAGGGCCAACCGTTGACTGATTGTATAACCAGTTGACCAAGTGGGATTCAAGGTGGGTCCAAGGAAGAGTTGGTACTTAGAAATCTAAGTTAGATTTTCTAGGGTTATATTAGGCTTCTCGTTGTAATATTACATGTTATAAATATATGTAAATTCCTAATAGATGATATGCTGCTTATTATACAAATTATATTTTCTACCACATTATTTTACGATTTCCACTATCTTCTTCTCTTTTCGTCTCCATGTCTAGCATATCATGAATCCTTTTATAGTATCAAATTAACTTTGTAGGGATGTACGTTTCTGGAAAGGGAGGCCGAGCCGGTATCATGTGCGCAAGGGTGGCCTTGATCCAGGATAGGTTGAGCGACGGTCCAGAGCCTCAAAGACTAAAGGGACACCAACATTGTTCTATATAAAATAGAACTAGTATGTAACATGACCCACTTTTAACATAAAGTAGTTGTGGTGTAGTGATTATCATATTAGACTAGTAAATAAGAGATTTTTATTTCAATCCTTGATGACGACAACATTTCTATAAAAAAATACTTTTTTTTTATATACTATATATAGGGGTCTATTATGGAAGTTCGTATCGGATCCCCATGAGCTCAATGTCGGCTCTGCCCATGAACTAGTATGAAGGTGAAGTCAAATCGCTTACTGTCTCCATATTCGCTGCCAATACTTGCACTAAATCAGCGAAGCAACTCATCTCGTCGACCCAATGAATAATAACATGTCAGATATCCAAAAGAAAGATAGAAATAACCAAACAATTATGCCTCAAGTAGCCGTTGAAAATGCGGCCACGGACATCGCCAAAGAAGAAATTAACCATAAAGTTTGAAAATGTGTGTTATGGACCGGGTAGTCCGGACGCAACACGATCAAATCCGGGCCCAGATCGGCCCACAATGTTAAAGTGTTCGGACTGGATTTATTTTCTAGGTCCGAGACACAGTCCGGCCTGTGCTCCCTACCGGATGCCCACATTCTCGACACGATAATAGGCTCGGATCTAAATCCAATAAAAAAGCAAATATATACATACAAAAATTTGTATAAAGGGAGATCATGAATTCAAATTGCAGACCTCCTCCTGAACTCTATACTTTCCTCCACTAACCACTAATCTATTTCATTTAGTGTTATAAACACATAAACATAGTACATTTTAATATATATTATTATTTTTAAAATTTGACAACACACGGGCCAGGACTGGACCCAACCCAAATTTAGTCCGGATCCGGCCCGGCCCAAAGATATCCGGGTCTGGATCCGGACTAGATTTGGAGGTTTGTGTTAAAAGTCCAATCCGGAATTGATCAAATTCTGTCAATTTTGAATCCGAGCCGGACCGGACCGGACCGATAGACACCATGACACGAGGGCGCCAAATTACACCCAGAGGAATGACAAACTCCAAAAACTTACGTAGGGAACAATGTTGAAGATGTGAATGGAATAATCCCGTAAGAAGTCGTTATGTGCGAGAGGTTGAAGAAAAGAGAGCATATGAAGAAGAGAAAGCATAGGGCTTTGACACCCCCACGTTGTCAAATCCGTACGATCTGGATTGTGGATTCAACGATCCAGTCTGGATCGTAGTGCCAGCAATCTGACTTGCAATCCAAGGCCGCCCAAGTGCCAGGGATTGTCCAGATCGGTTCAGGGTCGTACAATCTGATTCGTGCGATCCCATGCCGACTGTACCACGTCAGGTCACTACATTTGTATTATAACACAACTAACTATATATATATATATATATATATATGCACGTTTGTTATTAGAAGGGTAATTATAAGGGCACTACACATTTTATTCGGGACTAGTCCATTAGAAATTTACAAAAAATTACAAGTTTGTCATCCTAAAAGTTACTTGGGACTAGCTCAAACTCGGGACTGTTATAATCAGGACTGTTAAAATTTTGACAGTCCTACCACTTGGAAGGACTGTCAAAATTTTGACAGTCCTACAAATTGTTAGGACTGTCATAATTTTGACAGTCCCACAAGCTATGTGGACTGTCAAAATTTTGACAGTCCTAATTTTAACCCACTGAAAATTTTATATAAAACTAGGACTGTCAGGATTTTGACAGTCCCACAAACAATGAGGACTGTCAAAATTTTGACAGTCCTCATTTTAATTGTCAGGAAATTTTTTTTTTAGTTTATTTCTATTTAGTTAGTTTTGAATTTTGATTTTTTTTTATTTAGTTTAACATCCAAAATAAAATATGTTATCATTAAACAAAAAAAAAAAATCTACCGTACGAATATTACGTCTGCCGTCGATCAGACTTCAAACGGCCATAACTATTTGTTTTCAAATCGTTTTTCGTCACACAATAGGTCGATTTGTATGTTTTCGACGAGAGTAACACAATTCGTAGAGAGAATTTTCATCCGAAGTAAGACGTACATATTACAGGCAAAAATGTAAAATATAAAACTTTAAAGTATCATAACTTTTGACTGGGAGATCGAAACAAGCTCCAGTTTGTGCCAAAATGACCGTATAAAAAAGTACTTCGGGATAAACGGTTTCATCGTTTGACGGACTTCCCAAATTTTTAGAATCGCAAAAAAACGATGTTACGACCTCCAAATTTTACTTTCGGTAGTTTTTTTTTTAACAAAATATTTTAATAAATTTACTATTTTAAATAACAGAATACTTTAACAAATTTTAAGGATAGAAATTTTAAGGATATTTTGAAATTGGCCCCCCCAACAATTAACAAAAATAAATTAACAGAAAAAAAAAATTTAGGACTGTCAAACTTTTGACAGTCCTACCAATTGGAAGGACTGTCAAAATTTTGACAGTCCTAAAAATTCAACATATATTTTTAGGACTGTCAAACTTGTGACAGTCCTACCAATTGGAAGGACTGTCAAAAGTTTGACAGTCCTAAAAATATATGTTGAATTTTTAGGACTGTCAAAATTTTGACAGTACTTCAAATTGGTAGGACTGTCAAAATTTTGACAGTCCTAAAAATCAACATATATGTCAAATTTTGACAGTCAAAATTTTTAGATCATGATTTTTAGACTGTCGACTGTCAATGTAAAAAAATTTAGGACTGTAAAAATTTTGACAGTCCTAAAAATTCAACATACATTTTTAGGACTGTCAATATTTTGACAGTCCTTCAAATTGGTAGGACTGTCAAAAGTTTGACAGTCCTAAAAATATATGTTGAATTTTTAGGACTGTCAAAATTTTGACAGTACTTCCAATTGGTAGGACTGTCAAAATTTTGACAGTCCTAAAAATCAACATATATGTCAAATTTTGACAGTTCTTCTATTTTTTCATTTTCTTTTTTGGTTTTGACGGCGACGACGACGGGAGGCCGCGGTGGAGGACGGGGGAGGAGGCGGAGGAGGACGGCGGGAGGGGGGAGGGCTCCGGTGGGGTGGGAGGGTTTGAGAGTGTTTGGGAAGAAGGGTTTCAAAGTGGGCTAGTATGAGTAAACTAATGGGCTAGTGTGAGTAAACTTTGCTCATTAATGGGCTAGCCCCAATCCTGGGCTAGCCCCAAGTAAAAGTAGTAGTGCCCTTATAATTTGCCTATTAGAAAGACTAAAATACATCTGCTGTAATTATTCAAATATTTATTAAGACTACTTAGAAAGACTAGAAAATAATTCCTTCAAAACTATTTAGGAAGACCAAATGACAACTTCTGTAATTATCTTATTCCCCCTATTAACTTAAATGAAATAATTTTAATCAGTACACATATGCAAGAGTATATTTGAAAAGAAATTTTTTACGGTGAAGCTATACTTTTCTCATTATATAGTAGTATATGTTAATTCCGACGTCTTTATATGTGCCGATACCAGTTTGTTTCTGCTGATAATGAATCATTGCTGGCCTGGCCTTTTGGACATCTTGTGAAGAACCCTGGCTATACATTAATGTGATAGACCCAGGGCCGGCCCTGGAGCCGTGCCAAAGGTGCGGCTGCACAGGGCCTCCAAATCTTGGGGGCCTAAAAAAAAAATTTAGGATCAGTTTTATAATTTTGTAATTTAAGTCATCACGTTTTTTTTTCTTTTCAATTTCTAAACTCTATGATCCGCATAAGACATCCAATTCTTCAATTCCTAAACTCTACGTCAACCATGTCGCAAGAAAGATTAAATGGTTTGGCTTCGATTTCAATTGAAATGAGCTTTGAAAAAAATTCGATCATGAAAGTTTAATCGATAATTTTGTTTCTAAGAATGCAAGAAGATCAATGTTCATTAAGTAGTACCCTAGTTGTTATCTTTTATGGTTCTCTTGGTAGTATGATAATAGTTTCAATTTATTATTGAAAAACCATTGAAAAGTTTTGTCTGATAAATTTTAGTGTTTTTATACTTTTAGTTTTATTTATTGTGTGATTACAGATTATTTCTCATTTGAGTATTAATCATTATTTATTTATTATATGTTCTCATCAACAAATTGATAAAATAAGAATTTGAGGCCAGATTTTGACAATTGAACGGACAATATACGTCTTCTATCTAAAACATCTTTTAATGTGCTTGAATATAGATAATTTGAGCTTTGATAATTTTGTTTAGTAATTATCTATAAATTCAGTTATAATATACAATCAAGGACATCTCTAAAGATTTTAATAAAGACAAAAAATAATATATTTCAAAAATAAAAAAAAAAAAAATTTAGGATCACATTTTAAGATTCGCATATGGTTTTCAATTATTTAGGACCGGCATGGATAGTCCTCTCAGGCGACACTTACTGCTGGTGATCATACTCTCTGCTATAAATCCCAATTGTCAATGGAATTGCTAAGCTTGTAGTTCCTGTGAGTGAAAGTCTCCTCTTTTCTTTAACAGGTCAGAAAGAATTTCGATACATCTCTCTTGGAAATTAGTATCATGGCTGGATGTGGGAAGAGTCTCACCTGTGAGTGTGAAATGGGAGACTCATAGATTTAAGTCATGTTGGTGGCTTTTCCCACCATCCCATGTGACGGTTGCATGGAGATGTCAGTTGGGGGCATCTCCATGCTAAAGCTTCAACCCTTTTATATGTTAGTAGAGCTCAAGTTGCAAAAGCTTTTCTGAAGGTCAAGAGATGTAGGGAACAAATGGTAGCTGACTGATTTTTGGAGATGATGAGCAAAAGGAATCTAGATCTGCTTGTACTTGCATCCAGCTTGTAACCAGAGCATCTTTGAGACTTCCAACTGCAATTGAACATGCTTCAAGACTGTAGCAGTTTCTTCGAAACTTTGCTTCGGATAGGATACAGAACTTATCGATACCTTTGTCATTATGAAGCAAAAATGTAGATGACAAAACTTTCCTACCCATCTGTAGCTCATTGACCGGAAGAACTGCGTTGTGACTTTTTTATGAATAGGATAGGATAGGATATAACCTAATAACCTATGTTATCCATAAGTAAATAAAGGGACAAGCAGTGGCCGATCACCTGGCTTCGCACCCATTGCCAGATTACGAGCCACTCAGAACAGATTTTTCCGATGAAGAGATTTTCTTTGTCACAAAGACCTTCATGAGCACTCTATTTCCTCTAATGTGCTGTCTGTGACTCTCTTTTTGAATTAGGATCTCCCCTCAACACGTGAGGGAGCAAGTCGTGCAGGCAGTCAAGGTTGATTAGAAAGAAAAGGGAAAGAAGATGATTATGGCCCGTGCTGTTCTTCTGTTCTTCTGATTGAACTAGACCTAATAGGCACCCTCTAGTTTCAAGTTACCACGACGTACGTCGATCTTCAGCTATGCCGTCGGGAGAGTGTTTCGATTCGGTTTTCCTTCCCTCTCCATTTAAGATTCTGTTTCCCTTCCCTCTCCAGTTAAGATTCGGTGTTGAGTCCAGCCTTGCTCCATTTAAGAAGGAAAGTCGGAGCCTGCCGGCTCCCATTTTGTCCTTCTGCAGTTGAATAGAAAAGTGGCCTCCTTTCAAGTACAATTCATTATAACTAATCACACTGCAAATTTTATTATACTAGTCTGATTTCACAAAGTTTTGGCTAAAAATGATTCAACAAACCCTTTTTTTAGATTAAACTTTGTACATGTTGAAAGCTTATTATAAGGACATCTTCATAACATCACAGCCACAAGACTAATAAAGAAGTAGAAAATGGCCCATCTTTGTACCATTAGTTCTTACAAATGCCAGTCACTGTTCGACTGCAAATAGTTCTGTGACTATTACTTTGCACATATATTCCGTTAAATGGAGATTACTAAACAATGATTATCCATGTAATTACCAGTACAATTTAGATACTTATACAACTTCCTCCTCGAAGAACTAATGATACAATGTATAATTCCGAAAACTTACAATTCTCTTTAAACCAGGGGGAAAGAAAAAAGAATGGATGGTTGATCCAAACGAAAATGGCATACACGTATATGTCTCAAGGATGTGAAAGAATGCCAAACGATATTAGAATGGCAGATTATTGCCAAGAGAAGGACCAATTGCATCTCCAAGTGCTGCTGGTGAAACATTTTACTTTAACCTGTACAATGAACATGGGTACTAAAAATATAATTCCGCATTTAATCACAATTTGTTATCCTATAAGAAAATGCAAATATTGGTTTTTGGGCAGTGTTACTAGTATACTCGCAAGTGTCTAGGTGTGTACACAAGGAAAGAAACCTTCAAAAGACTAGACGCTTTAACTGGCAATCGTACCGGTACCACGATGCGTAAGGCTATATGTGTATAATAATAACTTCAATAGCGACACAAGTAATCAATTGCTTCGAAGTATATAAGAACTACTGAAACACGACGTTGCAGTATGTACAAGGAACCTCCATCGTTAGTATCAATACAATCATATATGATTTTTAACTAGAATTCTTTAGTGTGTCATGTATCAATTATTGGCATGTCAAGAACCTTTAGAAATTGAAGTGTCCACATAGCTAGTTAAGATACCCAATTGTTCGGTCATCCATCTCTGTACCATTCAATGAATAGGCATCTTCCAAAAATTGACAAGAAAACTAGGAAGGATATGGGAGTGTATGTTGGTTTTTGTTTGTTTCTTGCAAAAGCTCAATTCCTCTCCCTTTCTTTAGTCCCACATCGGATGCACCAAAACCTTCCTATGTACATATATTACTTTCTCTCCTTTGCTCTATTAAGTTGTTGTGTGGGGACCCCTTGGGCCACACGCGTGCGCCGCCGCCCGGCCCGGCCCGGCTCGGCTCGCGTAACGGGTGCGGGTACGCGCCCACATCTGCGGGCGCCGAATGCCGATCCGATTTCCTCTTCGGGTTCGGGCTGGGACCCTAAAAATCTTTTTGCTCCTCTTCTTTATTTAATTTTCTAAATGTTTCTGAACCGGTTTTGTGTCCAGGTTCGTTATTTATTCTCTTGTGTAACGTCTGAATTAATTCTGACCGTTACACAACAGTTTTATATATATCGGACTGTTTTCTTTGTAAATGACATCAGAATTTTTCTCAAATCAGAAACTCTGTCAACATTCTGTTTCATTCCTCTTCATCTCCAAGCTCTGGTCAGAGCTAAGTCGTGGTCATTCTCTCCGAGTCGTGTGCGGCAACGAGATACCGGTAGTGCGGGGGTTTTACCACTAGGAGCTTCGGGAACGTCTGCACACAGATCCCGAATAAACTCTTAGGGCAGTGCTTCGTGCACGACTTCCCCAGAGGCCGGTAACATCTAATTTTATTTTTTGTATTCTGAAATTATTATTAAAATAAAACATCTAACAATCTAAGAGTTTATTTTCTTTGCCTACTATGTCTCTGTTGGTGTAGTAAAGATTCCATCTTTTTTATGGCATGCTTAATTCGAAGAAAGTTGCATTCTTTTGCTACTGTGAAGTATGTAATGTTATAAAATTGATTGCTTTCTAATTGTTTTTGTTTTCCAAACCACTTCTATTCACTAGTTAGTACTGAATGTACCTGCTGCATATTAAATTTGATTTCTAGAAACATAGTTCTAAGTAGCTACTGAAAGTTGCATTCTTTTGCTACTGTTGCATTCTTAAGAATTGATTTCTAAAACATACTGTACCAACATACTAATTTATTTGTTTTAATTGATTTCTAGAAATTGTTCACAATTTGTTCTATAGCAATTTCTAAGTAGCTACTGTGACTTAGTTCTAAGTAGCTACTGTAAGTTAAGAGTTGTTAAAATTTCTAACTAGAAGTTGTAAGTTAGACTTGTTACAATTTTCAAAAATTTTCTTTACTGTTACTTTAAATTCACTATTGTTACAATATTTGACAGTAGAAAATTGTTACTGTTACAATTTTCTACTGCTTCAATAGTTATTAATTCACTTTGAAAACTGTCTAAAATACAATTGTAACAATTTGATAACTGTCGAAAGCTATTAACAGTTATAATTTGTTCTAATTGATAGCGGATAAAATTGACAGTTACAATTTGATAGAATTGATAGCTAATAAAATTGACAGTTACAATTTGATAGAATTGATAGCTAATAAATTTTTTTTTACTATTGTTCTATTAGTTACTGTTCTCTTAGAATTGACAGTTACAACTTGATTTACTAATAGTGACTGTTTGCTTACAATTGTCAATTAGAATTGATTTCTTAGAATTGATTTTCACTATTAGCTTCTCATTATTTGCTTCTAATTGATAGCTAATAAAATTTGCTTCTCACCATTTGTTATAATTGATTTATTCTAAATAATTGATAATTACTGTAGCTTATTAATTTTCTACAAATTCAACAAGTTGATTTCGTAGCAAATACAAGTTGACTTCTAACAATTTTCAGTCACTGTAGCAATTTGTTTCAATTCCTCAATTAATTTATTCGTTTACTTGTCAAATTGCTTAGTATGTTGTCTTTAGAGAACTTCTATACTGTGAGAGCTTCTCATTAGAAAACTTCTGATTAAAATATTTCGAAAGCTTCTGATTAATCACTTAGTATTGTCAATTGCAATTTTGATCACAATTTTTTGTCTATTTGTCAATTGCAATTTTTATCACAAAATTTCTTTCAGTTGTATCATACAATTTGATTCATTTTTAATCACTTAGTATTTCTGAAAGCAATCTAGGACAAAAGAAAATAGTTTAATAAAAGAAAATTGCAAATAAAATCTTCAAATTTAAAGTTTCAAAGTCGAGACAAACTCGGGCACAAGCCGAAAGGGTCCTTCTGTCAACCGGGTGTAAATAACCCTAAGCGACACGGTATTTAAGAGTCTTCGGACCACCGCTAGCTGGGAACCGGCCCCTACAGCTAACCTGAGTTGATCAACACTTGAAAAACTAAAGATTTTAAGATTGATTAGCAAAGACCACCTAAACTATTATCTTGGACATTGTTATTAAATAAATTTATATTTTCAGACCGCAATCATGACTGGAAAGGAGGAATCATCTACTGCAAAACCTGCTAAGTTTGATGGTTCATATTTCAAGAGATGGCAAAGCCAAATGAAATTTTGGCTCACGACCTTAGGTCTTATTTCTGCCATTGATGGGTCCACACCTATCACAAACAATTCTGATGATACTGAGTCTGACGTAGCAGTGTCCACCTCATCGAAACCTAAAACCCCTAAAGAGATAGACTTTCATTGTTTTCATAGAATTCTAAGCGCATTATCTGAATCCTTGTATGATATATTTTTTGAATACAAGAGCGCTAAAGAACTCTGGAAAGCCTTGGAAGATGAATACGGCTGTGATGATGCCGGAATAGAAAGGTTTAATTCTTCAACCTTTAATAGGTATTTCATGGTAGATGACAAACCAATGAATGACCAGCTCCATGAATTCCAAGAATACCTTAGACATATTCAAGCCAAAGGGACATCTTTCTCTAATGAACATAAAATAGCATGCCTAATAGACAAGCTACCTCCCTCTTGGTCTGATATGGCTAAGGATCTTATCCATACACAAGGAGACCTTACTTACAATCAAGTCCTAAAGAAAATTAGAACCGA
The DNA here is from genome assembly GCA_036927795.1 of Iris macrosiphon. Lineage (NCBI taxonomy): Eukaryota > Viridiplantae > Streptophyta > Magnoliopsida > Asparagales > Iridaceae > Iris > Iris macrosiphon. The sequence continues at coordinate 29,777,674 of JAYESA010000019.1, forward strand.
AGAACAAATTAGATTGAGGTCTAAGCCTAAGACTGAATCTAAAGCTAAGGTAAACCTTGTAGAAGGCCAAGAAAAACCCAAGTCTAATTTTCCTTATAAACCCAAAAAGAATTTCTTCAAGAAGAAGAAAAACTTTCAGCCTAACCACCACAACCATCATCAACAAAACCAAATACCTAGGAACTTCAGTCAGACTCAGGATCAGAAGAGGTTTTGTTTTGTGTGTGGTAAAACAAACCATATGGCCACAATCTGCTACCATAGGAAGAAGAAAGCTGTCCAGACCTCCTACAAAGGAAAGGACTCAGTTAGACCAGAAGCGAACATACTTCACAAAGGTTCTTCGAGTTCCTTCAGGAATCAAGTGGAGGAGGTGTGACCCTAGGAGATGGCTCAACGGCACAAATTATTGGAAGAGGAAAAGTTAACCTGAAGATGACATCAGGAAAAATCTTAACTCTTCATGATGTTCTTCATGTGCCGTCTGTCAGGAGAAACCTAGTTAGTGGATCCCTTCTTGTAGCCTCAGGATACAAAATTGTAATGGAGGCTAATAAAGTAGTTTTTTCTAAACATGACTCCTTTATAGGGAAAGACTTTGTAAAAGACGGTCTTTTCATTTTAAGTACAATGGATAAAATGTCTGATTGTTCTCTCTTTGTCTCTAATATAGAATCTTCAAATGTTTGGCATGCCAGACTAGGTCATGTGAACCTAGGTTCTATTAAAAGATGAAGGACCACCTTTGGAACAACATAAATATTCACAAATGATAGGCTCCCTTATGTATATAACAAACAGGACAAGACCTGATATTGCATTTGCTATTGGGAGACTAAGTAGATATACCAGTAACCCAAATCAGTCACATTGGACTGCCTTGGATAGGGTATTTAGATATCTCAAGGGCACCCTAGATTACAAACTTCATTTTACTAGGCACCCTGATATCATAGAAGGTTATTCAGATGCAAACTGGGTAACCGACTCACATGATATAAAATCTACTACTGGATATGTATTTACTCTAGGAGAAGCTACGATCTCCTGGAGCTCTTATAAGCAAACTATCATAGCTAGGAGTACAATGGACTCTGAAATGATAGCTTTAGATACAACTTGCACAGAAGCTGAATGGCTTAAAAATCTTATTATGCATATAACTGTTTCTCTTAGTCCTGTTCCTGCAATTTCTATAAATTGTGATAATAAATCTGTTATTGAACTACTAAAGCATGATTCTGTGAATGCTAAGATGAACAGGCACCTGCAGCTGCGCTTCAAGTCAATAAAAAGCCTAGACAAATATGTGGTTCTTGACTATATAAAGTCAGAAAAGAACCTTGCAGACCACTTGACGAAGGGTCTGTCTAGGACTTTGATCCTAGAATCATCGAGGGGGATGGGGTTAAGCCCATAAGTTAGTCACCAGCAGTGGCAACCCAACCGAGTCTGACTGGAGATCCCAAGAAGCCGGTTCAATGGGTAGAAACAAGCTGAACTTAGGTGACTTTATGGAACACTGACTCGAGATTAAAGTCTCATTAAAATAAAGCCCAAGAGGCTGTACATGTGTACAATGACTCCCCATCCCTATGGTGACAGTGTTCCTGTGTGATATGGTTAGGATGAGTTTAAACTCTTAATAGGTCCAAGCTGTAATGCTGGGTTGATTCATATCACCAACCATTAAGGACTTACCTATATGAGAGGTCGTGAAGGCCGCGACTATGGGACAGGGCGATCCCAGACAACTCTCATGAATGTGAAAAGTGCGCATGGCCATTTAAAGGCGCCACCCGATAGATCAAGGACCTCTAGCGTACTATGTGTGCTATTTTTCTAAATCTGGTTCAAGAAGTCTGATTCAAGGCATAGTCCATCAAGCACTTCTTCAGATTAAGGCAATAGTCACTATGTGAGATTCAAGGCTGTAGTCCATCTCATTTATGCATAGTATTTTACTGCCCAGATGCTCTCTCTCTCTATTTACTTCTCTCTTATCTCTGTTTCGGAACTTGACCTTTTGGGGGGGGATTGTTGGTTTTTGTTTGTTTCTTGCAAAAGCTCAATTCCTTTCCCTTTCTTTAGTCCCACATCGGATGCACCAAAACCTTCCTATGTACGTATATTACTTTCTCTCCTTTGCTCTATTAAGTTGTTGTGTGGGGACCCCTTGGGCCACACGCGCGCGCCGCCGCCGCCGCCCGGCCCGGCTCGGCTCGGTTCGGTTCGGTTCGGCGCGCGTAACGGGTGCGGGTACGCGCCCACATCTGCGGGCGCCGAATGCCGATCCGATTTCCTCTTCGGATTCGGGCTGGGACCCTAAAAATCTTTTTGCTCCTCTTCTTTTTTATTTAATTTTCTAAACGTTAGAAAATTAATTTCTGAACGTTTCAAAATGTTTCTGAACCGGTTTTGTGTCCAGGTTCGTTATTTATTCTCTTGTGTAACGTCTGAATTAATAGAGAATTAATTCTGACCGTTACACAACAGTTTTATATATATCGGACTGTTTTCTTTGTAAATGACATCAGAATTTTTCTCAAATCAGAAACTCTGTCAACATTCTGTTTCATTCCTCTTCATCTCCAAGCTCTGGGCAGAGCTAAGTCGTGGTCATTCTCTCCGAGTCGTGTGCGGCAACGAGATACCGGTAGTGCGGGGGTTTTACCACTAGGAGCTTCGGGAACGTCTGCACACAGATCCCGAATAAACTCTTAGGGCAGTGCTTCGTGCACGACTTCCCCAGAGGCCGGTAACATCTAATTTTATTTTTTGTATTCTGAAATTATTATTAAAATAAAACATCTAACAGTGTAGAGTTGCCGTTATCAATTAGGCAAGGATTCTGCTCTATGCCATGCACTGAGGTGGTGGCGATATCCTTCAGGTGACTTGTGCTTCTAATGTTTAATTTATCAACCCATATCGACAATGGTACTAGAAACCACCACAGCCTTGCTTAGTTGATCACCGATTAATCTTTTTCATTTTACATTTGGCATGATGCTCATGTGATATATGCCTGACCATACTCCTTTCATCATTACAACGAGTCAACTACACAGTTACAGTAAACATGGACCAAATCTTCTCCACTAATGAACTTGAGCTATTACTAGTGTAAACTTAAAAATAGTAATATTGACTCGGCAACTCATGACCTTATGGCATAATGCCATCTACTTTGATTAGACCACATGATTATTATAACCCTACAAGGTAGTCTGTAAATATTAACCAATCTTCCTTGACTAGTGACCTTGAGCCATCTTTCTTTGATTGAACCATCATGATTTTTATGCACCAAATGTAACTTTTCATATCTTACTTATTTTTGGCACTAGCACAACCATGGTAAATGACTTCCAGCCATGGTTTGGGTCCATTGGAACCTAGACATTGGTGACCCTTATGTGACAAGAATTTCCAGAAGTATTGTGTCAGATGTGTCTGATAAGGGATACACATACAGACCTCTGGGGTATCATGCAACATATATCATTCTAACCTCTAAAAGATGGTAGGGGAGTGCATGTTCACAATAGTATATACTGACCAAGTTAATTACCATTCCCATCTTTCTTAATTAGTTCATCATGATCTTCATCATAATCCTTATTAGGTAGCCACATGCTTTTGTCTAGCCCCAACGACGAGTCTCCAAAGAATCAGCATTAGATGAGTATGCAGATTTTTGAACTGCCATCAAATGACACAGAATCTTTTCTATCTTGGGCTGAGTATGTGCATGCACAACCGCATTGTTGTGTAGGGTATCCCTTATTTGAGAAACAAGACTTTTCCAGATCAGCTAGCTGCAAGAGCTGCAATCAAGTCTACGCTTCACTGAAAGATTTATGTTCATATCTCTAAGTCGAATCACTTTTATGTTTCCTCTCCTTTTTTCGGTTCACGTTGTCATAATGCTTACTTCCATTAATTCTACACAGTTTTAATTTAAACAGCAGTTTTAATTTACACAAGCTCTAACACCAAGGTTGTGTCTATACACTAATTTAGGCTGTGTGAATACTGGGTCAAACCGACCATTTCTTAATTTTGGTTTTCTTTTGCAAATCACAGCGCAAAACAGAAGATGTTATGATGGAAAGAGAAATTCCACAATTTACAAAAAAAAAAAAAAAAACTATAATGTACTAACAAGATTTTATATCTGCAATCCATGCTATTTCCTCTTGAACCTTAACTTTTCCAACAGACAACAGCTAGATATTTTATATTGGGAATCCTAGTACCCTATTATCCTCAAATCAACAAATGGAATGCAAAAGAGCATGAGTTTGACAAAACAAGGTCCAATATAAAGTTAAATCGTAGGAATTACACAGGCAAAGCCGCAAAGGGTTTAGGAAACAAAGGTGAACTGAAAGACGAGCAGATTCACAGGTGCTGGCCAGTGGCGACATGAGAACTCTAAAGGTTGACATGCCCAGTAGTCAAGAAAGATCTCAATTGAGTTAAAGGCACAATCTGTTTCTAAAATTCAACAGAAATAAGTTAAAATTTTATTTTTCTTCACACAAACCGGATTTTTTTCTTTGGCTAAATTACAACTAGATACCCTCAACTATTTCAGTTTTTCAACTTGATACATTAAACTTTGATAGGTATCAACTTCATACCCTAAAAAATATATGACGAAACTACCCCCTCTCTCTACGACACCCTCCCCCCCTCCGCCCAACCCTGCGGCTGCACACGCACGCACGCAGCTGCCCACCACCACACCGGGGGGAAGGGAGAGGAGGACGGGGGTAGTCTCGTCATATTTTTTAGGATATCAAGTTGATACTTATCAAAGTTTAGAATATCTGGTTGAAAACTGGAGTACTTGAGGGTATGTAATTTAGTCCGAATGGGAATGTCGTATCCTGAAATGCAATATAACATATAACTCGTCTGACATCTCCCCTTTCCTCAAATCAAATTGAAGCATTATAACATATCAAACCCAAAGAAATGGTATGAGTGCTAACTCACCTTTATTCCGTGTAGATTACTCAAATGTTGTTTCCATTAACAAGAGAAAGTAAGTAGTGGAAAGAGATTTCACATTTGTTTGCATTAACAAGATAAAATAATTAGTAGTGGAAATTAAATGTTTCCTAACATCCATACCTCACAAATTAGCAAGAATCCGAACGGCATTTCATCCTCTCGTGGGCTTCTGGAGCACCGCCGATAGGTACACCCGCGTCTTCCCCGACTCCGCCTTCTCCCCCACGACCCACTTAAGCTTCTTGTACCCGAACCTCTCGATCAGCCTGGTCACCATCCTCTTCCTCTCGTCGTCCGCACAGTAATAATTATCCAGCCAAAGCAAACCCTTGGGCCTAAGCACCCTATCGACATCAAACATCAAGAACTCCACCGCCTCAGCCTCCTCCATCCCCTTCGCCACGCGCACGACGTCGAAGATGTTGTCGTAGAACGGGAACCTGTGGGCGGGTGTCATCGTCAGGAACAGCAGCCCGTCCGCGTGGAGCGGCGCGGGCGAGGACGCGACGACGGTGACGTTGCGGCGGGCCATGGCGGCGGCGAAGTCGGGGGAAGGGGCGTCGAAGTCGAACCCGATGCGGATGGTTCCGGAGGGCGCGAGGGAGAGGACGTTATCGATGGAGAAGTCGTTCTTGCTCTTGGTGGTCTTGGTGGTGGTGAGGGAAGGAGGAGAAGGGGAGGATTGGGGTTTGGAGCGGGAGAGGCAGCGGCGGCGGGGGAGGGGGTCGCAGGAGGAGAGGGGGAGGGAGGAGGGGGAGGGGCAGAGGGAGTGGGGGGAGTAGGACATGAAGGAGGAGAGGAGGTCGGGGGAGCAGGAGTGGGCGACGGAGGAGGTGAGGTCGGTGATGCCGGATCGGGAGTCGCGGCCGAGGGGGAGGGGGCGGCGGGAGAGGAAGGAGCGGAGCTCGGGGGGGAGTTTGGGGCTGGTGGGGTCGAGGGGGGAGGGGTAGCCGGCGAGGTCGCGCTCGATCTGGTGGAGCTTGCGCTCGGAGAGCTCGATCTCGCGGAGGATGGAGGAGATCTGGGAGGTGAGGAGAGGGGAGGAGGAGAGGCTTTGGTTGATGTTGGAATGCGGTGGGGGTGGGGAGGGGGAGTAGGTGAAGGCGTAGAGAGCGAAGAGGTTGGTGATGAGGACGGAGAAGAGCATGACGAGGTGGACGAGGGAGGGCCACAGCGTCGGCCGCCGGAAGCGGGCGGTGCCGTCGCCGATGTTCAGAGTGACGGATCCCATCGGAGCCGGAGCCGGAGCCGGAGATAGACTGGAGCTGGAGAGTGAGCTAATCGTTGTCGGTTGGGATGTGGATATTTACCAAACTTGTCCGGGCTAAATTTGCACTTAAATACCTTTGCTTGTCACATTTTGCTTGCCATTAGCATCACGAGTAACGTTAAAATCCTCAATAATTTCTTCATATTTATTTAGGCTCCTATCAATTATCAAGAATTACTTACCTATACTCTTTATAAACCGATTTGAAGTTCAAAATAATCATCTAAACTGTATGTATATCCGCACGTAATTAAAAATTAATTTAATTAATTAATTATTTAATTATATAATATTAGCTAACTGTAGTCAAACACTTCATGTCACTCTTCGTTCCCGATATACGTATTTGAAAAGTATTTTTATTTTAGCATAGTTGCATGTGCATAGAGACTAGATCCATTTTTTGGTTTAATCTTGCTCATGGTTTATTTTGTGGGTTGGTTCAAGTCATGAGAACCTTTGGTTCAATCCTCAATCCTACAATATATAACCCAACACTCTTTCTCTCTCTCTCTCTCTCTCTCTCTCTCTCTCTCTCTCTCTCTTCACTTCTTCATTTCTCACCCTCTCTTTAGTTTCTCTCTCCATTTTCATAGGTAAGTACACCTTTCATGAGAAATAAAAAAATCCTCCATATTATTGTTCCATTATGTTTATTATGTGTTTTTAAGCACTTTTAGTTCTTGGAGTTCTGTTTTGATGGATGGATTAGTGTAGATCTATATTTTCTAGCTTAGGATTACATGGGTTTCATGAGTTTTTCTTGGATTTGATCTATTTAAACTTATGTCTTTGAAAACTAGTTTTTGCTACATGAGAGAGCTTTCAATTTAGAGCATTTTGGCATTTGGTTCACCCGATTTGGACTTAAAATAAAAATTTTATGGACAAAACATGATTTCAGTTTTTGGAGCTTTTCCGCCATGGCCGAACCTGCTATTGGAGAAGACGAAGTTCCCATGCGGCCAGCAAGCATATATGGCTGAGAGTGACATGCGGCCCGAGAGGGTTATGCGGCCTAAACTCTTGCCGCATATTGACAACATGCGTCCATCTTGTTGGACGCATGACTACTGATTTACACAAGTGTCCTTGAACACCTTGTGCTGTAACTCACTGAACGAATGAGAAATTCGCTAAGTCCCAGAGAACTCCATTCGACATTGAACCCCATGCAACGCCGACACTCATACGGCCTGGAGAGCATGCGACCACTATTTTTTTTGGACGCATGGCTCTGGACCGTTGGAACTTATTTCTATAGTTTTGTCTTTTCTTCCCGACACACTTTATGCTTGTCACCTCCGTCACATCAGTCACTTTATGTCACATCTCCGACACTTTATTTATTGACTGTCACTTCAACACTTGTCTCGAGGAGTAGACCTTAACCCTGAGCATGCGGCCAAGTGGTTCATGCGACCTGACTTTCCATACGGCCCTGACTTTATATGCGGCCTGACTTTATATGCAGCCAGGATTGTCATGCGGCCTGACTTTCCGGCCTAGAGACCCATGCGACCCTGCTTGTTTTGATTGAATGTTTCTTGACTCTTGTAACCCAATGTATAATTGGTAATTGGACCCTAATGTATAATTAGTAATTGGACTCGAATATTGTATCCGTGCTGATACCATATATATAATATATATCTATATATATATTAATTACCATATATATACATATAATATACTAAAACACAATTAGAAAATTAGGAACATATATACTTATATATTAATTACCATATATATATATATATATATATATATATTAATATCTAATATATTAAAAACTGTCAAACTGTCATTAAAAGTCCCTGTCTACTGTTGCCGAAAAGCTGTTGTGTATATAGATACACTGCAGTTTTTGTGACAGTTTTTTGCACCGTCACTAAAAACTGTCGCTGAAGCTTCTGATACTCTGCTGATACACTGTTGTTTCAGCGACAGTTTCCTGCAACTGTCGCTGACTGCTGTCACTGAAAAGCTGCTGCTGCTATTTCTCTGTTGTTGCTACGCTCGTTGTTGCGACACTCTCCTACTGTCGCTGAAACCTATATATATAATATATAATAACATATATATATATATATATATATATATATATATATATATATATATATATATATATATATATATATATATATATATATATATATATATACATACCAATATACATATACTACCATAAATATACCTACACTCTCATAATATTATTACGTACAAATAATTATACATAATAATAATAATAATAATATATATATATATATATATATATATATATATATATATATATATAGAATAAGGGAGGTGAGATGGCACCTCACTCTAAAAATAAGGGTGGCAGTGACGTGGCACAATCTCAACCACACATTTCATAATTGACAATTTGCACTTAATCCCCTCCCCTCGTTTGTGCGGTTGAGATTGTGCCACGTCACCGCCACCTTTGTTTTTAGGGTGAGGTGCCATCTCACCTCCCTTATCCTCTCTCTCTCTCTCTCTCTCTCTCTATATATATATATATATATATATATATATATATATATATATATATATACACACAATATATATATATATATATATATATATATATATATATATATATATACATAATATTATGTACATAATACACATAGTAACATACACACATACATATTAATATGTATATATATATATATATATATATATATATATATATATATATATATATATATATATATATATATATATATATCCACCATACACATTATATAATTATAATTATAACAACTCATAATATCTATTTACATGCTAAAATATATAATTATACATACATATATAAGAATAGCTACTTACAACATACATAATAAATACATAGATCTAAGACACAAGAAGCATAATTATATATACCATAATATATATATATATATATATATATATATATATATATATATATATATATATATCCTCCATGAATTAAGAACACAATAAATAGATCTACATATAATTTGCACAAACATATGGAGAGTATCACACCATATCCCATTAGATATAGGATACGCATGCGACACGAGTCCACCACACATCCAAACGTACCCCGAAGGACACGAATAAGTCGTATATATTATTTATGAATAATACGAAGAGTCAAATATAGATCTACGTGTCTGTGTCAAAATATGACAAGTACAAAGTCCCGTGTCGAAGGAAAAATCTCCAAATCAACACATATCACCAAATTGATGGGATACGACCAACACGTACCCAATTGTGGACACGACACTAGCCCCAAACACACAAGCACATGTCAAATTGATCTATAGGACCAATTGACACACACAACAAATGTCAATCTCGGAATTCTCCCAAAATTGACACAAAAAGTACCATAACTTTCTCAATATGTCTCATATGAACACAAAACCAAATCCTATGGGTAGCCTATACATATGGGTTGATTTTTCATTGTTAATTCTCAGTTTTAGAACCTAATTTAAGGGAGAAAACTGAATTGTATCTATTGGGAGATGAATTTTCAATAAAATCTCCAAAATTGGTGAAATTGGCCTTCAACTTGTAGATCATTGCTCCTCTTTGTAGATCCATGCTTCCTTCTTGTAGATCTATGTTTCCTTCTTGTAGATCCATGCTCTAATAGCCTCCAATGGTAATTTAGGAAATAATTGGGTGAAAATTTGGTAGGGATTTGGTGAAATTTGGTTGAGAGAAATTCTAGATCTAGATTTGGAATGAAAAATGAAGAGAGAGAAAGTTTTCATCCCCTTTATATAGGCCTCACTTGTCCCCTCCCTCAAGCTACTATGTAAAGTCTAAAATATCCTTTGGGGCCTCTCATGAAGAAATTAATTAAGGAGGGAAGCTTCTAGTCTAATGGTTTAACATAATTAATCATCCTCCTAATAATTGAGCTTCTAATTATTGGGCTCAATTCTAACTAGAATTAAATGTTGGTCCATGAGTCTAAACTAAACTAGTAAGGTCCACTAACACGTCCAAAAATAAATCTAACATGCTAACCATAAATAAATAATACAATAAATAAATATTTAACATGCACAATATTTAATTAATTACTAAAAGACTAAAATATCCTTTCCTAGAAAATATGGTAGTGACAGCATTACCAATTCTGGAACCAGTATTTGACGCTAACCCACATCCATCCAACATATATGAGTCCTGCACTTTCTGCCGTACAACACCTCGAAAGGTACCATCTGGATGCTTGTCCGGTAGCTGTTGTTGTAAGAGAACTCTACCAGATGCAAATGGTCTTCCCAAGACCCTCCAAAGTCTAACATGCATGACCTCAACATATCCTCTAGGACCTGGACCGTGCGCTCCGACTGACCGTTTGTCTGTGGATGGTAAGCAGTGCTGACTTAAGTCGGGTGCCAAGACTCTCCTGTATGCTCTGCCAGAAATATGATGTGAATCTTGAGTCATGATCCGACACAATACTAACTGGCACTCCATGTAACCTTACGATATGTCGAATATACATGTCGGCTAGAATCTCTGTGAACTGTCCAACTCTGAACGACAATAAATGTGCTGATTTGGTGAGTCGATCTACAATAACCCAAATTGCATCCTTCCCACTAGGGCTTCTTGGAAAGCCTGTAACAAAATTTATAGTGATATGTTCCCACTTCCATTCAGGGATGGGAAGCAGTTGTAACATACCAGCGGTTCTCTGATGCTCGGCCTTAACCTGCTGACAAACCAAATGTTTTGCCACAAACCACGCAATTTTTCTCTACATCCCATGCCACTAATAGGACTGCCTCAAATCTCGGTACATCTTCGTGCCTCCCGGATGAATAGAGTACATGGAGCTATGTGCTTCCGACATCAACTCATGTCTCAACTCCCTATTCGGAACATATAGGTGATTTCTGCACCTTAACGTCCCATCCTCATGGATCCGAAGTCCCGTTTGCATGCCGGCTTTCGTCCTCTCTTTAAGTCTCCGAAACCTAGTATCTGTAGGCAATGCCGCCTTAATCCTCTCCACTAGTGATAACTTAACCTCAAGATTAGCCAACTGTCCACTCTGTCATGGCAAAATAACTTATATCCCGAGCTCCTGTAAGTCCTCTAATAACTGGGGCTGCATCGTCAATAAATAAGTTGTGGGCTTCCTGCTGAGTGCCTCTGTTACGACGTTCGCCTTGCCCGGATGGTACAGCAAATCTATATCAAAATTAACCATCAACATTAACTAATGCCTCTGCCTCATGTTGATCTCTTTCTGAGTATAGACATACTTTAGACTCTTGTGATCCATGAAAATTTTTACCCTCTCTCCGTAAAGATAGTGCCTCCATATTTTTAATACAAATATTACTGCAGCTAGCTCGAGATCATGCGTCGGGTAGTTCTTTTTATGAACCTTCAGCTGCCTCGATGCATAAGCAATAACTTTACCATGCTGCATCAAAACACATCCCAGTCCACTGCCTGACGCATTACTATAAACTATGTATCCTCCCAATCCTAAAGGAAGAGTTAAGATCGGTGCTGTCGTTAATCGTCTCTTCAACTCCTCAAAGGCCTTCTAGCAATCCTTCGTCCATGAAAACTCCTGGTCCTTACGCGTCAACCGCGTCATAGGCTCTGCAATCCTCAAGAAGTTCTCGAATCTCCGATAATATCCAGCAAGTCTGAGAAAACTTCTCACTTCCGCAACTGATGTATGTGTAGGCCAAGTTTCTATTGCAGCAACCTTCTTCGAATCAACTGAAAATCCTTCTCCCGAGATAATATGTCCCAGGAAAGGTACCCTATCCAGACAAAACTCATATTTGCTAAGCTTGGCATACAGCATCTCCGATCTCAGTGTCTCCAACACAATTCTGAGATGCTCCTCGTGCTCTTCGTGGCTCTTGGAGTATACCAAGATGTCATCAATAAACACAACCACGAACTTGTCCAAGTACTGATGGAAGACTATGTTCATCAAACTCATGAACACAGCTGGCACGTTGGTTAAACCAAACGGCATAACTAAGAACTCATAGTGCCCGTACTTGGTCCTGAATGCTGTCTTCGGTATATTCTCTTTTCGTACTCTAATCTGATGATAAACAGATCTAAGATCAATATTTGAGAATACACGAGCACCACTTAATTGATCGAACAGATCGTTAATGCACGACAAGGGATACCAGTTCTTGATGGTTACATCATTTAGTGCCCTGTAGTCAATACACAGGCGTACCGTTCCATCCTTCTTTGGCACAAATAGTATGGGTGCTCCCCATGGTAAAATACTGGGCCGAATAAAACCCTTCTCTAGAAGATCATCAACTTGCTTCTTCAATTCTACTAACTCCTTAGGTGCTAGCCGGTACACTGATGAAGTGATAGGCTCTGCTCCTGGAGTCAAGTCTAAGGTGAATTTTATTTCTCGATCAGGTGGTAAGCCTGGAAGATCATCGAAAAATACATCCACAAATTCTGATACCACCTTTGGGTACTCAGACTCCCCTTCTACAGAGAGTGCCTTAAGTGTAGGCTGAACACCTTGCTCTTTGGCTCCCCGAAGAAACTCAAATTTCGGATGACCAGGCGATCTAAATATAACATGTCCACACCACAATCTAGAGTCGCATGGTACTGACTCATCCAGTCCATACCAAGTACAACATCGTAATCTGGTATGGAAAAGATCAAGAATTGAGCTCACATCTCTCGCCTACAAACTACTACCGAACAAGATCTACAAATATCACTAACTGGAATAATTTCTCCTCCTGTAAGAATTCTCATAGTCTTTGGAAGGGGTGCGGTAGCTACTCTATGCGTGGCTACGAAGCTAGCAGCTATGAATGAATGCGATGCTCCAGAATTGAATAATGCTAAAGCAGGTAATGAAGCTACTAATATAGTACCTGCGATGACCTCTCCTGCAGTAGCTTCCTCTTCAATAGTCATGGCAGATGCCTGCCCTCGCCCCTGAGCTGGTCCTCTCTGCTGCTGCCGAGCCTGCTGGAATAGTACTGTCTGTGGTGCCAAAGGTGGCCTCGGCTGATATCCTCCTAGAGCTGGTGGTCTGACTCCTTAAACTCCCATATATGGTGCTCCTAGTGCTGGATAAGCTGGCCTAGGTGGCTGCTGGGCTGGTCTCGGTGCTGGTAAAGCTTGTCGCTTTACCATCGGTGCTCCCTCTCGACGCTCAGGGCAATCCCTGACTGAATGTTGGCTGGATCCGCAAACCAAGCATAGTCCCAACTTGCATCTGCACTCGCTAGCGTAATTTTCTCGCTTGCCACAATATTGACATATAGGCAGTGTCTACGGAGCTGCTCTGGATGGCTGGTGCATGTGAGATCTCTTTGTAGCTCCTCCCTGTGGTGCTCTGGCTGATGCTGATGTGAACGGCCATTTTTGGCTGGACTCTCTCCTGGTGACACGCTCCATGCGTCGGGCTGCGGCAATGCCGTCCGTGTAAGAAATAGGTACAATTGAGCCGATCAACCTCTGTAACTCAAAGCTAAGTCCATCAAAGAATTTTTTTGTCTTTCCCTCTTCTTTCAGGATCAGAGTAGGGGCAAAATGACTCAACCGAATGAACTCCATATTGTACTCTTCCACAGCCATATTGCTCTGAGTGAGGCGGTTGAACTTATCCTGAAGTTCTGCTCTAGCAATAGATGTAATGTACATCTCCTGGAAGAGTCTAAAGAACTCCTCCCAATTAACTTGGTCTGGTCTGAGCCGTTTCTCCTCAGATAGCCACCAGTGATGTGCATTGCCTGTCAACTGCATCCTGACGGCAGTCATCCAATGCTCCCTCAGAAGCTCAGCTGCTTCCAATTGGTGTTGAGTGTTTGTAAGCCACTCATGAACTTCAGTGGGCCCCTCCTTGCCAGAAAATGTATGGGGCTTCAGCTGGCGGAAATGAATAATAGATCCCGTCGATGGTCGTCTAGCTGGTGGGGTCGCCTGCTCCAGTGCGGTCACTATACTGTTCCTCAGGTTCTCAGCCTGGTGACGCTGAGCCTCTTGTTGAATTTGCTATTGAGCTTGCATCATTGCATAGAACATCTGAAATAGATGATGTCCGTCCATAGGATGCCCTGGCGGAAAGGCTGACATCGGTGGAGTGAATTACGGTGGTGGTGGAATATCATCTCTCCGAAACCTCGATGCGTCCTGATAAGCCAGATTGCTTTGTTGAGTGGATGGATCTCCAGCCAATGGTGTCACTCTGTCGTCATAAGTAATCACTGCACTCAGTGGGGTTCTCATGGCAGTATCGTCACTAGTTCGTGGATCCATTACCCAACAGATAAAATAAACTATGAGACTCGCACAGAGGAATCAAGGCAGGATGCAAGTCAAGAAATTATTTTGAATTCGATATAGAGGTCAAGAACATATCAACAAGTGGATAAGATCCTATAATTTATTCTGTCCTATTCTGTAGGCTTGCTCGGTTCTGTAATTGGAATCTGAAGCAATATATTGTTGACCTGCATGGGCCACCACAAAAATTATGTCACGTCCCAGTCCCAAAATACCAAGGGACTAGCCACGTAGCAATGACCAGCAGCACAGCTCCAATGGGCAAACTCAATTTAATGGACCCGTTAGAGTGTACTTAAGCTATAATAAGTATAAATATAAGTCTACATCATTTATCTCAGTATAATTCTAATCTCATCCACAAACAACAATCATAATACAATATGATAGACCAGTCAAGATACTAGATAACATAAAGTAGTCCATCATCAAGTCCAAATAAGTAGTGTCTCGGGGAACAACCCGTCACTATAAAGAAAAGAGAAATAACACCAAATACATATGTCCAGAAGTTCAAATATAAAATAATACTAAGCATGAATAAACTAAATAGATAACTGAGTACTCAAGAGAAGTCCTCTGGCACAACCTCGTCCTCTGGTGAAAGTACCGCTCCAATGTCTGCTCCTGTCCCGTAAACCTCGGGGTAACTCTCATCTGTTACACCTGGGAACATAATCCAGATCCAGCTCCCCAGGGGACATAGCAAGGTACAATAAACACTCAAGCCAAATAAAATACAGTAAGTAAAAACAGATCCTCAGGACAAGCTATGTAACCAGCTAAGTGAAATACAAATGAGAGCATCACTAATTCTTAGGCTAAGACCACTAAAGGCTCTGTGTCGGGGAGCCCATAGCAGCAAGTAGTATCTCTTTGGGCCAGTAAATATGCCAATCTCTGATACAGAGACTAAAGTACCTCCAGTAAAATAGTATATATATATAAACATAGTCAGTCTGTAGCATGTGTGTCTTTCCTCACCCAATGTAACCTCATGTCTCATGTCCAAAATATCTCATATCCATAACATGGAAGATCATGACCTCTAGCTAGTACAATGAGTCATAATGACATCTCTATATATGCAAGTCTCATATCCCGAATCTTATAAGCCTGTACAGAATCACCATGAATAACTCAAGAAAAGATTCTGTCACATGAAATAGTTTCAAGTGTCCTACAGTCTTATGTACTTGGTATAGCAAGAATAAAAAATATGATCGTGGAATCAACTCTCTAAGTGACGTTACACAACTTCGCGTACGGCGTTGGCACCCGAATCTTGTTCGGACGCTAAGCAACATCTCGCGGTCCTAGATTGAACATGTACATCACAAGAATATATATATATATATATATATATATATATATATATATATATATATATATACATATATATATATATATATATATATAAGTGGAAGAAATACATGCAGATAATATAACATGATCTACTGTAAGTTTGGCAAGGTACACTTGCGTGGGTTCTGAACTCCGTCAACTGCTCCTAGAAAAGTAAAATCTGCAAGTTCACCTCCATGTACTGAAACAAACATCACCAATATTTTTAGAATACATGAAATAGTTAGGATTGACTACCCATAAGTTCAATTTGAACACAGGGGCAAAATTGATAGTTTTGGGTCAAAGCCGGGTCCGCATGTGGCTCACTTCGCACCGAAAATATGTCAAAATTAAAGTACTCCAAATTTATCAAAATTAGTGTCTACGAGTCCGAAACGATGATACGAACCAAACGGAATATCCAGAACTAGATTCCGATGAGCCGATCACGAAATCGCTCGTCATGTGGAACCGTGGGGCCTACGAAACGGTATTTCGTCAACGTTCTCAGATTCGAACCAAACTTGGGTCACAGGACTAGCGTAATGCTGCAAATCTAATGGCATAAGTTTTGTTTCGAACCGACGAGTACACACAAAGTTATGGTAAGGTGTCGGAATAGGCCGATACGGTATTTTTTGGCGGATATGCGTTGATTCCGGCGTACACACACGTCCGAATCAAGTTTCGCCAAAAATAACACGTCCGTATTCATGTTACGCACTATTCGATAAAATACGCACGCGATGACGTGGCCTCGTTTGGCGGAACGCATCCCGTATCAAGAATTTTGGGTTTTCTGAAATCAAGTTTTTTGACAGTTTTCTATACTAAATTAATCACAGAACGACACCTAATAAAATAAAATAAAATATTTAAAGGGTTTAAAACTTGGTTAGGTTATTTTTACATAGGATAAAGAATCACTGAATTCGACATCACGGTTTGGTAGTTATTGATCTCGAAACATGGGCATTTGGGTTGTTTTAAAACTGTCGCGAAGTCAGTTTTTTGCCCGACTTTTGGGTCGACTTTCTCCGATTATAAATTACTTTAAATCAAAACTCTTGAAGGAATTTGAGGTCCATCATATTGTGAATGTATATGGACAAGAAACTCGTAAAATGATCGAGCGAGGAGGTCGTGCTCATACCTCGAAGTATGCCTTACGAAACGCTGTTGCTGTTGTTGCCCGTGGTCGCGGTGGCTTCGTTGAGGTCGCAGTGGCTCATTTATGTATGGATTATAGGCAATAAAGAAGAATGATGGATCGACGCAGATGTTTATGGATTATAGGCGGCTTAATGCAATGACCGTGGAGAACAAGTACCCATTACCAATGATTGATTATTTGTTTGACCAGTTAAGTGGAGCAAGAGTCTTCTCCAAGATAGATTTATGATCAGGATATCATCAGATGCGAGTCCGGGAGCAGGATATACTAAAGACAGTATTTAGGTCACAATATAGGTATTACAAATTCTTAGTTATGCCATTCGGACTGACTAATACTCCAGCGGTATTCATAGACTTGATGAACCGTATTTTCATGCCTTACTTAAACCGATTTGTGGTAGTATTCATCGATGACATCCTGGTATATTCTCGTAATGAGAGGAGCATGAAGAATATCTCAGGATAGTTCTGCAAACTTTGAGGAAGCACCAGTTATATGAAAAGATTAGTAAGCGTGAGTTTTGGCTGGATCACATATCTTTTCTTGGGCACATTATTTCTGGAGCAGGAGTGTCAGTTGATCCCAAGAAGGTAGAGGCAGTAGAGAACTGGCTAATTTCGAAGACAGTAGCAAAAGTGCTTAGTTTTCTGGGCTTGGCATGATACTACAGAAGATTTGTGTCAGATTTTGCTAAGATCTCGGTACCATTGACTCGGTTGACGTGCAAGAAAGTTAAATTTGTGTGGTCGGTAGAATGTCAGATAGCCTTTGAAGAGTTGAAGAAGAAGTTAATCTCTGCACCAATCCTTACTCTTCTAGCAGACTCCTGAGGATTCACAGTGTACTATGATGCATTAGGAAAAGGACTTGGATGTGTTTTGATGCAACAAGGAAGAGTGATAGAATATGCTTCTTGGAAGCTCAAAGATTACGAGAAAAACTATACAACTCACGATTTTGAGCTAGCAACAGTAGTGTTTGCACTTAAGCTATGGAGATACTACTTATATGGGGATCGAGTAGAAATATTCATAGATCATAAGAGTTTGAAATATGTGTTCACGCAGAAGGACCTGAACATGAGGCAGAGAAGGTGGCTAGAGTTGTTGAAAGACTATGACGGGAACTTCAGTACCATCCAGGCAAGGCTAATGTAGTAGCTGATGCACTTAGCAGAAGAGGTAAATAATTTATGTTGACTACTCATAGGCACATTCTAGAAGACTTACGAGAGATGGGTATCGATGTAGTACTTCCACAAAGTACAAGAGCTCATGCTAGCCTGCAGATTTAGTCAACTTTGGTAGATAGAATCAAGCTAGCTCAGGCAGAGGACCCAAAGATTCAAAAGCTACGAGAAGAATGTGAGTTAGGCCTTCAGAAGGAGTTAACAATACATGAGGATGGAACACTAAGGTTTGGGAATCAACTATGTGTACCAAGCAGGAATATTCGGTAAAAAGTTATGACTGAAGCACACAGTTCCCAGTATTCCATTCATCCGGGAGGCACTAAGATGTACCAAAATATCAAGCAACACTTTGGGTGTGTCACGCCCTAGTCCCAAAATATCGAGGGACTAGATACATGGCAATGGCCAGCAGCACACACCGATGGACAAACCCAATTTAATGGATCCATCGGGGCATACTTAAGCTGTAATACATCAATAAGTAGGTCCAACGATACAAGTCACAGTATAATCTAATCTCATCCACAACAGATAATCACAGATCAAATGCCAGAATAAATGCAAATAAAATAAACTAACAAATCTCAATAAAGTGTCTCGGAGAACAATCCGAGAACAAGTCTGATACATCAATAAAATAGACTGGAAATAAAATAACTAGAAACAGAAATAAATGAGTATCTCAAGCCAATACTCAGGAGAAGTCCTCTGGTACGATCTCTTCCTCAGACCCTGGTTCTGCTCCAATGTAGGCACCTGCTTCTGCTAATGCTAATGCTCCGGTCCCGTATACCTCGGGATAGATCTCGTCAGCTAATCCTGGGAACATAACCGGATCCAGGTCCTCAGGGGACATAGCAAGGTACAGATAATACAAGCCAACATATATGCAGTGAAATAGTAAATGAAATAAACAGGGTAAATATGTAACCATCTATGTAAAATGCAAGTGAGAGCATCACTAGTACTCAGGCTGAGACCACTACAAGCTCTGTGTCGGAGAGCCGGTAGTAGTAATAACTATGTATTTTACTATGTAGTTTACTATGTATTATATATATGAAATCAGCCTGTAGCCTGTGTGTCTCTCCCCACCCCATGTAATCATACGTCTCATGTCCACGATGCCTCATGTCCATGTCACGCACGATCATATCTAATGCAGCAAGTCATCTATTGTCTATGAATATAATGTCTATGTCATAAAGCCTGTATCCTATACAGAATCACCATGAATATCTCAAGAAGATTCTGTCTCATGATAAGTGTTAAGTGTCCTGGGTTATGATGTACTTGATAAGACAAGTACGAGAATGTGAAGGGTCCCGATATCCATGTCAAGATGACGTTACACAACTCCGCGTACGGTGTTGGCACCCGACTAATAATCGAACGCTAAGTAAGTCACACGGTCCTAGGTCAAGCATGTACAAGATATAAATAAATCAAGAAAATAAGTAACAAGAACTGCAATGTTGGCAATGTACACTTGCCTGTGGTTCTGGCTCCAACTGTAGCTCTGGTCTCAGTGTGATTTGTAGGTACTCCTCCGGTTGCTGAAATAAACATCACCATCAGATTCAAAAAATATCAAATAGCTAGAAACGCCTGTCCTTGAGTCCAATTTGAACACAGGGACAAAATAACAGTTTCTGGTCAAAGCGGGGTCCACATGTGGGCCACTTTGCACCAAAAAATGTGTCAGGATCAAAGGTCTCCAAATTCGTCAAACTTAGTGTCAACAAGTCCAGAACGATGATATGAACCCAACGGAACTTTCAGAATTGGATTCCGATGAGCCGATCACAAAATCGTCCGTCAAGTGGAGCCGCGGGGCCCACGATACGCGATTTTGTCAACGTTCTTAGAATCGAACCAAACTTGGGTCATAGGACCAGCGTATTGCTACGAGTCCGATGGCACAAGTTTTGTTTTGATCCGACGTGTGTACACAAAGTTACAATGTATTCCAGAACAGGCGGATACGGGACGTTGTCGGCGAATACGCGTTGATTCCGATGTGCACGCACATCCAAATAAACTTCTGCAAAATCTCGTACGTCCGTATCAACGGTGCGCACCTTTCGGTGAAGACCGCACGTGACCACGTCGTCCCGTTTGGCGGGGCGCACTCAGTTCTGGGGTAAAATATGGCGTTGTTTTTCCTGTTTTTGGATCGCGGTTCGCGATCGCCACAGGATGCGACGCACCGAGCGGGTTATACGGACATCGAGAGGGTTACATAGCCTACGCGTCACAACTGACGGAACGAAAAATAGAGCAACAAGGAGAGAGAACGGGTTACATGAACAAGGCTCTGTAGAACGAGGTTTTTCGTGTCCGTGAAGCGATACGATACTGTGCTGTGTCCGGGCTGTGTCCGGGTTACTGTTGTGCCGTGTCCGAGTGCTGCTGTGGGAGACTCGCCGGAGGAAGGCGTCTCGGGACGGCCGGGGCTAGGGCAGGGCAGCGGGGCTCGGGTTGAGCGGCTGCGGGGTCGGGGTGGCTAGGGCTCGAGGCTGCTGGGGGCTTGTGGTCGAGGCGGAGGAGGAAGACAGAGGAGGGAGGCGGAGGAGCTTGGCTGAGGCATGGCGGAGGACGACGCTGGAGATGGTGGAGGTAGTCGGGGACGAAGTCGAGGGGGTCGTGGGCTCAGGGCGGTCGGGGGTTTCGATGGGGGAGGAGGTGGCAGGAGGCTAGGGTTTCGTCGAACGGCTGCGGGTCGTCGGTAGGAGGTGGATCAGGAGGAGGGAAGGAGGAGCGGGGCTGAGGGTGAGGCAAGGACGGCCGGGGCTAGGGCGGAGGATCATCGAGGGGAGGCGGTGGCAGTTCGACGGGGTCGACGCTGGCGGCGGAGGAGCTAGGGTCTTCGTGGAGGTTCTGCGGGGTGTCGGGGACGATGGCGGGGGCTCGGGGCTTAGGGCGGCGGAGCTAGGGTTTCGGCAGGCGGTCGAGGGTTAATATAGGGGTCGCCGGAATAGTGAATCCGTTAAGGATTAGGGTTCCGGTTTCGATTGGGTAACGAGTCCGGGTCCGGGTCGGGTTCAATCTGAATCCGGCCCGATCCGCTAATGTTTTAAGTACGGGTTCGGGTAGGCGGGTGTCGGGTCGACGGGTTAGACCCGGATCCGACCCGCAGGGTTGGGTTCGGGTCGGTTAAACCGGGTCTGGGTTGGTTTGGTTCAATTGAACCGGGTTTATTTCAGGGTTTAATTCGGTTTATTTAAACTTAGTTTTTTAGGGCTTTAAAAATATTTTCGGAGTCCAATAAATTCTTGGAAAATTACCCTATGTCTAGTTTTTTATTTTACACCAAAAAATATTATTTTCATAATATTTTAATATTAATTAATAAGAGTTAAAAATCATTTAATTACAAATACCTTAGTTTTAATGACAGAAAAATTCCAGAAAATTACAGAAAATTGTGAAAAAATCCAAATTAAAAATTCTTGAAAAATTATGGGGTTTACAGGGTAGAACAGAATAAAGAGAAAAATAGCACGCTTCGTATCGCGTTGTCTAATATGTCATCAAGTGAAGGCAGAACAAAAAAGACCGGCAAGATTATTGCAGCCACTTCCTATTTCAGAGTGGAAGTGGGAATACATCACGATGGACTTTGTGATTGGTTTACCTAGATCACCGACTGGTCGAGATGCAGTTTGGATGATAGTAGATCGGCTCACAAAAGTAGCTCACTTTCTTCCTTTTCGAGTAGGACAGTCTACAGAACAATTGGCAGAAATGTATATGCGACAGATAGTGAGACAACACGGTACCCCAGTAATTATCGTGTCGGATCGAGACACTCGGTTCACTTCTCATTTTTGGAAAAGTTTGCACCAGAGCTTAGGCACCAAGTTAAGATTCAGCACGGCTTACCACCCCCAGACAGACGGACAATCAGAGAGAACTATCCAGACCTTGGAGGATATGCTACGAGCATGTACCTTAGATCTTGATGGATCTTGGGAGAATCACCTTCACTTGGTGGAATTCTCGTACAATAATATTTATCAGGCCAGTATTCAGATGGCACCTTTCGAGGCACTGTACGGCAGGAAGTGTAGGTCACCGTTGGCTTGGGATAACATTGGCGAGCGGAAGATGTTAGGTCCTGAAATGATCATGCGGACAGTAGAGGTTGTCAAGCGAATTGGAGAGCGACTTCGGGTTGCACAAGATAGGCATCGTCATTGGACCGATCAGTATTGTAGACCTTTAAAGTTTTGTGTTGGCGACCACGTATTTTTACGAATTTTACCTACCCGTGGAGTCATTAGATTCGGGGTTCGCGGAAAGCTTAGTCCGCGATACGTAGGTCCGTTCAATATTATCGAGCGGGTAGGCGATGTTGCTTATCATCTTACCCTTTCGCCTTCGTTACATGAGGTATACGATGTATTTTATGTGTCTCAGTTGCGTAGGTATGTTCCGGATCTGAGTCATATCCTCGATCACTCTGAATTAGTCGTTGGTACCGACTTATCTTACGAGGAACAACCTGTATCCATATTGGACCGAAGAAAGAAGTTGCTCAAGAATCAGACTATTTCTCTTGTCCGGGTTTCTTGGGGCCATCACTCTCTAGGAGAATCGACGTGGGAGCACGAGGACGATATTTGGTCCCAGTACCCGCACATATTCGATTCGGAAGGTATATTCTACCTTATGCATTCATATCTCGGATTCTGTGATCAAGTGATCACTTATATGTTGTGATGATATTGCTTGCATGTGTAGTTGCTAGTAGATTTATATCGTGCTCGTCCTGACTTCTCTAGCTATTGCTTGGATTCGAATTCCGATGACAGGATTTTTCTAAGGTGGATAGAGATGTCACTCCCTGTTTTCGATATACGTATTTGGAACGTATTTTTATTTTAGCATGGTTGCATGTGCATAGAGACTAGACCCATTCTTTGGTTTAACCTTGCTCGTGGTTTATTTTGTGGGTTGGTTCAAATCATGAGAACCTTGGGTTCAACCCTCAACCCTACCATATATAACCCAACATTTTCTCTCTCTCTCTCTCTCTCTCTCTCTTCACTTCTTCATTTCTCACCCTCCCTTTAGTTTCTCTCCCCATTTTCATAGACAAGTACACCTTGCATGAGAAATGGAGAAACCCTCTATATTATTGTTTCATTATATTTATTATGTATTTCTAAGCACTTTTAGTTCTTGGAGTTTTCTGTTTTGATGGATGAATTAGTGTAGATCTATATTTTCTAACTTAGGATTTCATAGATTTCATGAGTTTTTCTTGGTTTTGATCTATTAAACTTATGTCTTTGAAAACCAGTTTTTGCTACATGAGAGAGCTTTCAGTTTAGAGTATTTTGGCATTTGGTTCACCCGATTTGGACCTAAAATGAGGATTTTATGGACAAAACAAGATTTTGGTTTTTGGAGCTTTTTTGCCATGACCGAACCTACTGTTAGAGAAGACGAAGTTCCCATGCGGCCAGTGAGCATATGCGGCTGAGAGTGCCATGCGGCCCGAGAGGGTTATGCGGCATAAACTCTTGTCGCATACTGACAACATGCGTCCATCTTGTTGGACACATGACTGCTGATTTACACAAGTGTCAATGAACACCTTGTGATGTTACTCGCTGAACGAATGATAAATTTGCTAAGTCCCAGATAACTCCATGTGGCATTGAACCCCATGCGGCACCGACACTCATACGGCCTGGAGAGCATTCAGCCACTATTTTTCTTGGACGCATGGCTCTGGACCGTTGGCACTTATTTCTATAGTTTTGTCTTTTCTTTCCGACACACTTTATGGCTTGTTACGTCCGACACATCAGTCACTTTATGTCACATCTCTGATACTTCATTTATTGACTATCACTTCAACACTTATCCTGGGGAGTAGACCTTAACCCTGAGCATGCGGCCAAGTATTTTATGCCGCCTGACTTCATACGGCCTGACTTCCCATGCGGCCCTGACTTCATATGCGGCTTGAATTCATATGCGAACATGATTGTCATGCGACCTGACTTCCCATGCGGCCTAGAGACCCATGCGGCCCTGCTTGTTTTGATTGAATATTTTCTTGACTCTTGTGACCCAATATATAATTGGTAATCGGACCCCAATGTATAATTGGTAATTGGACTCGAATACTGTATCCGTGCTGATACCCCTATTACCTTATTATTGTTCATGATTTAATATGCGTCGATGTGCGACACATCCTGTCACGTGTTAAGTGATTATATTTGGGTTGTGCATCGAGAATGCCTCCAAATTTTTGAATACGTGATATTATAAATATATATATTATTTCCCAGCACGGGCATAATAAGCGAGTCAACTACCAAAGTGTGGCTAGGATATTGATAGTATGAATATTGCATACATGCTCGGGTGAATCCATATTTGACTTTCATGGATTCGTATCTAGCGTGCCCGTACTTTGTACGACATCTTAAGAGAAATTCTCATGTGACCACGTCTTGAGATTTCAAACACAACATATGGCTAATTAGGTAACTAAAAGTGGTAGTAACATTGGAGGGAACGATATCCCGAGATCATGCCAACGAACCTTCCCATGGAGATTCATTCTAAGTGCGTTGTGGGATGGCCACCACAGATAATATATATCATCTGCCTTAGTGGAGTACAGTATCTGACTATTATTATCCTCACCCACTGTTTCACTATAGGAACACTGGAACCGCAATTACTGTATTTTTAGCGCAGTGGTCCTACGGGGGACTGGTGCATCCTGCAATGGCCCATTTTATTATATTAGTTCGGTTAGCTCATGTTCGACACTGACGTGATTTAAGGATACTTATTATGAATTATTTCTGAGATAACCTCAGACTCCACAAGAATAACAAGTCGTACAAATGATTGGCCGATTTAGGAAAAAATGGACTTGGTTATGATTGTATTATTCAGCTAGTAGCCTAGGGAAGTGGACTATCATGGTGTGATGGTTCAACCATTGTCCTTGTTTGGTTGTAGGGTTGGGCCTTCGCGCTAGGATATACCATGGACCTAAGTTACGACACTGAACCTATGTATTATTATATATATATATTTTGGGTTTTTTGTTTCTCCATTTCATGCTTCCTTTGTGGTACTTGTTATTTGGGTCTAACCCCACTGGTTTTGCATGGCCAGGTTTTGAGCCAACACCCGAGGATCCAGCGTACTTTTCTCCAACTCATGGCACGTACCAGGAACATGGTCGCAAGGGATAGCGAGTGGATTTTCTTCTTCCCTGCTCATCAATGAACATTTATATTTTTGGGGCGTTTAGCCACCGGCACCTGTTAGCCGGCTCATTTGGACATTGTTTTCTTACATGATTGTATTAAATCAGACTGCAGTTGACCACTGTCATGTACTTTTGTCACTCTTCCAGCTTCTTATTTTTGCACGGTTGGATTCCAGAATATTTTGAGAAAGCGTTTGGGACGTCTTATTGCTTTATCATATATGCTCTATGCTTATTGTTTCTTGTTTGAATGATTGAGACATTGAAGTTCTTGACCATATGAGACTTAATTGTAGCATGCACCCCCTTGTCTTATACAGCCGTGATCGTCGTACGACGTATAGTACCTTGTACGTGGTAGCTGGTCATGTCTGTCTCCATATTTCGGTACTGTGATATGACACTTTAAACTCATGTTGTTAAGATGTGAGATATTCTTCTTGACTAGTTCTATCAATTTATGTAACGTATTACAAGTAATTACAGTGCATGTATCTATTACATGGTTCATAAAACTTCATATGATTGCTCAAGTTCCATCACCTGGCTGGCTCACAGTACCCCAATTAAAGTGAAGTAACAAAGAATTCATGTGCATGAACAATTCCAATTTCTATCATGATATATCCAAATACCTAATAACCAACATATAATACTGATACAACACGTAACCCGGGTATAAATCACTCCATCACAAATTTTTATTTTCCCTCTATTCAGCTTCATAGTCTTCACATAAAAAAAAAAACTCAGAGAGATGGGTGTCGCGGTGGTCACCTCTATGTGGATGTTATGTCTCGCAAAAAAGAAATTTTTTTGAGCTAGGATGGACTAAGATATGGGCTGACTCATATGAAAAAAAAAATTATTTTTTGTTGTTGGAATGATTCAGTCCACAATGTGGTTCCGTCCTTGACCTTGGGTACCACTACAATAACATCTCTTAGATATTTCAATAAAATCTTTTTTTAGGCTCATATTAACTCTCAACATAATTTACATTTAAAACAATATAAAAATGTTATATTTTTTGTTTGTAAAGAGTGTTTACAATTGTATAGGTTGTATATATTATGAAAATAAATTGGAGTGTTTAAAAAGATTATACAATGAGACTAAGTAATATAATCTAAATTTAATCATACAGAAAATTTGCTACAACGATTTTTTTTTTGATTAAATAGTCTAGAACGAAAGATGTTTGAAAAATAATTTCTGCAACGAAACATTGCACCAGATCTCTGGCCAAACTGAAATTCCGTCGGTGGCATTGATGGAAAAAAAAAATGCTGAACTTCCGCCAGTGGCACTGGTTGAATTTCAGCAATTTTTTTTTATTTTCACGGGTGATGATCAGTGTTAGCAGGGCACTGGAGTGCGTGGCAGATGCTTTATTCCTCCTATGGGATAACCGACCAAAAAATACGCAAACTCCAAACCCCCCACCCCTGCTAGCAGTGGCCCCACCCGTGTGATTTGCTCATTTTTTTTGCCAGAGGCTTTTGCGGATTTTTTTGTCTTTTCAAATTTTAGCAAGTTTGTTTCGTTTTGACTAATTTAAGTAAACTTCTTTTCGTTGTAGCAAATTTTCTGTTAATTTTATAATTTATTATAGAGATTTTTTAGCAAATGTCCTCATTATAAATATAGAAACTAGCATATATTTTCACTTATTTAAAAAAATGACAAATGTCCTCATTATCTGTAAAATAATCAAAATTTTGGTTAAAATAGTGGAGGTATATTTAAATTTTAAATGTTGTGTACAAAGAAATGAGAGCATTTGCTAGTTCTTAAATAAGTTGAGGTATATAATAGTTTTTTATATTTGTAATGTGGATATTTGCTGAAATATGTCTATATTATAATGTAAGTTTTTTTGTAGGGAACTGAAAATATAGCTTTAACACAAGCTTTAAATTCATATACTAGACTCCCTTTCATTGTCAAAAGATTTGTCTTTTACATAAATATTGTGACATTAGTTTAACTATTTCATATTAATAATAGCAATTGTACAAATGATTTCGAATCTATGTTTGAGTTTGAAAATAACCCGACAAACAAACAGGTTGGCCAGGTTTGAAGGATTTGCGGATTTGGTAAAGCATCGTGTATGTATATAGGATTTTTATTTTATACACCTTCGCTCAATTAAGGATGGTTGTCATCAATATAGGACTGGACTTGCAATTTACTAATAAAAAAAATTTCCTTAGAGTAACTCATGTGTTATTAAATTTTAAAACTCCACAACGAGGAGAAGCCGTTGTATTAGATGCAATCTTATTTTTTTTAATTTTTTTAAAGACCTAAATAGAACATTTTTAAGGACATAAACAGAAAAATATATAAAAAAAAATATTATGAGTTATGTGGTTAAATACTAAGTACATTTAAACATTTTATTTGGAAATTTTCTAATTCTGACTTTCTATTTATGACAGACGTAAATTAAAGTAACATACTTTGTAAATTATAAAATTTTGTTTGTGCAACATGTTGCACCTTATTTAAAAAAAAAAAAAATTATTTTCGCATGTCAGCTTAGTTGTCATACACTCTGACTCGGGGCGCCTTTTGCTAGCCAAAGTGCTTTTATGTTTATATTATTGCAGAAATTTGAACTAAAATGGAGTCG
Source organism: Iris macrosiphon (assembly GCA_036927795.1). NCBI lineage: Eukaryota > Viridiplantae > Streptophyta > Magnoliopsida > Asparagales > Iridaceae > Iris > Iris macrosiphon. The sequence continues at coordinate 29,805,894 of JAYESA010000019.1, forward strand.
ATTTCTCATGCAATTGATCGGGAACATGCCAGAGGATCGATGAGCTTGTAAAGCTCAAGTTAGGAGAAATTGAATGGAGATGATCAAATTAGCTGTAAGTGGAGATGCAAAGAATCAAGTTTGAATAATTTCTCCAAAGCTGCTAAATTGAATGGCTATGTTGCACTTCAGAGATCCAAAAGAAGATTGACGCTAGGATTGCTGACATGGTTAGCCTGTCTTGAGAAATATTTAGGGGCTGGTACGGTATTCTTTAGAGGCATTGGCAGGTAGGTAGGGGCGAGTATTATTTGGTTTTGGACCGAAAATCTAACCGAATCGAATAAGAGATTCGATTTTGATTAAAAAAAAAAAATTGGTTCGATTTTGGTTTGAAAAATACTAAAAAAAGTTATTCGGTCTCGGTTTTGGATTTCGATCCAAAACCAAAAAAATCGAATAGAATTTATGCAATTATGTAAATATCCTAATTTTATGTATATTTGGTGATTTAAAATGTGTATATTTTAAACACAAAAATTTTATGTATATGTTTTGAAGCTTAATTTTGGAAACAAGTTTAAAATACAACAAATATGTGTATAAAATTATTATTTTTTAATATAATTTAACCACGGTTCTAACTTTTGATCCGATCCATTAAACAATAACAATAGTCCAACCGAACAAACCGAATAGATTATCCGGTTCGGTTCAGGTTCAATTTTGGCTAATTTTGGTTCGATTTCGGTTTTGGATATGTATAATTTTGGTTTATTTGGTTTCGACTATTTCAGTTCAGTTAAAACCGAATAAATCGAATGATTACCACTATTGGCAAGAGAAAGAACTAATCAAAATAACAAATGCGAAATATAAGGAGAGGGAAAGAAATGGACCATTACTAAAAGCACAAAAAAAATTGTTAAAGAGCATCACGTTGTTTTACCATCTTTGACAGTAATAGGAACTGTCTAAATTTTGATAGTTATGTGTATATCCAATATTGTCAAAACTTTGGTAGTCCAATTATTTTTTATGACTGTCAAAATTTTGGTAGTTCTAAGCTAGCAAGAACTGTCAAAATTTTAGTAGTTCTCAGTATACACAAGACTACTAAAATTGTGATGTCTGCTAACCATCTATGTCGTGACTTTAGTGAAAAAAAAAAAAAAAACAAGAAATGAGGTATCACATGCAGTACAAGTAGACTTAATAGCCATGTTATGAATTATAGGTTATAAATACATCAAAAATACAGGATTTAGTGATGGTCTTGAGTACAAATTCTCCAATGTAACTGTCTATGTATCCAAATCTCTCCCTGCTGATTGGATATATGGCTTTCTGTGTGCTGTGAACGCATAGGGTTGTGGCTCAGTAGTCAGTATTATCCAAACATCATTCCATATCATGGCTCTTAGTTGCTTTGTTTACTGTATGTTGTCAAATATCATCAATGGTGTACCGGTCGAGTATACACTGCAGGCCATCCAAGGCTCACCCATTCTCACTGGGGAAATGCTATACCTACAACCTTATGCTTACAATCTTCTTACAACCGCCACGTGGCACCCACGTGACGTCCATTGGAGGAGAGCGGAGAGATGGACCCGATGGCTGTCCGGGTGGTCACCACGTGGCCGGAATGCCACGTGACGGTCGTTCATTTGGGAAGAGGTGGAGCCGGAGGTGGCCCACATAGCAGGAGGGGGTGAGATGGTTGTAAGCATTTGGTAGTAAACTTAGCATTATTATTCTCACTGTGACCATACTATATCTAGATAGCCACTACAATCTATACAATAAATAGACTAAAATATTAAAAAATAAAGAAAACACAACTTGTACTTATATAACTTAAAGATAAATGTTAGTCTGGAAAATATATATATATATATATATATATATATATATATATATATATATATATATATATATATATATACTAGAAAACTCCACTTCCTAATCAACATATGTAAAAATTATAGAGATTCTAGGTATAGCCTCCCATACAAGTTTATTTTTATTCTTTAAATTGAATGACATTTTTTTAGGGTTGCGTGAAAACAGTAACAACAACCAACTTTTCTTTAGCTTAGATAAAAAAACAGCATACTCCTTCGATTCTAATTTGGAAAAACTAGCATGCCATGCTTGAACTACAGAAAACATCTTCAAGAGTACAAATGCATTTGCTCATGTATTGATATAGTCGAAATAGTTTGCTAGCTCTCATCATGTACAGTCCACAACATTCTGTATAATCCGACAGAAAATTGATGCTTGTAAGGAGCTGCTTACGTTAAAATTACTAATAGCAGCAAAACTAGAAATATGTTCAACAAGACATGATATCTAATTAAGCTAACATGTTAAATTTGGACTCAAATCAAAACATTCAGGAAATTACTTTCAACATCTCAGAAGGCTGGAAAGCAAATGCCTCTCAGAATTGCAATGCCCAATCATTGATTCTTTTCCACTGCTTTCTTCGGCTGAAAAAGAAAAATGAGGGAAGAGTTCAATGTGAATATTTAACAAATATAACAGATCATAACCTTTGTGATGTTGATTAATCAAAAACTAACCAATTACATTAAGTTATTAGATAAGGAACACACTAGAATATTTGAACTTTCCTGTACAACAATTACATGCTAGGTTCCAACATGAATGCCAGTCATATGGCTCGCAAGAGATTATCCAGTTTTTAGACTGAAGTAACAAACTTTAAGCCCTGTTCAGCCATCTGATTAAAATAGGAAATAGTTTAAAATTTGCTGTGTGTGCATTAAAATCTCAGTAATAGTCTCAGTTAATATAGCTTCTTGAACTGCCTTGAAAGAAAAATTATCAGTTTAGAACAACAAGAAGGAAACTTGCAAAACTAGGCAGGATAAAGTAGAATAACAAGGTGAATATTGCTGCAGGAGTTGCTTTGTAGATGACTAACTGATTAAGATAGATGTACTGACGACGAAGACAACAAAAAAGCATTTATCTCAAGGTAAAATATATTGACAAGATTGAACAATCAGCATAGGGAACTTTTCATATGAAAATCCGTGTAACTTTACAGATGATGGAAGGGGTTGCTATGACATTTCAACTATAGACAATCTAGAACAACTTGTCTAATTATGTCCAGGGTTCCTACACACCCATTCTGTACTACATACACACTACATATCCCAGGTATAGAAACCACAAAGTGAGGTGTTTTTTGCCTCTCCTCCAAACAGTAGAGCTGTGCGAAAAAAATGGAAATGACAACATCTGTTTAAATTCTCATTTTACTCCACTGCCCTCTTTGAGGAAAAAGAGAAAACCGTCATCCCAAATGGTCGCAGTGCCTCCCTTCTTCCTAGCAGTTGCAACCACTCCTACGACATTCTAGAAGCCACTTTTTCCTTCGAAAGAAGGAACCATATTCTGCTTTGAAACCCGATTTCCTATTCCGAAGAATGAAGAAACCAGTCTCTAACGAGATAACGCCAGCTCCAGTGAAAAGGTAAATTAGTGGTTCGAATTTATTTATGGACATTTTTTATCACACCATTCTTGGCCATTTCATATCGCAATTTTTCCTCCGAAACTGGTTTACCGTTAAATAAAACAGTATATCTCAAAATTAAAAACAAGATAAAAAGGTTACAAACATTATGATTAAGGTTAATACTTTATGAAATAATAAAAAAACATGATAAAAATATTAAAACCAATATCAAAAAAATGGAAAAACAAGATAATAAACATCCTGAAATGATTAAGGTTAATACTTTATGGAATAATAAAAAAACATGATAAAAATATTAAAACCAATATCAAAAAAGTTGGAAAAACAAGATAATAAACATCCTGAAATGAATGAAAAACGATATAAAAACATAAAACAATATGATAGAAGGAGGGGGGGGGGGGGGGGGGGGGGGAGGGGGACGAAAAAGGAAATAAAATATAAAGTAATATTGTTTTATGTAATGAAAACCCGCTTGAAAGGGGAAAAAAAGTGATATGTAATGGTCAAGAATGGTGCGATTCGAACAAGGAAATTGGATTTCGAAACGGAAAAAGGATTTCTTCTTTTGAAGGTGAATAGTGGATTTTAGAGGAGAATGTGGTGGGATTGCTCACAACTGCTGGGAAGAAGGGAGACGTAACAACGGCTGAGGGGATGCATTGCAACCGCTGGGAATGAGGGCTTTTGAATGTCTTTTTTCTCTAGGAAAGTAAGGGTTAAAATGTAAAATGGGAGCTTGCACAGTCGATGTTGGTTTCATTTCTTCAAACAGTTGTACTGTTGGACAAAGGGGTAAAACACACTCATTGGTGGTATCTGTACAAAGTACATGGGATTTGTACTGTATGCAGCTACTATATGTGCATAATCAATTAATACATTTTGTGTTTGTTCATACATTTATTCATTAGACTTATTTTATGTGGGGGTACATAAACAGTAAAAATGACTTAATACTGATGTAGGCATGTCCATGTATATTTGATGTGGGTGGATCTTGTTCAAACCAGCATAACAACGATTTAGGATTGTATATGCTCTATCTTACACCAATGGTGTTAAACTATTTACTCGTAAGTTGGAACATTCGTAGTTTAGAATATGACAAAGGTTCTACAAGTTAACAAAGCTTCGAGGGTCAGTTATTGCAAAGCTTTTGGATCACATTTAAACCTGAATACGCAATCTTTTTTAACAGCTATTCAATTTTATGATTTGATGGCAAATCTAAGCATGGGTTCTGGGCCAGAAGGTTTAAATTTGGTCTAGAACAAATTTGCGAAAGGATTTCACGAAGAAAGGATGTGATCATATCAAGCAGTACACAACCCAAGAATGTGCTAACGTCATTTAAACATATCTTAGTAAGAACATAAAGCTGATGGAATCAGAACATTTATAATCAAAAAATCATCAGAATTACATTCTACTACCAACAACACCTGAGCCTCAATCATTACAATACAAAGGGAATCAGACAAGGCACTTGCTGCAACAACAATAAGAAAACCTTTATCCCACAAAATTGGGGTCGGTATTGTGAGTCTTTTTTTCCATTTAAGTGCAAATAACCTCTGCAACAATCACAGAAGTCATTTCCTTCTTTACAGCCTTAATCCAAGTTTGTTCAGGCCTGCCCTTGGTAATCCTTTAACAAATATTTTATGATTCTTACCGCTCCTAACAGTTGGCATCTATTGGTCTATGTTGCACATGTTCAAACCATCTGAGAGACGATTTTCTCTCATCATATCATAAATTAGTGTCACCTCCATCTTCCCACAAATGTTCATCTTATTGTCCCACGTAATTGCAGCTCATCGAACTTAGCATTCTCGTCTCAGCAACAATCGGGAGGGACTTGATTTAGTCAATTGCTCCAAGACACCCTGAAATTCTATCAGGAAGTTACGAAAACAGACCCTACCTGCTAGTTAACCTCACTACGGTCACGAGGTTTGTATCTCTAAATCCAATGATTTCCTTGTGTCTCTCTAAGTTTTATTCATACTTCTACCTTATGCAACATGAGACCCTTTTTCTTCATTAGCAATAATAAAGTATGAAATGTTTTGAAAATATAGAAAGCAATTAGTTAGTAGTCAATTATGGCGTACTTTGATTTGGAAACTGACCTACAGGATAAAGTAATGTTGCAGAAGACAATTCGGAAGCACATGAATGCTCCAGAAATATAATGTGGAGTGGGCTAGGATTGCAGATGCTATAACCAAGGTTGCATCCTATTACGGCGTAGTTTGATTTGGAAATTGACCTACAGGCTAACTAATGTTGCAAAAGACAATGCGGAAGCACAATAATGCTCCAGAAAGAGAATGTGTGGAATGGGCTAGGATTGAAGATGCTATAACCAAGGTTGCACCCTGAATGATATCAAGTGAAAGAGTGAAGTGAGTTCAGCAAATTTATGCTCGCTCCTATTTATCAAACTCGCATTCTATGAAGAATACACTAATTCTTAATTGTAAGACTGGTTAGGATAGCTGAAAGTGTACGCAGTACAGTTCCAAACTAAATAACTAAGGGTTCGTTTGGATATGCTTTCTGGAAAAAAAATTCTGAAAAGAGTTTTCTGAAAGTAAGTTATAAAGTTGTTTTCCATTCAACTGCCTTACAGCCACAAATAGTATATAATCTACCAAGTAACTCACAATGAGGTCTTAGGAGTACCCGCTTGCTTGTCACATTGTATGCACATTGAACCACTAATAAATATAGTATCTTGTACGTGGATCCTTCCACTACAATGGAGAGTAATGGTAGATTTATATAAAGTACGTAAGCTCGAGCACCTTGGGCCTTTCTCATAGAATGCAAGTTATCTCCAGTTGAATTACGCTGTCTACTCAACCTCATAAAAACTTGAATTAATTCCAACACTTATTTGTCATGTTCTAGGAGGGAAAGGACAGAATCCAAGTGAGTATCAACACAAAGCAACCTATAAATTCATTTTTCTTGCTAATAATGATGCTATTCCTTTTCCATTCTTCTATGTTTTATCTGCTTTATTCTGATAGGATAGCAGCGACCATATCATATGTAAGTTCTCTCTTTCAAACAAAGATAGGATTACAATCTTCCTTCTTCTCTTTCTCGCTACTACTATTTCTTCGATATATTGACCTTATAATAGACTTTTTTTAGAAAACACAACTTTGGCACCAAATACAAGACAATGAAATCATTGTCACAGTACGCACACAAAATTATAACCTTCGCTGACATATTGCTCTGAAACCAATTCAGCATTGTTGTATACACCTCATAGTTTAAAATTTGATGAGGCTACCTATATCTCAAGATTCTCAACATGGTAAGTGCCCAAGTGGTCACACTGAATTTGAACACAGATGACTTTAATTATCTTCTGAACCTAATACAGTGAAGAAAGAAAACCTTGGAATTGATAAATTTCATAGGATTTTCTTCCAGGTTCCCCTAGGACATTTTCCACCAGTTTCCTTGATTGTTGCACCTTCTTTTAAGATCCCAGATCAAAGATACTTCATAGTATACGAAAGTACTATTTGTATTGAAGTGCTTTCTCTTCCATTCCTCTTAACTTCCACTATTCATATCAGACCTTAAACTAATAACAAATTTTAAATTTATGATTGGTTCCATATGCTGTCCACTCATAGTTACTATTTTGTTAAAATTTTGGCCATGAGATCTCTTGGTAGATTGTTGAGAGTTAACATCAAAACTTCAGATTCTGCAGACCAGACATACTACAAGTCCTACTGCGAAGAGTCTTCATGCATAAGTTTGCTTTGTACATATGTAGGGGACAGTGGTGTAATACCTTTGTGCTGGGCTTCCCTTGAACATAGATGAGGGGACCTCCTTTTCCAATTCCCTTCTTTTTGTGTATCCTACCTTCTTACTCTTTGCCCTCTATCGTTCTTAGTTCTTGGTTATGGGTCATGGAGACGTGGATCTAGATTTACAACCAAACTCCCCATTAAAAATATGTAGTAAGGCTAGAAAGTTAAGGGCTGCAATAAGAAGCCCAAGAATGGTAACCCAACAACATCATACCTAGCTGAGGAGAATCAAACATTCATTCCTCCGATTGCCCCAACTACATGTGGTTAGTACCCATGCATGTTATTTCGTATTTCCCCTTCTACACCAATTTCTAGGTCCTTCACTCTTATATCAATATTGATGCCTAACAAAGCAGTCATTACACTCTCAGGTAGCATCTAATTGTATACTTGAGTTCTCAGAATCATATGACAAGTGATAAGATCTTCCGATACGGTAATAAAATCTATAAACTACATGATTCATTGAATGCCACAAAGGACACAAACAATCTTACAGAAACTTTTTATCGTACAATATGATACATGTCATCCAATATGGAGTTATTGGACTGAACTAGATCTAAACAGATTAAAGCCAGCATCTTTAAGTAGTTTAGCAATTATTGGTTTTACAACCCACCCTTAAATAAATTTGAAACTCGATTTAAATACTAATATAACTCTTTAAAACCCTTTTCAACTTCTTCCGTCCAAACATCATCCTCTTTTGATCAAACACTTTGGCTTGGCATCTCTTTCCCAGTGTTATTTAAAAGTTAAAACCCTTTTTCATTTTCTTGGGTCCAAACAACCCTCTCTTCTGAGCAAAACAAGTTACAAATTTTATTCTCCCAAAGCAACTATCTGGAATTTCTTCGAGAACAACACACCAGGAGTTGAGCGATGCCACAGACCACTATATTAATATTGTCTCCACAAAAGAGCTCACTCTAAAAGAGTTCAATTGCTCTCAGTGCAATACATTACTCAAAGTGGGACTCTCTGATATTTACAAACTATGGTCTCAAGAACAAAGTAAAAGTAAATCAGACCGTGCATTTGCTGTCCTTCCACAAAGTTCAAAAAGTAATTAATCCCATATTATGTCAATAAAAATTGTCAAATCTCAAATGTCCGGTATGATCACTTCCTTGTCTATATTTTAAATTTCCTTGTTTCTTTGTAGTTTATAATATATTATTTGTGTGGGTCTAGGACTAAATTAATTTATTTTACATTTAAACATCATACCTTATTATTCTGCACTACCTTATGCAAATTATAAATTTTCTTATGGAACGGTCTTGCCTTCGACATCTAAACCGTCATATGCATCTAGCTCCCAAGTTAGTCCTCCGTGTAGAAAATGAGAATCTCCATACATTTCCAATAAAACACTATCCTCGCTGATCATTCATGGTGTGGTACAGTTTTACTATAGCCTTAACCCCGTCCACAAGCTTACAGTCGCAAAAATGACTTTACCATTCCTCTCTAGTTCGTATCCACATTTCCAACTCCCAATATATAAGAATTGTAGTGCTAAAAACCTCTACCACTCTATCCCAATCACTGAAAATGAACCCCCAACAGTACTCAGTTCATCCAATTTGTGCAAAGGAATATATAAACAATAGAAACTAAGGTTCATTTGTGGCTCCATCTATCCAAAATTTCTAGTTTCTTATAGTCAACGACAACAGATACTCCTCAGATTGATCTAAGCTGTTTATTCTTAAAAAAAAACACAATGGACCTCTCATCTGAAAATTCCAATGATTTCTCAACTAGGTAGCACGGACACGTATCGGCACAACATGGAAACTCCAAAATAGCTTCCCAACCCCTCAAAACCCTATATTACACCGAATAAATACTAGTAGAGAACTTATTAGAAAATGTAACAGTAAAGTCTGGAGATGGAGAGGAGAAGGGGAAGTAGGAGAAGAGAGAATATGAGAAAAGAGATTGCAAGGACCTTAAACCCTAGGTTGCATCTCATGTCTATTTATATTGATATGCAATACACCCACAATTACTATTATACCCTCATATGAAAAATAACAAAATAAAATAACTCTAACACCCTCCCTCAAGCAGGAGCATATAGATCAGACATGCCCAGCTTGCTACATAAATCAGAAAATGGACCACGAACAAGTGGTTTGGTGAGGATATCACCTAATTGATCCTCTGACCGAACATAAGGAATGACAATCTGTTTCTTCAGCAACAAATCACGAACAAAATGATAATCCACCTCGATATGCTTCGTGCGCTCATGAAACACCGGATTACTTGCGATAAACATTGCCGACTGATTATCATAATACATCTCCATCGGAATAGGAATCATGATTCCCATTTCATGAAGAAGAGACTGCACCCACATCATCTCAGAAGCTGTATGAGCCATCGCACGGTACTCGGCCTCTGCACTAGAACGAGCCACAACATTCTGCTTCTTACTACGCCACGTGACAAGATTGCCACCCACAAACGTACAATAGCCAGAAGTAGACCTCCTATCAGTGCGACTGCCTGCCCAATCAGCATCACTGGACCCAGTCACCGTAAGCAACTGGGAAGGTTTGTATAACAAACCCTTTCCAGGTGCACCCTTCAAGTATCGAAGAATGCGAGAGATAGCCTCCTAATGTGGTTGTCGAGGGACATGCATAAACTGACTAACTACTCCAACTGCATATGTGATGTCTGGTTGAGTAACAGTAAGATATATAAGTTTGCCAACCAAACGTCTATAATATCCAACATCCTCAAATAACTCTCCCCTGTCAGCATCAAGCTTGTCATGATAATCCATAGGAGTCTCAACTGGCCGACACTCCAACATCCCAGTCTCGGAGAGCAAGTCTAGAACATACTTGCGTTGTGACAGATACACACCTTTCTTAGATCGAGCAACCTCGATTCCAAGAAAATATCGAAGAAGACCCAAATCCTTAGTATGAAACTGACGACTAAGGTAGGCCTTCAAGTCCACAATTCCAGCATGATCACTCCCAGATATAATGATATCATCAACATAAACAATCAACACGATAATACCTGCTGAGGAAGAATGGCAAAATACTGAATGATCTGATGTGGTACGCCGAAAGCCATACTAAATGAGAACTGAACTGAACTTGTCAAACCAAGCACGAGATGACTGTTTCAGTCCATATAATACTTTCTTCAATCGACATATGAGTCTTTTATTTTCTGCTACAACATATCCCGATGGTTGATCCATATAAACCTCCTCATGTAAGTCACCATGCAAGAAAGCATTCTTTATGTCCAGCTGATATATAGGCCATTGGTGATTAACCGCCACAGAAATAAGAATCCGAACTGAATTCAGCCGAGCCACTGGAGAGAAAGTCTCCATATAATCAACGCCATATGTCTGAGTATATCCTTTGGCAACCAACCGTGCCTTGAGGCGCTCAACAGAACCATCAGGGTGATACTTAACAGTGTACACTCATCCACAACCCACTGTTTGTTTTCCAACAGGAAGTGATGTAAGCTTCCAAGTCTGATTTTGATGTAAAGCATACATCTCCTCATCTATTGCACTTTTCCAACCAGAAGATGACATAGCCTGCTTGTAAGTTTTGGGAATAAAAGTAGAAGACAATGAAACAACAAATGCATGAAAAGATGATGAAGTACGGTGTAATGAAACATAGTTAGAAATGGGATACTTATTCTTTGTGGTACAAAGGCATTGTCTTTTTCTGAGAGCAATAGGAAGATCATCTGGATCTGTGGTGATGGGAGCAGAAACCTCAGGCACGGAAGATGATTGGTTGAAGGCTGAATTTTGCAGAACCACTGGCCTGTCCTTGGATCTCTGATAAACCTGTAAACGGAGAATGGAGACAAAAATTGATTCAGGAATGACCGGAAGTGATATGGAAGATATCAAATCTGCTGTAAAAGGAATACAACGGTCTCCTGAAGGAAAGAATGGGGTAGACTCAAAGAATGTAACATCCGCACTGACATAATATTTGCGTGACTGTGGACTGTAACAACGATAACCTTTTTGAGTACGGAGATAACCAAGAAAGACACACTTCAGAGATCTATGAGCCAACTTGTCTCGATTAGGTTCCAAGTTATGAATAAAAGCGACACCCAAACACTCGAGGAGATAAGAAAAAGGGTGCGACATCTTTATGTAATATGGTAAATTGAACTTTGTTATTTAATACAGATGATGGCATGCGATTAAGAAGATAACATGCAGTAAGAACGACATCTGCCCAATACTGTTTAGGGACATGCATATTGAACATGAGAGTTCGAGCCACATCTAAAATGTGTCGATGCTTGCGTTCGGCTATACCATTTTGTTGAGAGATGTGGACACAACTAGTTTGATGAATCATACCACGATCAACACAGAAACTGTTCACAGAAAATTGAGTATACTCCAAAGCATTATCAGAACGCAGAATTTTGATACGTTTATTAAACTGAACATAGACTTCATTATAAAAGACAGATAACACATTTGGAAACTCAGATCTTTCTTTCATTAAATAACACCAAGTCATTCTGGAATAATCATCAATAAAAATAACAAAATACTGAAATCCTTTCGGACTTTTGACTCTAGACGGACCCCAAATATCAGAATGAACAAGATAAAAAGACTCTAATTGACGACTCTCACTACGACGAGGAAAGGAACTACGGTGATGCTTGTCTAACTGACAAGTCTCACATTCAAGACTAGAAACATGACTCAAACTAGGAACAACTTGACGCAACTTAGCCAAAGACGGATGTCCCAAACGATAATGCCACTGCAACGGAGAAGTAGAAACAGAAGTGAAGGCTTTTCCAGGTAGATCCAAGTAGTACAGTCCATCTTTTTTATGCCCCGAACCAATCATCTTCTTCGTCCTGAGGTCCTGAAAAACACACGAATTTGGAGAAAATGTCACAGAACATTGAAGAGATTTGGTTAACTGGCTCACAGATAACAAATTAAATGGAAAATTAGGCACATATAATGAATCAAATAATGATAATGATTGAGTAGGGTGAATGACACATTTCCCAAGCACAGGACGAGTAGATCCATCAGCCAAGATAATATTATGTTTCATGGAACTAGGATTATGAAAGATAGATGTTATACAAGACATGTGAGAGCTTGCTTCAGAGTCGTTGACCCAAGAGGTGGATGGTGACTGGATTGCCACAAAAGCAGGATTACCTATATGTGCCATGGTTGCAGTAGGTTGGGAGGTGGTACTAGCAAGCGCGTTCAACTTCTGGAGGATCTGTTGAAATGAAGATGAGGTATCGGACGTTGAAGTCCGATTGAAACCCGAAGTATCATCTCTGGGAGCAGAAGTGGTGACCTGGGACTGTATATTTTCAGCATGCACTTGATGTGCATATTCTGGTTTGCCCCACTTGTCCCAACAGTAGTCTTCTACATGACCGAGCATTCCACAATAGTTACACTTCCGTGGTTGACCACGGCCACCACCACCACCGCGGCCACCACCACGACCATTGTCTCTACCACCACGGCCTCCTCGACCAAAACTACGACCACCATCTCTACCGCCACGTCCACTACCACGTCCACCACCACGACCAACAACACTAGAAACTAGGACAGAAGAGTCAGTACTCAGTGTAGCGCCCCGTTCTCCCGGTGCGGAGATCGCGGCTAAGAAACACAAGACGGTATCGTTCGATCGGGATAGATTGAATTAAGAACTCGTCCTCGTTATGGATTTGTTTCTTCGGAATCGATTCCATATTCAGCGGACCGCGCCCCAAGGATCGACTTAGCGGCAGAGTCAGGAGGGACCTCTCCGCTGCTATCTTTTATTGCCTCGGTTTTTCGATGTCGCTTGTTGCTTTCGTGCTTTGAGTTGGTTTTGGGATTTGCTTGTTTTCCTTGAACGGTTTCGATGGTTTTCATTGTTTTCGTTCATTGAACTGCACTTCAATTCCGAGATTGGAAAGAGAGGAAGAAGTATTGATCAAGCTGTTCGTGTGCAGGTGAACGAGCAATAGGCGGCTTGCGAGCGGAGTCGTGAAGCGCCTCTTTCCTTCTCCTTCCATCAATCTAAGTGAGTGGCTACCAACCCGATTAGCTAGCCCTGCTTCCAAGCTTCGCGCCCTAAAAATTTGCATTCTTCTTTGCCCGATCAAACGATACCAAGTAATAATAAAAGAAACCAAGATAAAAGAGAATATAGACTTGGTTAATACTGCTTGTCAAACAAACTTATGAACGGTTATCATCCTGTATGCTAGTTCGTTTATAACTGTTCTATGAATCGTGCTAAGTATGGAAATATATGCTTGTTATGAAATAAACTGTCAGAATGACTATGCAAAATTGTTATGCTATGGAACAAATTCTATGAGTATTCTTGATCACGGACGACTTGTGCACAAGGTATGTTATGAGTTCCGCGGACGGTCACCGGGGCGCCGGGACCGATCCGATCCGATCCGGACGGAACGTATGTATAGTCGTATGTTATGGGGCAAAGTGTTATGCAGCGGGGCTCGCCACCTGCGTTGTATATCATTTGTGTCTTGAGACTATAACCCGTCCCTTCGTGGCATCAAGCCAGTGATCCTATGTATATTTAAACATGTTGCATACTAACTTGTGTCTTCGTGGCAGGGAAGGCATGGTAAGTATTGTGCAGGTAATTCAGACGGTCAGGTAAAATCCACCGAACGGTGGCACGTTCATTTTCAGTAAATTCTATATGCTGCTTACTTGTAAATGAACTAAGGCAAGATAGAAACCCACAAATATGCATGCTTCATTAAAACAACGTGTTGATTGGTATAGTCAGGCTAGCTCGCCTTCACCAGCATGTTTCGATATGCTGACCCTCGTTGAAACAGGTTCTCCGCACCAAGGCGAACCGAGCGAGGAGCCG